>RWGZ01000960.1:342470-437153 GCA_009725065.1 Utricularia reniformis
AATCTACTTAAATTACGATATTATAATATTCTCGAATATAACGTATAAAAAAAGGATATTCACCTAAATACACTTAAATAAGTCATTTATTATAGTAACTTTTATCTTTGATAAATCAATCCGGATCATATTCATTTTTCAATATGAGAAAATGTCATATTTGAATACACCCTCTGATTTTGATCGAAACAATTCCGATATTATATTGAAATTATAAATTTAATCAAAATTACGACAAGAATGTGCACGAATATGACGTATAAGAGAAGAAAATCATACCCAAAAGATTTGAATAAATGATTTAGTATGATATTAATTCATTCTTATAAACTAATACAAACCACAATTCATTTAAGGTGAGAAGGCATCATATTTAAACATCACATTTTATTTACATGTAAATTTATCACTAGACATAAACTTATAATAGGTATATGATAATTGATTTAAATTTTACAATTTGGTTTATTTAATATTAAGTTTTATAAACCAATTACCCAATCGCAATTAAACATAATAAAATAAAATAAAATTCAACAATTTTTTTAAAAAATAGTATTGCAAATAGTGGACCCTTTTTGGTAATTATAGAGATGGTGCAGAGTAGGGTGACGTTTAGGTGCAGCTTTCGCAGTGTACAACTCTGAGATTTGATGTGAATCGTACGACAATATATTTTCTGCTTATTAACCCAGTATTTATTTAATATCGTTTTTTAGATTAATGCATACTTATTATAATAGTAAACAATGATTTTGTTTGGTACGGATTAAAACAGTGTGGTGAGATGTTGAAATCGTGATTTTTTTAATACGTCCAAAACATAAGGTTAATTGCGATTTGATAATCGTTAAAAAATTACGATATTATCACAACTGTTAATACCAGCTGTGATCTCATCGTGATTTTTGAAAAGACTCATTTACTGTCGAACGTATGATAATTTAGTGCCGATCGGCATCTTGCTGACCATAGTGACGATCGGCACTATGCGGCATAGTGTTGATCTTGCTGATTGGCATGTTCTCTACTTTGATGGCGATCGGCACTTTCCTTGTATTAATGCCGATCGACATATTATGTGTTTTCTTAGGTTTAAATTTGTATTATAAATAGATGAAGGGCCTTGTGCCGCCAGATTGAACAAGAAAACTATTATATTGTCTTCTATTTGTTCTTTAACATTTACCATTACTGTATTAATTATAATATAATTATATTTATTATTTTATATATATAATGGTATGTTAGTATTTTTACATAAATTAAAATCATCATATCTCACCACATCTCACCACAACTTATCACACCGTAATTTTAAAAAGCTGAACCAAACAAATCTAATATAACTTAATAAATGCTACATTATAAATAATAATATTTTATTATTTATAATATTTTAAAGTAAACAGAATATTAAATACATTTAAGGAAATATAGATATTTACCGTTTACCTGATGGGTGAAAATGAAAGATAACAGTAAATGGTAAATACCGCCTCTTGTCGTTGTCTTTGGTAACAGTAGTTTTTAAAGTTAGGTCAAATCCAAGCGGCCAAAATGACACACGTCAGTCAGATGAATCGTCTTTCTAAAAAGTAGACACGTCAATTTTTTGGACAAAAAATAAATATAATTTATCTCTTACAAATTTATTTATATTTTTGAATAAATTAAGGAATATACAAAACTTGTTCGTCTTAGTCATTAATAATATCTACTAGTAATTGTGACATTTTTCGATCCATCGAGAATTAATTAGTAAGTTAGTTAGTAACTCGATATTAACCGACAATACATATACAAATGAATAATTAGACTTTGTGGGAAACATTTCTTTAACGGTATTAACAATTTTATTGTATATTGTTGGTACGCTATTCGTATACCGTTATATATATTTATATCATTTATAAAGAAATAGTTACATCAAGAAAGTATAGGCTACATACATTTGGTTCTAAAAACTATTAAATGCACTTTCTATATTTTGACAAAAATAATTCAAAACTTTTCATTGTATGTTGTAAATTTGTGCCCGAGGTTTCAATTTTTGTGAGTCACTCAAATATAATAAATACACATTTCATCCCCTTAATTTCTTAAGTTTAACAAATAATGTCTCTGATGAATTTAGTAGTCATCAAAGTTTTGATTTAATGATAATTATGACTCTTATAAGTATAATTTATGATTTAATAATGGTAGGTATGTGAAATAACGGGTAGAACCGGTAGTTTATCTTGTAGAGGGTCGGATCAACGTTTTTCGGGTGGATCCTTCAAAATATAAACCATTTTTTTGGAACCATGTGGATGAGAAAATGGTCAATTTAGCGGTTCTAACTAGTTCGGTTATTCGATTTTAGTTTAGATTTTTCCTTAACCAAAACCAAAACTTTAGTAGTCGTCTTATCCCGTTTTCGGCAAATAAAAACAATTAAAAATCATGAAAATAAAGTAATAAACGTTTTAATATTCGGTAACAATCGGTATATCAGATTATCTTGAGAAATACACAATCATTTAAATTATTTTCAATTATTTAACTTAAATTGGTTATTACCCATAAATACACCACCATTTAACCTATAAGTAGTTCATCAAAATTGAAACATTACTTAAATGTCAAATGATAATTAAATATCAAATGACATTATAAATTAAAGAGAACTAAATTTAATACATTAATACATTTAATGGACGAATGCATGTAAACAATGTAGACTAAATTTACTCAAAAATAGTCCCTTTGCCGGTATATAAGATATCTAAAATATACATAAATTCGAAAATTGTAAATCATAATATTGAAGTTGAAAAATAGTATTTTTTTTATTTGTATTAAATTGCTATCAGCTACTTTTAATGTATAATGAACAATTGAAGGGCCAAAAATAACACTTTATAATAAGTGGTGTTAATAATTAATTAACGACAAATTACATGTGTGAAAAGGACGAGCGGGCCAGGGAGTATTTATATATATTATTTAAAGAACACGTCTTCCAATTTATTCAGATATGTCTATTGCATTTTCAGGTCGCCGGAATGGGCGCTATACGTGAATCGTGAACCCAGCCTGTTCTGTAATCAGCCTTTATATCTATTACACACCTGTGAAAGCGACGCAACAGTCTGATTAGGTGTGTGAATTGGTTTAATTGATTGTTTATTATGAGGATTGGATTGGTAATCAGTAATTGATGAAAGAAAGATTTGGAAAGGCGTGTGAGGAAAGATTTTATGTTGTCGTGCCTAGAAAAACAGCGGCGCCGGATATTCCTTTTCAGATCTACGACAATGTCGTCTTCTGGTATTCTATTTTTTTGCCTTTTTGAATGAATCATGTTTAGGAAATTTCGGATGCAGATTTAATTCCTCTCAACCGCTACCTGTTCGACGAAAGTCCTAGCCGAACAGAGGTGATGAATATTCAAATGTATTTAACAAGGTAATTTTCCTTTTGAACGTATATATTTACTATAACGAAGATAGGGGATAGAATTATTTAAAAATTTATTTTTTGTGTTTAAATTAAACTATAAATATTGTTCTAACAACAAAACATGTTAAACTCAAAATTCGAACGAACACGAACATGTTTACGAATGTTCGAATTTATATTTTTTATATTATTTATGCACTACATAATATTATTATTATTATGATGGATATTTTAGAAATATGAATAATTTTCAATTAAAGTTTTTTCGTTTAAATTATAAAATTATCGAATGTAAACAATTTAAACTCGTTTGTTTGTATCGAAGAACAATAATAGGGAATACATTTTTAAGTAAATTAAAAATTGACAAATTAAAGTGTTCCAATTTTCATAATATATCATCGCCTATTTTGCTAAACCCTATTTGGCTAGCTACCTGTATAGTTGATTTTATCTTTTAATGATGATATAGGAGTATATTTTTCTATTATAACATAATATCTATATAATTTTAAAGAAAACATATTTCATAGTTTTATACACGATAAACTGCTCATAATAGAAATACAAGGCTGAAATAGATTTTTGGGATATTTTAGATTTTTTATTATTTTTTAAAAAAACTTAGTAGAAATACTAGAAAAATATATTATTATTATTAAAACTAATGTTCGTGTTATATGTAAGCTAGAGTCTAAACTTAATTATAATTAATTAAAAAATTAGGAGATGGCCCGTTATGTAATGCTTGGCTTCTGGCCCATAAAATTATGGGCTTTCAAGGTCAATTAGGAGGCCATTAGTATTGATTAAGGCTCATTTAATTAGCCAAAAATATGATTCTAACTTTTGTATCTGAAATTTAGAGGAACTATGGGATTGCTTATAATATAATTTTATTTTAAGATGGATATTACAGAATTTTGGTGGATATAAGTTGTGTGGTTATTTTTTTAAGATATTTAATAGTATTTAGTAATTTATTTGATTTAAACTTGAATATTAAGTATTGAAATTTAAATTACATTCTTTCAAAAAAATACCATTTTTCTATTGTCTGTCTAAAGAGCATAGTCCAATAATTAATCAGAAAATTATGTAGAGGATATAAAACAATGATTCTAATTTCTAAGTTCCATGTTATTGATTATCAAATCCAATTAAAAATTTCATAAATTTCAAAGGCATAAGGTTTACATTATTTTAAGTTTTAATTTATTTACAAAGAATGCTAGTAATGCTTTTGCATGAAGAGAAGGATGAATTTGTAATTATACATTAGGGATACCTATTTGATATTCAAATACTAAATTAATGTTTACCTTGTTCATTTTGAATTGTATCTTTAAATATATGTAAAACCAAGATATATAATTATATTTTCTTCATATATAAAGTGAGTTAGATAACAAAATAATATTTATTTTTTGATTCTCGATTCAGGTCCAATTCATCACAATCATCGAATCAATGTCCTTGAAAAATCCCATCACCCAATTAAATCGATTAACGTATCACTTCATGTTAGATTTTCCTCTAGTCAGTATTCCACATCAATTCTTACTTAGCCTCTCGGAATCCATAGTATTATGAACTAAGTGTAATTGATCTCATCCGAGTCTCCACACTCGACATCGTCAATGAATATTATAATCCATCATCATCCGATCTCTACATTCGACATCATCACCCACCGACCAAACGTTCCTTGTCTATCAACCGATCTCCAATCCTAACACTTGTACTAAGAGTTCTTTGCTGATTTACTGATGAAGCCAATTTGTTTCTATGATTGATGCATATAATATGGTCATTCAATTTTCCGAAACAAGATGCTTACAGATCCAACGTTAAGAACTACGATTTTGCTCTAGAAATAAAGAATCTAACCAGAGATTTAGTGTACTGTGTTAAAAGGAACAACACTTGGAGAAATCCACGCCCTTTTATAATTCCTTGTCTTAAACCCCTTGTAGTTTTAGCGACAATTGGCTCTTCTAACAGTGTTGTCTTTCCCTCCTGCAAAGTTACTGTTTTAAGACACGATCCATTGAAGCTGATATCAGTAGAGATGTTAATGATTCAAGTGAATTCATATAAATTTGTGTGATCGATCACCTGTTGAGTTTATATTTGCTAGTCTTTTCAATTTCTCTCCTGCTAGATGAACAGCTTGCGTTGAGTTCCGAACTCCTTGTGTTATTCCCTGGCTGTAAATCAAGAAAGGGATCATTATTAGGATGTGAAAGCTATATTGGTTTTAATGTACAAAACCTGATGTCACTGAGCTCCATTGTTAAGTCGCTGAGCTCCATACCGGAGAGTCTAATTGCAGCCATTGTGCTCGGGAGCTCCTCCCTTGTTGTTTCCATTAGCTTATCCAGTGACTCTGTTGCTCTCTTGAATGCCTTTAATGTACACAAATCTGAATGTGAGGTAAAATACAACATTCTTCCCAAATTGGAAAAAAATACCAGAAGAGTTGGAATTGCAGCGAAGAAAAGCAATGTCGCGGAAGTTGCCGCCTATGACACACAAAAATTGCAGAGAATTGATCAAAAAATAAAGAAATCGACGAAAATGCAAAGGAATCAACAATCCAGGGCAACAAAGAATTGTAAAATGAGAGACTCACAGCGAAAGCGGCGTAACTGAGCAACTGTATATCTCGCTGATTGTTCGCACGAATTACAGCAGGAGATCCAACGGCAGCTGTAAGACCAGAAGAGAATGATTGATCCGACGATGCAGCGCCGATTGACGACCTAACTGTAAATTTAGACGCAAAACGGCAACATGTGCGTTTTCCGTCTAAATTTCGATGGCACCGTATATCACCGACAACGGCTCTGTATCGGAACGACGCCGGCGCTGGTGGCGAATTAAAAACCCTCGAAAAATTCAACATCTATGTACGTTCTTTTCCGCTTTTGTTCATGTGAAATCAGATTCTTCTTCCTACAAGTTCTAAACCCAATCCCTAAATCAAAATATTCTGTAGGAAATGCAAATCAATAAATTATTTCCCGATTTTAAAAATACATTTGGTTTGGGTTGGATGTCCGGCCCATTAAGCAGTCTATTCAATATAATATAATAATAAATATATGTTTATAATTATTCTAGATATTTCATTTATATTTTAAATCTTTAATATGAGATTTGTTGTCCCAAATTTTAAATAGCCAAAGGCGGTGTTTTATTTTCGTAAATTACATATAAAATCATCATCGAACTTGATATAATATTTGTTGTTGATCCCAATTTTTAAATTTTTAAATATTATGTATTCAAAGTTTAAAAATTATTTGATCGACTCCCAAAATTAAAAAAATCGTTTATATTTTGTATTAATATTTAAAAAATATATATAGTGTGTATTTGATATATTAACCTTAAAAAATATAATAATTAGGTCTCTAAAGTTTGAAATTTTTTAAAATAACAATAAATTGTAAAAATAACTCACAATTTTTTTTAAAAAAAAACCATTAATATTTATTTCATAGTATTTCTTGAACGGTTTTGAAATTCAAAATGCTAAATACATAATTTCTAAACATTGGAACCATTAAATTTACATTATTTTAAATATTATAAATCAATTTCGTATTTTCTCATTTAAATATATATAATGAAGTTTTATTAACTTTTTATAAAAATTAAATGAGTGATTCATTTTATGTTTCAATTTATCTATTTTTTTGATTTTATATTTATAATATAGATTGGATTTGAGTTTGAGACTTGGTTTGATTTTAACTAATTTTTATTTGATTGAATTTGATTAACATTAAATCGAAATAAACTATACGATTGACATCTTAATATTGAACCCAATAATGTGGGCTTATTCATGGGCCAAAACTCAAAATACTAGCCCAATTGAGCATTCAGAAAACCAAACCAATTCTCAAACTTAAGTCACTTAGTAATTTACCATGGTTAGATTACTCGATTTCAATCATCATAAATGATAACCAGGGTTAGCTAGTCGTTGTTTGTGATGATTTTTATCAGTCCACCGGAGGCGGGCCCCCCAGTCGGAGCACTCCCGTGCATAATCTAACTGACAACAAAGAGACTCGCTACTCCCATTTTTTAATTTATGGATTTAAAAAATTATGATTTAATTACTTTTAATTATTAGTATTTGGAATTTACCTAAAGTTATAATTACATAACAGTGATTCCTTCTAGTCAAATTTCACCCTTCCGACATCTGACATGTAACTTTTCACTCTTGTAATAAAATAATACAAATATATTGTTTTTATCTCATTCTTGTAATAAAATAATAAAAATATCAAATAATGTATTCATTTTATATTTATAGTTCTTTATTTTACTCAATTAGACTAATAGGATAAATGGATTTAAGGATAATGATTGCATATCATATATTATAATTATTTTAATACCAAAATCCAAATTTATAACTTACTTTGTAAAAGTTCAAAATATAGAATATTGAACATGAGAATGAAAATATTTTAATATTACTAATTTATAATTTAATGTTATTAATTTAAATTTATTTTATTTTATATGCTAATTAAGGTACTCTTATATATTGGAGTCCTCGTATTCGAATCGATAAATGTGTGTTCTAATATTATATATTGATACTATACATTTCAATATGAAAATATTTATATTATCTATTTTATTATCGTAATTTGATGCACCTTAACATAAGCCATTGTTTAATTCACCATTCTAATGTGCGATCTTTAGCTAAAATATAATCTAAAATCACCGATTCATTTGTTTCTTAACCACGGAATATTGAAGTGTAATTATTCCATTTCGAGCCAAAAAATATATTCAAGTTTGATTCGTGCAATGCACACCAAAAATAGTATTTCATTACCAATCATTAAAATTATTAAAATACCAAAATAGAATAATGTAAATTAAAAAAAAATATCAATTTTTTTATATGAAGTTGAGATCATTAAATAATATTATATATTTATATTATATGATCATAAATGTGTACGATGAGGGTGAATAATCCGGGAGTTGTATCATAAGGTCCAAGCGTGGGAGTCTTAATCATGCTTGTCCACTATCAGATTACTGAAAAATCATTTTTAAAAAAGTATTTATTATATTAATATAATAAAGGATTAATTATTGGGCATACAATAAATACTAATCAGATAATTATTTTATAATTGAATATATAATGTCATGTTAATCGAATGGGTCCGTGTCGTATTAATGAAATTAATTAATTTTTATTATTTTATGAAATATTAATAAATTGTGTGTCCCGACAAAGGAAGTTTTATTGCCGCTTCCTTGTCCCCAAAACCAAATAAATAATTACCGTCTTGGGATTTTCTTCTGCTCCCTCCTCTTTTCTACTTTACATATCTACCCTTAAACTTTACCATAATTACATTTCTAACTTTATTTCTTAATTAATATTATATTTTTTCTTATACTTTATTTCATTAATAATCCAACAAAATGAAAAAAGTTAACCAAGTTCAAAATTGTATATTTGGAGCATCTTTTAGGATATTGAGTCATTTTTTAATAATCATGATTCAATCCAATTTCAAAAAAGAATTTAAAAATGATCTTTAATAGAATAATATTTATTTTCTAATAATTTTTAAATTAGTGGTTTTGAAAATTAATATGTTGTTTTTTAAAAAAATATAAAGTTTGTAATTATATTCATTAAAAAATTAGGTCATCTATATCAATATCCCTCTAAAAACTTTATTGTTTATTTTCATCTATCTTTCTCTTTGTATATATTATAATTATTTTTCTTTGATAAATTTATTCTTTCTATTATACAACTTTTTATGGGCACTTACAATTTGTAATATTTATTAAATATTATCAATTGAGCGGAAGACAGTTTTGGTCCCCAAAGTTTGGATAATTTGACAATTTTAGTCCCCAAAGTTTGGATAATTTGACAATTTTGGTTCCCAAAGTTTCCAATTTTGGCAAAACCAGCCCCCAAAGTTTCATGTACGCAAAACTGGTCTCCAAAGTTTGCGAATTTTGGTAAAACCAGTCCCCAAAGTTGCGTATTTTCGCAAAATACGTCCCCAAAGTTTGCGAATTGTGGCAAATTAGGTCCCCAGACGAAAATTAATTTGGAGACCAAAATTGCCAAAATTCACAAACTTTAGGAACGTATTTTGCGAAAATACGCAACTTTGGGGACCAAAATTACCAAATTATTCAAACTTTGGGACTCAAGTCGTCATTTTTCCATTATCAATTATTTTAAATAGAATAAAAAAAGAATTAAATAATAAAAAAAGAATCACATATTACTGACATATATAGAAATCGAAAAATATAAAAAATTGATTTAATTTGAATAGTTCACCAGAGTATTAAAAAGCTCGGACATTGTAAATTAGTGTTGGGAAAATAAAGAATAATAAAATATTAAAACCATAGAAGAAAGCTCCTTAGTAAAACTCTATATAAATGTAAAGAAGTGATTGTTTAAAATACTAACAATTTTAGAATTTCGGTTTGGAGATATATAAATATAAATTTAAATAACGAGTGATGTTTGTAATTGACCCATAAACTTTATAATAATGTAAATGATGTGCCATAAAGTTTGTAAATTACATACAAAACCCCCGAAGATAATATAATGTGCGTTGTTGACCTCAAAAAATTTTAAATGTTGTAAACACCGTGCATCAAAATTTAAAAATTGCGTGGTTAGTCCTGGAACTTCCAAAACCGTTTATATTTGACCGTTATACTCGTTAATATTTTAAACATCTCTAGAGTTTTTATTTTACTCATTAACCTTGAAAAGATGTTATGATTATATCTCCAAACTTTGAACATTTTTAAAATAACGTATAAATTATCAAAACCACTTATACGAAAAAAGACGAAAACCGCTAATATTCCATCGATGATCATTTTTTAACAGTTTTGAAACTTCATGAACTTTTCACGCAATTTAAAAATTTTGAGGTATCGCTTTTACACTATTTTAAACATTAAGAATCAATTACGCAATTTTCTCTTTAAATAACATAACATTTATAGCTTCTTAATGTTTAGTAATATATGTGAGCACTTTGCAACAAATTATCGTATTATTTTTACAATTTTATAAGTTTTTTATATTGAGTTTTAATTTTAAATGTATTAAATAACACTCTTATATAGTAGACTAGTAGTATTTTCCATTTAAGGAATGACAAGGTGCAGAATAAATAAACAAGACGTAAATAATTAACCTCGTGTAAGGAGACAATGCCTAATAAAGTGAGTGCATTGTCGTATAATCATATTTTCAAATAAAATAAAATATTCATTTATTATGTATATTATATGGTTTAGTGGTTTGATATTATTACATAAAGTAAATGATATAGATCACGATCTTTATTTAATTATATTAAAAGCAATTTGGTGATTTGAAATGCAAACATTAGTAATAATTACATTAAATTATTATATGATTAGTGGAACAATCCACCTATGATCATGACCCACAAACGCATTTATTTATATATATTAGTTTTGTATTATTAAAATGATTTTTATTTATATACTTTTTTTAAAATTAATAATTTAAATATTTATCTAAAAACATTTGCAATTAAGTATGCAAACTTAATTTTAGTATAAGATTTTGTTTTTATAATTTTGTTAATGTAACGTGAGGGAGATATGCAACAATAATTTAGGATAAATTCATAATTAATAATTAAGTAATTCATTTGATTGATATCGTATATTTCTTTTGTTTCAAAACTAAAATTAACAATATTTAATTTGGCTACTTTGTAAATATATTGAGATAAAAATTATAAATAAAAATGTATAAATCATTTATAAAAAATAAAAAATAATCAGGAATATTTTAGTTATACTTAAAAATATAAAAATAAAATTTATATAAATTAGTATTAGTTTGTAATTATAAGGGTAAAATGAATATGTAAAGCAAGAGAGAGACACTGTCATCGAGAAACTGTAAAAAGGTATAATTTGCTGTCACCATTTACCCTTCCTGCAAGAAAGACAGGTAATTATTTTGCTCTGCTCCCTATTCAACGGCTGCGAGTGGGACTCTACCTAGAGGATCAATCTCAGCCGTTCATCTAGGGTAATTCCAATTTATACCCCTAGCCTAGTTGCTTTTACTCGTTTCATTTGTGCTGCTAATGTTGCAGTTCTTGGCCAAAGATATAAACAAGGCGAAAGGAGCTGTTTTTTTTGTTTCTCTCACACACACGGAGACACAAGAATTCCGATCCTCTATTGTTTAATCTTGCCTCGAGATACTTCATTTCATTTCCATTTGAGGGTTGTGGGTGTTGCCTTTGAGCTTGGGAATTTGTTTTCAGGTGAGGTTTTTTAGGGGGAAAAAAACTCGTTTTTTAGGGTGTTTGCTTGCCTTATTATTAGAGGGTTAAAATATTGTGATGTGGGTTTTCAAGTTCTTGTACAAAACTCAAATCTTGTGCTTAGTTTTGCAAAATCATCTGTGTTCTCTTTGCTTCACTTGAGCAAGAGTTACATTTATCTAATCATACTGTAGAAGTTTGTTTGTTTCAATGTGCTATGTTGCGTGGTTTTATTCTGCTTTTGAGAATATCGACTTCATAATGATACTTTATTTGATTTGAAATATTTTCTTCTTCAGTGTCAGTATCGATTTTTTGTTGATGAGTTCTTGTTTGGGCAGGCTTGCCTGTTAGAATCTGTAACTTGATGTCTCCACCACATTTGGGGGTGAGAAGCAAAGATGAGTGCAATATTTCTCTGTATGACTCTACTTCTAGGAACGAATCGGGATTGAAAGAGCGAAACTATCTTGGATTATCCGATTGTTCATCAGTCGACAGCTCTTCGGTATCAGCTACAAACAATAGCAGTCTTAATCTTAAAGCTACTGAGCTGAGACTAAGCCTTCCTGGATCCCAATCACCGGAACATGATTCCGTGTTTACAGTGAAACTTGATGAGAAGCAATTGTTTCCCTTATTGCGTTCGAATGATGGAATTTGCTCGTTGTCACAGATTTCGGGTAATAAAAGAGGATTTTCTGATACAGTAGATGTGTTCACTGAGCCAAGAAGTAGTGTTTTTGTTGAGGGAAGTTGGATTTTTAGTCAAAAGGGGATCGATGCCGGTAATTTGTTGTCAAATTGTCCATGTACAACTCCGGTGAACGAAGCACTGCAAGGCTGTGAAGATAAGATTAATGGTTCTAACAGTAATGCTGCACCTGCAGCTAAGTAAGTTTTTCAATCTTAATACAAGAATTGTTATGAAGAGTTTTGATTGTGCTTTTCTTTGATAGGGCACAGATGGTTGGCTGGCCGCCCATCCGATCATTTTGGAAAAATACACTCGTGACAACCTCGAAAAACAAAGATGAAGTTGATGGCAAACCAGGAACTGGTGCTCTTTTTGTGAAAGTTAGCATGGATGGTGCTCCGTATCTTCGAAAAGTCGACCTGATGATTTATTCGGCTTATGAAGACCTTTCGACTGCTCTAGAGAAGATGTTCAGCTGTTTTATTGCAGGTATGTAAGCTTATTGAACCACTTCATTGTTGAAAATGGTCATTTGAACAGTGTTTCGTTAGGGCAATTCGTATCGCATGGAGCTACGAATCGAGAAATTCTGAGTGAGAGTAAGCTGAGGGATGTAAATGGATCAGAATATGTTTTGACTTATGAGGATAAAGATGGAGACTGGATGCTTGTTGGTGATGTCCCTTGGGAGTAAGTCTCATTTAGTGGCTACGGTATCAGTTTTGAAGCTCTAAGATTACGAGACTGGGCCCACAATGTCCCGGTTTAAGGTTTCTAACAACTGTTCATTTTACAGGATGTTCATTGCATCATGCAAGAGGTTGAAAATTATGAAAGGATCTGATGCCATTGGATTAGGCAAGCCTGTCCTTAATATAATCTTCAGTTTATTTTCAAGCTCATGAAATTGGTTTCAATTGCAGCTCCGGGAGCGGCAAAGGTGAAAAACCGGAAGCAAGTCAAGTAATTTATGCATCTACAGCTTGCTGCGGAGTATTTCAAACTGTGAAGTTGTCTCTTTTTCTATTTGGACAATAGCTCAAGTTTGTGGTGTGTTTAATGCTATTCTTCTTCGATTTCCTGCGAATGAAATGATATAGAAAAAATGGATGTATTTACAAGATCATTCAACATAAAACCTTACAATTCGAACACGAGACGATAAACGTAATAATACAATGGCAGCACATCTAACTAAAACATACAGTTCCACATAAACAATTTGATCATCAATTTCATTTTATATGATCAACAAGTATCAGAAAAATAACTGCTTGCACTGACCTGCTTCGACTTCCGAAGGGCAGTAAGGGCACTTGAAGGGTCTGGTGTTGTTATTTTTAGACAATTTGGTGATGGATTGCTTGCAGAGAACATGTCCACATGACAATAACATGGGCGGGTTTTCCTCGGTAGCTTGGTCTCGACTCACCGGGCATACGAATATAGAATGGAACTGAAATTCGGTACCTAAATCCATTGGGACTGGTAATTGTTTCATTGTCTGCCATTCTTGTTTCTTTCCTGACATTACATTCATCAGCTTTAGAAGAGTTGGCAATGCTTGAACACCAGCTGCTATTGTTACATTCAATGGAGAATCATAAGCTTGGCCCATAAGATTATAGAACTGCTTCTTGAGTTCATCGGCTAGTTTATCCCAATGTACGGAGGATAATATATCGGAGTATGGAGAAGAATCGAGCTTCCCAGCCCATAAAAGACAAGCCATGAGCTTTTGTATTTCAGATAAGTGTTTTTCAGCAAATGGAGCAAATACTGATCTGCCATATTTTAAAGCCTCATCTCTGCTTTTCTTCTGCAAGATCTCTACAAACTGTAGTTGATGAAGTTTCAGTTCGATGTTCGAATCGTTTTCAATCAGTTGACCACGATGCTTTGTGGCCCAGTTGAGTGCAGGCTCCAAATCACGAGATCTTATAGCTTCCAAGATTTGAAAAAGTTCCAGAAACGGAGATTTTCTAACCGAAGCCTCTGGTTCACCAGCTTCATCCACAAAACAGTCACCAAGTTCAAACTTGCCCTCTCGATAGAAGTGGCTTGCGATGATTTGGTTCACTAGGTGGATATCGAAGTCTACGTTACGGTAAGCTTTTGATATTTCAGGATTGAAAGATTTCTCGAGAAGCTTGGCATACTTGCTAGATGCAACATTTAACTCCTTTTGAGCCCCCTCAAGCTGGCTAACAAGATCCAGTGCTTTCAATCTTTCTTTAAGATTGCTGAAGATTACTTTATGATCCAAGGGAGATGCGGAATCCTCCTCAGACTGTATTCTTGATAAGACCTGAGCTATTTCCTCTTCGATTTTTTTAACCACTTCTTGGCATTTTGAAGATGAAAGTTTTTGTTTCTCTGTTACACGGTCAAATGCATCCTTGATAGGGTCCAACTCCATCTCTAAATTTCAGAAGTAACAACTAAAATGGCCAATTGTTAAAATGCTTAGGGCATGCAAGGAAATTGTAAAATATGTCCATACACACAAAAATAAAAGTAGAATTTAAACAGTACACAAAATCAATTAGAAAAACAGGATCATTTTTAATCAAACAGGAGACAAAAATGTAAGCGCAAATGATGTCCAATCTCTTAAATCTTTTTCCATATCACATCTTTCAAGTTGGTAAAATAGTACATAAAAACAAAGACGGTTATCTATGCCTAAGAAATGCGAATTCCTTCCACATTCTGCATTCAACAGCAGTATATATTATCGAAGATACATAACCAAAACAAATCTCACCTCAAGCGGAACTATCAAACACATAATTACCAACAATTTGAAAATATAAAAAACCATTAGATCGTCGTAAAAAATGCAGAATTTAACCTAAACAGCAACTCCTCAAACTCTACAGCGGGCAACGGACCTAATCAAACTCCTAAATGAAACGAAAAACGATTCACGCCTTATAATCCTATAAAGTACCGATAAAACACCAAATTAAATCAAAAAATAATAAAAACATACCACACAAAATTAACTGCAAAAATCAACAAAGAAAGAAATCCTAAGTTAAATTGATGCACAAACGGAGACATACTAAATACAAATACAAATACAAATACAAAAACAAAAACAAAAATTTACACTCACCACGAAAGGAGAGTTCGAGAAGCAAAAGCATCAAATCTGCTTATGAATCATGATTCATGATTGAGATTGAGGGCACCGCGCTTCTGAAATTGCTCTTGAGAAGGTGTCCACATCAATATTCATGATTCCTTCTAGTAATAAAATAAATTATAACTCAATGACGATCTTACCCCTACCCATCATCCGGCCCATTTGATTCCTGGGCCGGCTGAACACTTGGCAGTGCAAAGGAAGACGATGCATACTATATTGGGCTTTTGGCCCATAACAATAAAATATACATGCATGGAAGCATTTACGTTGTATGATTAGTATATTGGGGGAATTTGTCATTTAAAAAGTATTCAATTAATAAACAAATCTCTCTATATATATTATTTTGATATTTTCCAATGCTAATTCTACACCAATTTATTTTCTCTTAAAGATGGATAAGACTTCGGTTCTTCGGGATGCCATAAAGTACATGAAGTAGCTTCAAGAGAGAGTGAAGAAGCTCGAGGAGGTAGCTGAAAAGACGACAATGGAGTCCGTGGCCATTGTGAAAAAGTCAAGAGACGAGAACGCCAAGAAAGAAGATGAGAATAATGTAAGTAGAATCGAGGAAGTAGTGTTACCTGAAATCGAAGGACGAATATGCAACAATTGTATATTCATCCATATCCAATGCTTGAAACAAAAAGGGATTCTTGTTAAGTTGTTGTCTAAGGTAGAGAGCCTTCGTATGATCGTCGTTAACGCAAATGCGTCTCTCTTTGGAAACATCGCACTTGATATCAACATCGTTGTTGAGGTAAATATAACTAAATCGATGCATTTATGTTCATTTTTTAACTAAACTTGGGATTTTTTGGCATATTAGCTAGAGGAAGCGTTCGATTTAACAGTGGAAGACGTCGTGGCGATGATTCGTGAAGCTTTATGGGAATAAGTGTTGTGATTGAAGATTGGAAGGTTATTTTACAATTTTCAAATTAATGTTTATTCAATCAAAACTTAAATTAAATACTTTTTAATAATGTTTATTAAATATAACAATATGATTGGCTAATTAGTATGCCGCACGAGTGGCATATAATAATATATATTATTAATTAGCGTGGTTTGCATGCACAGTACGGCAGGCACTTTTCTAAATATGATAACAATATTGGACCTCCTTTTAAGTGACCAACTAAAATCAAGACAATCATATTTGATATATATTTTTAAAAATAAAATAATTTATTTATAAAATGTAAATAATTAAGCCAGCCCACTTGAATAATTCAGACTTCAGAGCAGATCCACAACCTAATTTTGAAGCTCAAAACCCGAACTACTCCTATTCGGATCCATCGGGTTTTGGGTACGACCCACCCATTCCACATAATCAAACACAATTTTTTGAAAGCAATTTGGTCAAGGAAACCTATAAAAAACAGCACTAGAGACCAATTGCTGCGTCAATCCCTCGCTTGTTCCTTTTCGTATAGCCTTTTCGTCCCCTACTTGGTTCCTGAACAACCAAACTAAAAACTGCAACAGAAGCAACTAATGCGTGGAGCTAAAGAGTCAGCAAAACAATATTTACCTTTGAGGAGAATGTCTTGAGTGGATCTCTGCTTCTTTTAAACTTTCCTTTCATCCCTTTTTTAACACCAATATTTCCCATAGCAGCTCTAGCAAGCCTCAGAATCTTAGTTGCTTCTTGTGTTGCAGGGTCTACTAAGTATTCAGGAATATCTTTAAGGTGAGCCGCTGGTGTCTTTTTGCTCAATGTTTTGTCATGTTTCAGTAGTTCTGTTGAGTAATTCAATAACTCAACACTTATATATAAAGAGTCATTGTTAGTAAGATTCGTCACCTAAGTCTTTCGGGTTGTCTTTGAAATGCGCCTTCAACCTACACGCAAGGAAGAAACGAAGCAATAATACTGTAGTGTTCATGAAATGTAATCAAAATTAGCATCTAGATACTCGAACGTGCCGATAAAAATGCTTCCGAATGAGGCATAGAATTACCTTTCAGAATTGAGAATTTCATTCCTCAAGTCTTGTGCGCGTGATTCACGAACCATGATCTTTGTCACACTCCTTCCAACATCCTGCAAAGGAAAAGAGGTGCATGACAAGACGATTTTTTTCGTACTCTAGATAGATAGAGAAACTATACCTCGGCTCTGTATCGTAAGGACTCGACGGCATTTTTACCAAGTAAAGGGAATGGTGCAATAAATTTAGTATCCTCATTACCATCTTCACCTACAAAGGATTTAATCTCCTCAAAAATGTCCATCTCCTCGGGAGATACCTACAAAAGTGTAGCGAACAGCCAATTACACGGGTACTAAAGAAATATAAATGCAATGCAATTTCATATTATACAACAGGAACTGACCAGAGATACAGATGCACCAGTGTTATATGCTCTTCCAGTACGTCCAATGCGATGGACATACCCAGACGCAGTTTTAGGCATATCAAAATTAACTACCTAAAGACAGTAGAACCATTAGTGGTACGGACCATATGTAAATGTCGAATACTTGGAAAAATAGCAGCACAAATATAGTATGGATCAGCTTACTGTGTAAACGTTCTTGAAGTCTATTCCTCTAACTACACCAAATTCTGAATCTAACTTCTTCTTGGGATGTTTTTTAGATTTATTCTGAGATGTATTGCTCTCCATTCTATGCTCTACTGCTGATTTTGTGTCATCAGAAGCAATAAGGTAATCAAATAGACCAGCATTGAATGCCTGCAGAAAAAACAGATGACTAAAAAACATTTCCTTAAAAGAAACACTGCATATATATATATACCTCAAGTATGTGCAGACGGGAATTCTGAGGCAATTCAGCGTTCAAAACTGCGGATTTCAATCCAAACTGCCACAAAAACAGTTGACATAAAAACGATACTTACAAGAACAATGGATACAAACAGTTCTGTGATACAGTAAACAAAAGGGGAGCAATCTAAGGGGTGCTATTATATACAATTTTCCTATAAAAAAATAAGAATAAAAAAGGAAGACTACACACCGAGAATACATATCCGCATGCATAGACCTAGATAAAATTCTACCTGTTCAAGGAAAAGCTTTAATCTAAAACTCGTGTCAATTGAATTGGTGAAGATGAGAACTTTCTTCTGTATTAGCTCCAACTTCAAAAGAGCATACATGTGAAGAAGCTTGTCACGTGCACTACATGAAACCTATACACGCAGAAAATTACAATAATGTAAACAATAGAAAAGTATAACATAAAATCGATGAGAAGTGTTAGAAATCATTACATAGAACTGCTGGACATTGCGGGGGATAACTTCATCCTTCATATCTCCCACTTCTGGCAATGTCAAAATATATGGATTGTGTAGAATAAGGTTTTTAAGCTTTTCTACATCAGCGCTGCACATTATACATAGAAAAAATTAGTCTAGCTGACCACGTTATAGCTCATTTATTAATGTAGCATCTCTGTGGAACTCACCTTGAAGTAGCGGACATAAGAAGGCATTGACAAGATTTCGGAACATGGGCTGTGAGTGATTTTAGATCTTCCTCATAGCCATAAGACAAGAGTAGATCTGCCTGAAACGGAAATCAAACCATAAATATTGTGTAAATGTTTAAGTAATATGCAGTTCGTTAACTGCTTAAATAAGTACTGACTTCATCAAGGATAAGAACTGAAAGTGATTCTTGAAGAGCTTTTGTTTGAAGGTAGTCCTTTGTTATGCATGATTTCACACAAGCCGGAGTTGATACCACAATTTCAGGAAGCCCGGCCAACAAAGTTTTCTAAAGAAAAAATGAAGGATCTTGTCATAAATATGGATACATTTCAAACTGATCCGCACAAAATATGTCAACATGATTGCGAATTACAAACCAATTCAGGAGAAGACATTGTAGTTGTCAATTGGACAACTTTTATTTGCAGTCTGCATAATTCAATCACAGATAATAACTCTGAAAAGACCTGAGTGAAAACAAACAAAATTAGTATATTGAAAGATAAAACAACCCAAGCTATGTCTTTATCCATAGAGAAGTTTTTAGAAGCGTTTACTTGTTGGCACAACTCCCGAGTTGGAACGATAACAATCGCTGAGGGAGCGAGGCTCTTTTTGGGAGGAGAATCAACAAAAAACTTCTGGATTAGGGGAAGTACATAAGCAAAAGTTTTCCCAGAACCAGTTTTGGCGCGAGCCACCACATCTTTACCTTCCTGTAACACCCCAAAACAAGAAATATAAACTACAAATTCGGACAAAACCCCTAAAAAGAGAGAATACACAAGAAAACTCACAAGAATAAGGGGGATTGCCACACGTTGAATAGGGGTAGGCTTTTCAATTGATTTCTTCGACAATGCTCGAATAAGACGCGGGTCCAACCCCAATTCTTCGAAGCTCTGCTCTTCATCATCTTGCTGCTTATCCCCTGCAACAACCGGTATATTTTCTACTCTTTTAGGGTGTTTATCATCATCTTTACTAACATCAGTGGCACCCGTCTCAAGATTCCGCTTCCTTTTGCCCATGCCGGCTGAAAATTCCGGCGGTTATCCTTACAATCAATGGACAAGGTCGTCAACCGGAACTAGGGTTTTAGAAACAAAAATCAGTACTCCAAGAATACAAGGGATTTTGGTATGTTAGTTAATAACAAAACGGCCCACCAAAAATTCAATATTATAATGTGGAAAAATTTGTACATCAAATTTAGTTAAAATCAATTTTAATCATTCAATTCAAATTAAATTATACAAATTTGATGTATTATCAATTACTAAAATATCATTAATTTCAAATAATTATAGTATTTATTGTTAAATTAAGTTTTATTCTTTATAAACCAATATTTTAACTATGAAAAATTTTGGCTCTATACTAAAATTAATTTTTAATAAAACGAATGAAATTTTGTAAAAATTTTGAGACCAAAATTCGAAACGCAAATTTATGTGTTAAATATTATATTTATATCGGTTGGTATATAGACCATTTCGAATATATATATTAATTGTTAATTTTAAAATTATTTTAATTATTTAATTATGTTCATTTTTTTAAATTAAATAACGTTTTAATCAATATCTAATAACTCGTTTTATAATAATGTGTACTGCGATACATATGAAATATTATTAATATACATAAATATTTTCATGTCAATAAATCACATCACACAAATTTTTTAATATTCAAATATTTATTTTGAAAAATATATTTATTACTTAATACAGGGTCCAAACAAACAATGTGATATTGTGTTGTACCACTTGGTATTGATGTACCGATCAATATATCACCAATATAAAGACTAATATAAAGACAATGTTTAATACATAAATTTGCGTTTGAATTTAAGTAAAAAAAATTTGACAAAATTTGAATCGTTTCACCGAAAATTATTTTTGTATATATTTCTATATTTTCTATAAATATTTGAAATTAAAGATATTTTAGTAATTTAAATAAAATTGATAATATATCAAATTTGAATGATTTAATTTGAATTTTCTTGAATTGAATGATCAAAATTAATTTGAGGGATTAAAAATGAAATTTTCCATTATAACGTGCTCTCTTTAGCATAAATACTATAATTTATTTGAAAAAATCGTTCAATTTTTTTAAAAATTAAGCTTTTTATTTATAAATTAATGTTTTAGTTCACAGGTTCAAGAGTACTGGTACGACTGCGAATTTAGAAGGATATGATTTATGATGCGTCTATTTAAAATAATAAATTATCAAATTAAAAATTATAATAAACTGACACAAAATAAACTAATTAAACAGTTATAAACTTAAAAAAATAGAATATTAATAATCACTTTTCCATATTTTCACTAGTAAATACTTTATTATACCATAAAATTAAATTCATTATCCTCATTATAATTCTCATAAGTAAGTCATTTTCATTTAGTGATAAAATCACATTTTTTTAAAAAATAGTATGTGGATGCATGATTTAGAGCACCAAATCACCTAATACATATCGAGTGTATGAATTTTGAAAAAAAAAAAACCGTGCAACATAAAAAATATCCTATATTGGTTGGATAAAATATGTTTGAACCAATTTTAATTTAACTTATAAAATAAAATTAAGAATAATTCTATAAAACCAATAAAACAAATGTTATTTTGTAAAGTAACTTTAAATAAATAAATCAATAAAAATAAGTATTTCATGCAGATGTTTGAGGAGTTCGTTTGTAACCAAAATTGGATTCTTGTGTTTTTTATTTTTATTTTGGATTGCATATTCTCGAATATAACTAGTAAATATTAATAGATAGTTAAGATCAAATTCAATCGTTATTCACTAGGTGTATTCAATAAAAAAACAATTAAGTAAATAATCGAGGTTATTTTAATTCACCAATTAAGTAAAATATTTTAATTATAATCATAAATCATTAAATGAGTTGAAATGAAATATTAGAAGTGAATGTGGAACTTCAATTTCAAATTTTCAATGATATTTGTGAATAGATATTCAAAGCATAATAAATTCAGGTTAAACGAAAATCAACGATTATATAGACACGTGTCAAGAATCGCGACGGCCGGAGCGCCGCCATAGAGAAACGTCGTTTTCTTGTATTGACGCGGCGCCACCACTTGATTGAAAAATAAATAATTCAAAACAAAAAACCAACAAGTGGCTCTTCCCTATCTCTCTATCTTCTTTTGCTAATCCCTGATCTCGCGCTCTATCTCTCTCACACAGAATTGAGTATTGGATGAATCTCATTTTCCCCTTAAATTATCTGGGTTTGTTCCGGATTTCTGGCCTGCAGCCAGGCTAGCTTTTCCATTGTTTTAGGAGGTGAAGTTATGGGTTGAATTTCCTTTTTTTGTTATTTAAGTTTCTGGGTTAAAAGTTCGCTTTTTCGATTTGTTGATTCTTATTCCGCATAGTATACGTATCTGATTCCTCTTCGAGGAATCGCTCTTAAATTTTGTTCTTTGTTTTGTCTGAAATCATGACCACAAGTATATTGTGGGTGAAAATATGCTTATCCCTTTTCAGTGGAGGTGGTATTTCCTTTCATGAGAAGGTAAGCCATACCCCCATAGAATAACTCAATCATACTAACTAAAATTGGTGTTTTTTTCTTCTTAAGGTATCTATAGCTTATCGAATCTTGATAATTTTCAATTTTGCTGCATTGTGAAGATGGATATTACTTACATACCATATGCTGATAAAGAATTTGAAGTGCTTATGGAAAGAATCCACCCCCCAAGGTGGTACTTTTGCTTTGATGTTTCCTTAAATGTATTTTTTGAACTTGATTGAAGTCTGACTTCCTGTTAAATATTTTTTGGGATTTTAGGGTTTGTATAGACAATGAAGCCTACCCTGATTGCACTCTTGTTAAGGTTAGTAATTTGACATCATGTTTGAGGAACACACATTCGATTATGCTTTTCCGTTTTAGCAGCAGTGATATATGTGGTCCTTATTCTCATCATCCGAATGCTATGATGTTCTTATTACGTAGTATTAGTTTAGTTACAGAGTATTATCAAGATGACGTTTGATATTTTGTCGTCTTTTTGGTAAAGTGGATTTACTTAAAGATATTGGATATAAAGAGTGAATTGGGGAGTAAGGATCTTTTTTCCTTTTTCTTTGGAGTCACTTTTAGCCCTGAATTCAAACGGAATCACGCTTAATGTGTCATCATCTTCGTTGTAAATAAAATGCACAAAACGATAAAGAGTATATTTTTTCTTTATCGTGTGATCACCTTTAGTTAGGTTTGTTTTTAAAGGTGAATTGGAATCTGACTGTAGATTATAACTTTACACTTGCACTTATCCACGAAGCTTCCGTCATCCATTTTCGAATAAAGATTTTTCTTATCGCAGGTTGATAGTGCTAATAAGCATGGCATGCTTTTGGAGATAGTTCAAGTTTTAACCGATCTTGACATGGTGATTTCAAAATCATACATATCCTCGGATGGTGGATGGCTAATGGATGGTAATTGTTTTTTGCAGCCGAATTTTATGCAGAAGAAAGTTTTAACTATTCTTTGTTTATGTTTCAAGTCTTCCATGTTACGGACCAGTACGGGAACAAAATTACAGACGAAAGCATAACACATCGCATTCAACGGGTAAATTTAGTGATTGAATAGTGTCGTTTTTTTGTCCCTATTGCAGTAAGTTAAAGATGAAAAATTTCAGGGTATTTGTGAAAGTAGGAAGGCAAGACCGAGCCTCCATCAAGAGGCGTGTTTAGCAAATGTTTTTACAGATCAGATAACTCTTGAAATCACTGGTATAGACAGACCAGGACTAATGTCCGAGATGTCAGCAGCCTTAACTCAGCTCGGGTGCCATGTCTTATCTGCTGTGGCGTGGACACACAATGGACGAGCAGCATGCGTAATTTGCATCGAAGATACAGAAAAAAGTGGCCTAAATCTTGACTCTACTCGAGCATCCCAAGTTCAAACGCAACTTGAAAACGTCATTGAAGCGCATCACCACGACGATGAACTACGAAGTGTAAAGTTGACTACACAATCCATTGGCCAGACCGATGCCGAGAGACGCCTCCATCAGCTCATGTCAGCTGATAGAGATTATGGGGAATGCTGTTCTTGTGGTGGTGTTAGTGAATTGAATGATATTTATGAAGCGACGAAGAAGAAATGCGATGCTATACATGTAAAGATGGAGAGCTGTAAAGAAAATGGATATTTGATCATCACCATGAGAAGCCGAGATCGACCCAAGTTGTTGTTCGATACCGTTTGTGCTTTAACGGACCTGCAATATGTAGTTCATCACGCAGCCGTTGGATCTACCGGATCCACTGCGTTTCAGGTAAAATGCTTCCCCTTCGATTCGAGTTCTCAATAACAGAAAAATCTTCTGCAGGAGTATTATGTCAAGCACAAAGACGGGTACACTTGGTATTCCGAAGCAGAGAAACGAAGGATTGCTCAATGTTTAACTGCTGCAATAGAAAGAAGAAACTCACAGGTAAGTGTAAAGCATGGAACAAAACTAATACTGAGCTAATGATCTACGTACCGCAGGGGCTGAGGCTGGATATTCGTACGAGAAACCGAACGGGATTACTATCGGATGTGACACGGATATTCCGTGAAAACGGGCTATCAATAAAAAGAGCAGATATAGGTATTCGTGGGGAGGAAGCCATGGGAACATTTTACCTTAAAGAGACTTCTGGTGAAGATGTTAGCTCGAGAACACTGGAGAGAGTGAGGGAAGAGTTTGCAGGGAGCAACATTATTGTTGAACCGAAACTTTTGAGTGAATCGCTCGATGATGTGATTCAGAAGGCTGCTGCAGCGGAGGCACGGCCGAGATTTTCTATAGGAAACATCCTGTGGGCGCAGTTGGAGAGAATTTCATGCAATTTCAAGCCAATTCGATCTTGATCACCTTCAGTTTGGGACATGTATATTTTACGTATAGTTTGGATGATAAATAATAATAGGTAGAATATGTATTTTATTCTACCTTGTGAGTACGTTTGATTTGAATGTAGTTATTGGAAACTTGAGGGTTCTTTTTGTAAATAGAAGAAGTATGTATTGTTGAAGAAGAAATTAAGTATATTGGCTACACTGTTTTTTTGCAATCAGGAAACGGGAAGGGAAAGATATTTTTGCCGGCGGCACGGTGGAAGAAGGCCAATCGCCGGTGAGTGTGAAGGAGATTTTTTGTGCGTTAGCTTTGACTAACCTTTAGAGAACCAGAATGTCATGGTTAGCTCGATCGATCGCGAATTCTCTCAAGTTCAACGAAGAAGACGAGGGTAATGTCGAGTCTTTGCGGCAGGAAAATAGTGAATCTAAAGATGATGGAGAGTTGTCTCCAACTTTGCTATCGCACGGCGTTAAGGAAGATCTCTCAGAGCTGAGCAGAACCCTTACTCGTCAATTCCAGGGATTCGCGTCTTTCCTGGCACCTCCTCCCCAGGCCGAGCAGAAATTTTTGCCTGATGCGACTGGATCGGATGAAGGTCCTGCTTTGGGAATCCTTGAATTTGCGGAGATTGGGGGTAGGTTTAGGAGCGGAATAACTCGACTTTCGAAAAACATTAACGTGTCTGAGATTACAAAAATGGCTTCTAGTCTTCTTCAGATAGAATCGGATGATGAGAATCTGAACAAAGGTGAAAAGTTCAATTCACGGGAAGGTGGGCCAGTGGGCGTAACGGAGGAAGTGGTGGCATTTGCTTCTGATATCTCGACTCATCCAGAAACTTGGCTTGAATTCCCACTGCTGTTAAATGATGGAGATGACGATTGTAAGTTTGCCCTTCTGATAAATACTCTTAAATCTTCAGATTCTTTGAGAAACTTTCCATATACCCAAAGTATTTTGATCAGTTTTGTAACTATTTGATATGTACTTTTAGATTTTGATATATCCGATGAGCAACAAGAGCATGCCTTAGCTGTAGAGCGCATTGTTCCTAGTTTAGCTGCATTGAGAATGGAGCTATGCCCTCAATACATCAGTGATGATCTCTTTTGGAAGATTTATTTCGTGCTTGTTCATGCTCGACTATGCAAAGAGGATGCCTTAATTCTATCTACACCACAGGTCATTGATTTGTTGTTAGTATTGTATTGTAGTTTTTAGTTCATAAGAATGTTTTACCCTCGTCTTCTAGATGATGCACACTTGAAATAGTGATGGTAAATTACTCGTTGCTCGGATTTGATGCATTTTGATAAATTGTACAGGTTATGGAAACAAGGGCTTTACTGGCAAACGAATCAAGGAATCGAAATACAGTGAAAAGGGATGATGAATCAAATAGCAACAAATCTTTGGAACTCAAAGAAGAGACAACAGAATCACAAAATGTTGAAAAATCACCCAAAAGTTTAGATCTCAACGAGCAATCATTACCGAATGCTATCAAGAAAGACAATGATCCGTCAAACCTCGAGGAAGATGCAGACGAATGGTTAAGAGATGAGACGATAGAAATGAATGGGATCGTGTCAAAGCAGCCGATTTGTATTCACGATGATGATGATGATGTTTCATTTAGTGACCTTGAAGAAGAAGATGGGGATGGAGAAACGAGGTTGAGGAGTATTTTTGAAGATAAAGATAGGCGGGATTGGGTACAATTTGGAAAAGGGTCATCCCAATCCTTTAACAATGGAGATACAAAGGTCTCTCACACTAAGGAATCAAATGATTGTCTGGATGTTGATGACATTATAAGTTAAATACTTCTGTGAATAAATTATACATTCCCATGATAAATACGACATGTTTAAGGTGAACGAACCATCGATCAAAGTATGCTTTGAATCAATGTTTGTATCCGCGTAGGTAGTACTAAAATTTATTTTTTAAAAAATATATTTAATTAGTTTTTAGGATTGGATACAAAAAACATCGTTATAACAATAAAAATATTAGTTAATCTTTTAGCTAAGAATTTTAGACAGACAGCTCTTGTAGCTCAGTTGGTTAGAGCACCCGTTTAGTAAGCGGGAGGTCTTGAGTTCGACTCTCAACAAGAGCAATCTATTTTTATTTTTTTCTTGCTAACGTACCCGAAAAAACTAATTTGTCTTGCATCGTCCAGGTCCGAGCGATGTTATTTAATCGTTGGACATGCTACATTTCTTTTACATTTTGTTTAAAATACGATGTTCAAAATCGGATATGAAACTCGCAATAAGATTGACATGTAAAATTTATCAAAACCTTAATGTCAATAACCTTAAAATTACAAGACATTAACTTATATGCCAAAGTTAAACTGAACTAAGAATTAAAGCAAAACCAAAGTTAAATATGAAAAAGATTAGTTACATATTGAACCAATAAATAAGCAGCTTTTTTATAGAGAAGGAAGTTTCCATCTTCTGTGCCAGAAAATTGAAACTCTTGACCATAAAGGAAACTCAAAACTAAACTCCAATGGCTTATCGGCCGCTCCTCCGACTGTCAACGGCAACCAAACATACCTCGAATCCCTTAAATCCGAAGGGCTCCATCTATCAGCCATAAAAACGAAGCATCCCGGAAGATCAAACAACGGTAAAACAAACGTACTTTGTGCGAAAAACGTCGTAAGATGAAATATCTTGTTTCCACCAATACACGGATTCCCCATCGTTTCCCATGTTCCCATTATCGAATCCGATGCATGTACAAGCGCTTCGTTCGGAGACCATCCCGTGCATCCCGAAGTTATCATGTAATATGTTCCTTCGTGTTTGAATAATGCCGGTGCCTCTCGATGTAACCCGATAAGGATTCGTTTCATAACTGGCTTTACGTCAAGATAGTCATTTCTCAATGGTCCTATGTGAATCTCACTATTGTCTTCTGAGGAATAGATTAAATAAGCAACTCCATCTTCATCTTTAAAGATAGTCATATCTCGGCTCTCGTATCCATGAGGACGTTTACTGTATAGATAATCAAAAGGGCCGGTAGGAAAGTCACTTGTCGCAACACCTACCGATGCTTTCGTGTAATTTGTATCGTCAATATGCATCCACATTACGTATTTTCTTGTTTTGTCGTTGTATACTACTTTTGGCCTCTCAAGCACATTCGACTTGTGCAAGTCATGTGTCTCGTTTTTATCCTCCGCAGCGAGGACTATACCTTCGTTTTTCCATGTCCATAGATCTTTCGAAGAGTAGCATCCGACACCTATAATATCAACCTAAAATGAAGGCATCGAGTTAAGCACAAGCAACGAAAATACCGAAAATTTCGTAAAAAATTTACCCTTGCTGGTCCTCTTTTATGAGTATGGTAAGTTGAACCATCTTTATATTCTCCATACCAATAATAAGTTGAAGATTTTACATCATATAAAATACCACCACCATGAGCATGAATACGATTTCCTTCGGTATCGAGCCATATTCGTCCCGGATAATAATATAAGCTATCGTTGCCGCTAACTTTTGTTGGATCAATAGCTAGTTTTTCCGAGGGAAAGAAAACATGCCGTATTAGAGAAGATTCATCGAGAAACTCATCTATAAAAGTGGAAGGTCGTCGAGGCTTCCTCTTCGCTGCACGAGGGGATCGTTTTCTCGGTGGAGGCATTTGTATGTTTTCTTCCTCGACTAGTTCGAGTTCATGTAACACGGCTTGGTGACTTATACGAATACCTCCGATCTCTTTGATTTGTACATCTTGCCGCGATTTGAATGTATACATTTGAAGTATAAGAATGAAGCCAAAAATGGTCCAAATCACTATGGGGATTGAGCATCTGGTTCCTGCATTGCAATGCAAAGTATTTGGTTTTCGGAATTTCGGCTTCATCCTCATTTTGAATGAAGGCTTTTATATCTTCAAAAACATAGCATCTGATAACATTAAAGAAGATCCATACTCAATTTACACTACAAGCATAATCATACAAATTTCACAGAGAACAAAAGCATAGGCATATTGAAACAAATGAAGTTAGCATTCTCAATAAAATTAACAGATCTAATCATTAAAAGGAAAACCCATGCGAGAAATTGATGGAAATGAAGAACAAAAGAGACGAATGAACTAGAAAATTGACTACAAGTGAAGTAAGCTTACTTGCACGCTCAGCTAAAACAGAAAGGGAATTTGTTGACATGGTTTCGGCGGCGGGTATGGAATGAAGATCGGTGGATCACGGGAAGGATAAACTCCAGTTCAATTAATAAAATTCACGAGGACCCTAATCAGACCAGAATTCTTCCAATTTTGATATAGGGAGGAATTGGGGAATTTATGGGTAGACAGAAAATTAGCTGAAAAAACAAAAGGTGAGAACTTTCTACGAGAGTTCGATTAGTTGGTAGATCTCAAGTTGCAATGACGGCGACTGAGAAAACAAGGAAATGTACCGTTGTAAGATTTCTTCCCAAAGTTCAAAATATCCATTAATAAAACTTTAAATGTAAATAAAACATGCCTTTTTATGGGCAAAACACAAAAATATTAAATTATTAATCCAAATCAATTGTTAATTCTTATGCATATATAGTTATTGGATGATTGGGCTTGAACAAAATTATAGCCTAATAATTTCATAAAAAAGTAACTCTAGAATCCAACAAACTCATTATTTTATTTTGGGGCTTCAAACGTAAGATATAAAAATTTCCCAAGTTTGAAATGATTGAAATTGACCAAATTTGAGTTTTCGTCAAATTAAAATGAAATCTTGTAACAATCTATTTTTTATTTGCACAATATTATCTACTTTATATTGGGTTTGTTTGGTTCATTTTTTTTAAAATTGCGGTGTTGTGAGGTGTGGTGAGATGTAGTGAAGTGTGGTGAGATATGATGATCGTGAATTTTTAAGTATGTTTGGTAAAATTACGATATTATGATCGTGATTTATGTAAAAATACTAATATATCCTTATATATATATAATAATAAATATAATTATATTATAATTAATAGAAGTAAGGGTAAATGAGTCTTTTCCAAAATCACGATGAGACCACAACTCGTTTTAACAACTGTGATGATATCGTGATTTTTTAACGATTATCACATCGCAATTAACATTATGTTTTGTGCACATTAAAAAAATCACGATTTCAACATCTTATCGCTGTTTTAATTGAGGTACCAAACAAACCCATTATATTACCTATAATGACCCCACATGACTATCATAATTTTACTTTTTCCTTAACGATACAATTTCTAATGAATCACACATTCTAATCATATCTTTACTAGGTATGAACACGTTTAACTTTTCTATTCTACTAAAATCTTGGTTACTTTAGAAAATGTTCTAGTACAAGAGATAGACAAATCATTAAATTTAATCTCTAATTGTTTATCGTCTTTAACTTATAATGAGATTTACCTAAGGTGTCTTGTCACCGAGTGTTCTTTTCTAATATTATCAAAGAACGATCCAAAAAAGCACATTTTCAAAGCTAAATAAAACGATCTTAAATGAAGAACAAATATTCATGAGCATCAAATGGTGCTCATGATGATATTAAATCTCTTTATTTGAGAAACATTACCTGGAGAAGAGTCCTTGAGAAATGGTGCTTTTCTTTCAAGGCTTCAAAGCGAGGGACAAACCAAATTTGGGGATTCTCTCAAGAGCTTTGGTGTCAAATTCACTAGAAACAGTGAGTAGTGATTTTGGAATGACTTCATGTTGTAATACAACACCTAAAGAGCCATGATTGTTGAGCTTAGCTTTCACGAGCATCAGAGGATCCACAGCACACGATCCTCCGACCGTGAAAGTATTCTCGTTTGTGGATAATTTTCGAGTGATTTCGCCTACGGCAGCAGTTTTCTTCACATTATCAAGGAAATGTATGTATGATGCCTTTATTGTGTCTCCTTTGTCAGCCCTAAAAGTTAATAAAGTTATGAGAAATATGTATCCTTAGCTGCTATAGTGAAACCATTTATTAGTACTCACAGTATTATTGAAGCACATGAATCTGGTTTTGTGACACTTATCCCGGCATTATACTTAACTAATGTGCCGGAAATGGTATCGTAGCCAGCCTCTGCGCCCAAAGCGAAGGTCGGAGTACCGAGGGTTAGAGAGACATCAAGAGGGGGACTTTTGTTCATTCCAACAGCGGCAGAAAGCGCGGCATTAAGGTGAAAGTACTGAAATTCGAGCTGCGAAAAAGAAGAAGTTGATCAAAATACAATAGTAATTCACAATGGGGCATGTAATATGAGCTATAGAGACCTTGCCAGACTCGTAATTGGGAAATTTAAGGTTTGCAATCACTAATGAAGATGGCACAACATTCGGAGCAGTGAGAGTTGCTGAGATCTGCAAAATGGGGGATGAATTGAAGATATATAGCAACACTAGTTTGACGACATAATAAATCCTTACATTCGATTCTGTATCAACTTTCAAATCAAGGGAATTGTTCTTATAAACATACTGAGCTGCAATATCTCCACTTGAGTAGCCAACCTTGTTAACAGTTGATGTTGTCAAAGCCTACATTTGAGCATTCATTTAAGGAACTTCCGACTGTATCACATTTTCGAATGAACGAGGATATAAAAACCACACCATCAGATTTTTCAACGTATACTGAATCTAATATCGATCAAATAGATCTAGAAAGGTACATGTAACCGCAGACATGTTAATGAATAGCCAAAAAATCCACTAAAATAATATCCAATGCTAAGCAGAAATACAGTACAATCACTTTTAAGAACATCACCGTCCAAAAAATACACTTTGATTATCCCCTCTTCATAACGAAAAAAACGCTAAAAGGAAACCCATGAGCCACAATGATTACGGAAGAACAAACAACCACTCCACGAAATATCAACGCGCAAAGAGAAATTGAGATTATTGTACCAATCCAGATTCGCTGTACGTTGAGATAGATAATTTTTTATCAGAGATGTAATCCCTTGTCAACAGATCTACAAATCGACAAAAGAACAATAATTACCCTAGAAATAAGGGTAAACGCAACCAAAAAACCTCAAATACAGAAATCAACCTTTAGCTTTCTTGCCAATATCAGAGAAGAGTCCCGGTCCCTTGCTCATTTCGATTTCAAATCGCAAGCTCCCCAAAAATCAGAAGAAAAATCAAGGAACAAGAAATAGAATCCTGGACTATTCTAGAAGTTTTAATTTACAGTTATTAATGGACCGTTGGAAATTTCTTATTTTCCACCTTCCAAATTTTTAATTATGATTTTTTATAAACATTTGTCATGAGAAGAAATTGCGACAATACCGTTTATACATATTTTAATTGTGTAATAATGAGTTATATTTTATTATTGTAAAATTATAATATACCACCAATAAGCTCATAGTTTGTATGATTTAAGATCCTCTTAGTATGATCTAATAATTTTGTATACAAAATTAAATTTATTGACAGAATTTGTCAAACCATTTTACAAAATATCACAAATTTTGAAAATTAGATGTGACATTATGCATAACCTTAGGGAAATAATATTATTTAAACACTAGTTTTGAACACGATTAAAGTTACCATAATTATAAAGATCAAATTTACCAAAATCACGAAAATTTAAAGACAACTATATCAGTGTTGTCTTAAAATCTGTACCTTTAATCAATGTTTTAATCTCGGACGAAATTTCGTTTCTACCGGTGTTCACCGAGATGACCGAAATTCTGATATCGGCCAAGACGGGTAAGCTGGTATTCAAACATTGCCTTTAATGTCTACTAATTTTAACCAACTCTTGCATGACCTTTTTTTGTTCCATCATTCATTCTGTTTCCTGTTTTCAGTTCTTCACTTGCTTCCTGCATACATAAAACAAGATTCGAAAAGTAAACTATTTCGTTCGACAAATCAATGTAACAAAACAAGCTTCGAAAGGTAAACGATTTCGTTCTCGACATGATAGATTCGACTCAATTGTAGCTTTTGAGTTTGAGATGTCTTCACAAATTCCATGTATTGTATTGAGGAATAAATGCACAAAACCGATGAAAATGAAACAATCATTCATCCGATTCATATATCTAAGTCCAACTAATGCTCAAATAGCTAGCAACACATTAATTGTAAAGGCTCAACACTCAAATGCATAAGCGAAATTAAGACAAAGAAATGAAGCATATAGCATTTAAAATCACCTATCGCTACTAATGACCACGAGATCGGCGATTCTCGGAGTTCCGTATGGGGTAGAAGTAAGGGTGAGCCTGCACAAGTGAAACAAACATAAGCTTCATGAAATGATATGACAGGAAGATGGGATGCAAGTTAGAAGGGTCGAGAGAATGGAACTCATACCATTGCTTCCCTTGCAGTTGGTCTCTCTTGATGATCATATCTCAACAATTTGTCTACGAAATCGATTGCCTTCATAGGGAAAATATGTACGCTCAAAGTATCTGATATAAATATACGTTATAGGGGGCAAATGCTTACCTCGGGGACAGCCAAATGCTGATTATCCACGTTGATGAACTTTGTCCATGCTTTCCTACAATGCCTGCATTTTTAGTCAAAAGAATCAGTTTTTTCAATCCATAAACTAGTGTTTATGTTAGAAAACTAAGAATTGGTGTTATGATATCAGACCTTCCCAAAAGAGCAGTAAAATTCTTGTCTAATTCTAGCCGGTATTTGTTCAAATAAGCATTCAATTCATCGGTTCCCAATACCTGCCATTAGTCATGGAACATGAAGGATAATAACAATTCATCGGTTCCCAATACTTCCCACAATTTATTGGGTTAGATAAGAACAAAAGGTTCAAAGATTCCACTAAAATGGAACATGAAGGAGCAGACAAACAACTGATATCCATCAGCGCAGAGTAGGGTGCACAGATGTAAAGATTCAACAAAAAAACATTAAAAAAGATTTGCAGCTTCGTACCCTTGCAATCTTTACCAATTGATCATGATTGTCTTGTCCATAAAAGAACGGCTCTTTGCGAAAAATCTGCAAGATTAATGAAATGAGTATAAGAATCGAAGTAAAATAAGCATCTCATGTTTCACAGCCTATGAATTAGAACAATGAAGGAAATTGATACCATCCCGGCAAACATACAGCCAAGACTCCATAAATCCAAGGAGTAATCATAGTCTTGCAGATCAACAAGGAGTTCAGGGCCCTTGAAATATCTGCACCATAGAAATGCACAAATTAATTTGCAAGAGCAGATCAATAATTGAAAGAATAAACTGAACAAATTCGATACACAAGTTGGCAAGAAAGCTTGTGCTTGTTGCTTCATGAAAACCTTGAAGCAACACGAACGTTGTAATCTTGACCAGGGTGATAAAATTCAGCAAGTCCCCAATCTATCAACCGAAGTTTGCGCTGCTCATGATCTATCATCACATTATGTGGCTTAACATCCCGGTGCATTATCCCTTGAGAATGACAATAATCTAAAGCCTAAAAGTAAAGTCAAAGAATAAAGTTAGCCCCCTCAAACAAACAAAAATGGAGAAGGGGCTAGCATGAAAAATTCAAATACGCAATGAAAATTAGACAACATTCACTACAAAAAAATGATTACAAACACGGATAAAGTTATTATGGAGATCATGGGGAACTTGCCTTCAAGAGCTCGTAAATGTAATATCGAATGTCAAAGTCTGTCAGCGTGGGATACAACACCTTGAAGTCTGTGTTGTTCACATACTCAAAAATGAGACTTGGAGTCTTTGAATGTTGATCCCTTACAATATCTAGCAACTTCACAATATTAGGCCCACCACAAAGGATTTGTAAAATTTTAATCTCCCTCTTTATCTGGAAAAAATGAAAACAAATGAACACTCCTGTAACAGTATCGGTTCAATGTTTAGGGGATCAGAACATGCCAAGCACATTTTACGCTGCAACATAACAAGCAGACCTTTTTCTTCTATGAGAAATGAACAAATGTACAAAAATTTAAGAAAAAATAGGCAATCTAACGACACCTTTTTTTTCTTGACTGGCTTAAGAATTTTGATAACGCATTTTTCGTTGTCCATGGTGTGAACACCCTCAAAAACTTCGCTGTATTTACCTCTACCGACTTTCCTCACCACCTCGTAATCGTCCTGCTCACTGGGGCAAGCAAATAAGCCACAAAAGAATTAATAAAAAAATAGAAAAAATAAAAAGATTAACCAACCCAATGACCAAGTCAATTACCCCCACTGAACCACAAGGGACTCGTAATCCCAATACTCCTTGGGGCGAACCACATTAACATCAGAGTAAACTCGAGCCTTCGACTGGGAACCCGGTCGTCTAATAGATTTCCCAATCTTCTGAGCCATGGTTTCAGGGACCGAAACCGCAGGAGGGTGGTTAATGGTTGATAATTGCGACGACTGCAGCTGCGAAAACTGCGGTGTTGCAAATAGGCTAATCTGCTGATGAAAACCGACGGGATACGGTTTCCGGTGTACGATTCGCCGGAGTAGAGAAACCGGAGAGGAATTGCGATGATGGCTACAAATGAATTGGAAGGGCCTTCCGGCCATCAAATTTGTAGTTTCTTCACTTGGTTCGATCTAATCAAAACCACCACGCTTTCTCCGTATACGACGTCGTTGAGAACGACGTAAAATTATCCATTGGGCTTTCATTGGGCCACATTATGATTGCGTAGTAATCTGCAGTTACTATTTTACCCCTGCATTACTGAATTTTCAAAACATACTAAAATTAATATAATATTGATGTAATTTATATAAACATATAATTTCAATTTTTAAAGAAATGTAAATTAATGTTTCCAAAAATTATAATATTGTCATATTAAGTTTATATAATCATTCATAAAACTCATAAATTCTATGTTGTATATATTTAACAAAAAATCTAAGTACCACTTATTATGATCAATTTATTATTATATATTTTTATATAACTATGTATATTTATTCAAGTTATTTGTGTTCTTTGGTTTCGCTAGAAAATCACGATTCAATTTATGTAAATCAGTTATGATATCATAATCATTTAAGAAAATGATTAATTCACCAATTAATAATCATGGTATAAGTTATAATTATTTAAAAACACTGCTTTTCAAACAATATGGTGAAATATATTTGATAAATTTGTAGTATTATTGTGATTTATATAAAAATATTAATATATCATTATATATAAAAATAATAAATATAATTATATTATAATTAATAAAAATAATGTAAATTAGTTTTTTTGTAAAACGACGATCAAATTACAATTGATTTTAATAGATGTAATAAATCATGATTTTTTAAAGATGTATCATAAATTTGCTTATGTTTTGTGTGTATTACAAAAATCACGATTTGATAATCGTACCTAACTTTACATCATAGAACGAAACATACCCATTTATTCTTGGAAAATTTTTAGTTAGATCTAATCAATGTTTTCATACCGGTCCGGAATCATGTATCAGTCTAATCTGTATGAGCGGTACAACCGGTATCAAATTTTATTTTATTTTATTTTTTAAAAAATTAATATTTAATTAATTTTTTTAAGGTAAAATCCGAAAAAATCCGGAAATCAACCTTAATACCATGTATTGGGTGGTACAAAAAAAATTTCGATACTGAATGAAATTTGATGTACCTAGACGGTATACCACCGATATGAAAACATTGGACGTAACTCTTCCATCCCGACAGAAAAGTTCATCGCTAGTCCCTTTCGAAAGCCACGTAAAAACTAAAAAGTCTCTCTTTAGTAAAGATGAAAAGATGGAATCTTTTGAGTAAATGTTAAATGGGTATTTTCGGAGAAGACAGTACAGAGACAGGATTGAGGAATCCACTGTACATATTGCAATAAATTTTCGATTTAAAATACTTGCTTTTTGTGTTCAAAATCATATCTTGATGATGAACACCTAATTTTGGTATGAAATTGAATCGGATATAGGCAGATAAGGATTTTGAATTTGAACATTTGGGGTATTTCGAGTATTGTTTGATTGGATACTGCTGCGTAGATATTTCTCGTTCTCCACCACTTATATTTCCTTTCTGGGAATATCTAGTGACGTATGCTGCTTGCACATTACTTTTTTGTTACCTCGTTCGTTAGTCTGCGCCCTATTCGCCTTGGATGCGTAGGTGTGCCGCCGTTCCTCACCCCGTCTTATCGTACTACAATTAACGTCAACGACGCTTAGATCTGCGGCGAGAGGATGTCGAAAGCGCGGGTATACAGCGACGTTAACGTGACTCGACCAAGGGAGTATTGGGACTATGAGAATCTCACTGTACAGTGGGGGTAAGTTGTGGGTTTTACGGATATATGATTTATTGATTCCTTTATGAACCCAATCGGAAATGGATTTCTTTAAATTGAATCCAGGGTTATGGGAATGAGTATTCTGTTGATTTGTTCATGATTTACTCATAAAGCTATGCGTTTGAAGCTCGAAACTGTGATTAATGTTCCCGATAAAGACTTGATTCTCTGAGTTATAAAACTGCTGCAGAGTTGCCAAATTTTAAGCATTTGAGCATAAAAGTTTTGAATCATAACTTTTGATTAGTCTTATGGATCTTTGATTTTGTAGTTATTGTGTAAATTATAGAACAAAGTTCTTCATTTTTATGTCCAGTGAACAAGATGACTATGAAGTTGTTCGAAAAGTGGGAAGAGGAAAATACAGTGAAGTTTTTGAAGGCATAAATGTAAACAACAACGAGCGATGCATTATCAAGATTCTGAAGCCTGTTAAGAAGAAAAAAGTATGCATAACATTAATATGAATCACGAGCTGCGTTTACGTAAACTTGATTCGTATTTTACTTTCTTTGCAGATAAAGAGAGAGATCAAAATCTTACAGAACCTTTGTGGTGGTCCTAATGTTGTAAAGCTTCTTGATATTGTCAGAGATCAACATTCAAAAACTCCAAGTTTGATATTTGAATATGTGAATAGTACAGATTTCAAGGTTTTATATCCTACATTGACAGACTATGACATACGGTATTACATATACGAGCTCCTCAAGGTGCGACTTTGTGCTTCGAACTGCTAATGTTGTGGAGTTGACATTTCTTATGCTGCTGCAGGCACTTGATTATTGTCACTCACAGGGAATAATGCATCGAGATGTTAAGCCGCATAATGTTATGATAGATCATGAGTTAAGGAAGCTCCGGTTGATTGATTGGGGTCTAGCTGAGTTTTACCATCCCGGAAAGGAGTACAATGTCCGTGTTGCATCAAGGTAGCATTCCAATCTCCATACTACTTCGAATATGCTCTGTATGTTGCTTAGAAGTTCGATATATCTTCGTGTTCAGGTACTTTAAGGGTCCAGAGCTTCTTGTTGACTTGCAAGATTATGATTATTCATTGGATATGTGGAGCCTTGGTTGCATGTTTGCTGGAATGGTGAAATTCCTTAATCGCTGCTGTATTTCTGTCTCATTAAATCACTCTGCTTCTTCATGTTCTTTATGTAGATTTTCCGTAAAGAGCCTTTCTTTTATGGACATGATAACCAGGATCAACTTGTCAAAATTGCAAAGGTAACAAAAAACCGAGACCCGATCAACTGCCCGAGCCTCTCTGTCATTGCAGTTTACTCATTTTTGTGCTACTGGTTCAGGTACTTGGAACTGATGAGTTAAATGCTTATTTGCATAAATATCATTTGGAGCTCGATCCTCAACTCGAAGCTCTAGTTGGAAGGTATTATCAATTATCATAATCTCATTGTCTTTCCGAGTTTAGCTACGGCATGAATTCGAGCAGATTTAAAGAAGAAACACTGATATGATAAACTTACTGTTTCTTTTTCTCACAGGCACAGCAGAAAACCATGGTCAAAATTCATCAATGTTGATAACCAGCATATTGTGTCACCAGAGGCCAGCATTTTTCACAAATCAAATATTTGTATGCAAGTATGGTGTAGTTTCTAACCTTGTTTGATTCAAGCAGGCAATAGATTTCCTTGACAAGCTTCTGCGGTACGACCATCAGGATCGGCTCACAGCTAAAGAAGCAATGGTAATAGTATCTATCACTGTGGCTTTCTTTTCTCTGTTAAAGATTCATTGTATTTGTCTAACAGTTGTTGCTTTCTCTGTTTTCAGCAGACCCACCCTTATTTCTCACAGGTCAGGGCTGCCGAAAACAGCCGAACTCGGCCACAGTAGCGCAAGTGATATTGTTATGCAAACGAGCACACAAAAAACATACTAGTTATTGTACCAGTGTTTTATGAGACTTGTGTTCTGGTGAACTGCGTTCTCATGTTGCTCCCTCACTCTTTGTACCTCTAGAGCTTGCTACTGAAACTGAAACTGAAACTTGCACCTTTTCCCAGTTGAAACAACCTTAGAATTCACATATTTCTGCTCAACTTCTATAACTACGAAGCCCGAATATTGAGAAAGAAACTTCCTCACAGCAAAACCAAGCTAGATCAAAAATGGAGAAAAATCCTACATAATTTGTTAGTTTTGATTGTACTCTCGGTCCCTAATCCATTTTGTAGCGACCCATTTTTCACCTTTGATAACTGGACAGCTTCCATGAAGAGATGTCTGAACAAGTGCCAAAGTTCAAGGAGGATTCAAGTATGTAAAGCATCTGGTTGATCAAATGTAGTATGCATGAAATCACTCACCGGGTCTATTGTACCATTGATGAACAAAGAATAGAACAAAAGTCCATCTCCTCTCTGGGGTTTTACCCTTAGGCCGATACACTGCTCAAAATCGTAGTTGAGGTTCATGTTTCGCCCATTCTGTAGAAAAACATCGTCACGAAGACTTGACTAGACGAATAAAAGCTTGGAATTAAGACTAACCTCAAAGGGGAACACAGTTTCACCACCTTCTTCAACATCAGATAGATATAAGAGGAAAGAAGCAACCTGACATAGTTCAAAATCAACAATCTTTATTCAAGTTGATGTCGAAAAACTGCATCAAACACGAAATCTAACTATATTTTGTAACGAACAATCTTTGATCGCATGTTCTTTGACAATGTAATCAAATAGTTGATAGAACTCTTACCCTTTGGCTTTTTGGGGGACCATATTCAGCAGGATTAAATGCATCATAATGACAATGATAACTCTGCCCAATTTGGTATCGCAGGATATTGAAAGCCTGGAATACAACTATATTATTAAATCCTCACTCAAAACCATATAATTTTTCTTTTGAAAGAGCATACTATTAAAGTATCACCTCCCCATGAGACTTTGGGATCATTGAAGCTTTAGCAATTTTAGCCTCAATCTCAGCCAAGATCCCAGTTTTATCTTCAGATGAACTGATAAACATACCCGAACTAGTAGAAAAAAAACCATCACATAGAATATATATTATCATCTTATCTAATGAAGATATATAATCGAGTCCCAAGCAATGATCACCTAGTCCTTATTCCTTTTGTATTTGCTTCATTCTCTCCCTTGCGTAGAGCCAATGTTGATGGTCTTAGGCGACTCTCTGCTATCTGTATAATGCTCTGGCATTGTTCCACAGTAGCAAAATTGGGAAAGTACAACGCACGTGGCTTCCAGCTCAGTATCTAAATAACATAAAAGATAAAGTAATAAAATCTACAAAAGAAGTATTCGAAAAAACTCCAGCATTTCTAGACAAAGTTCTTTTTTACACTTCTAGACATCTTGCGTCTCTAGGCAACATTATAAAGGGAGATGAGGAGACAATTACCTGAAAAGGAATTATCTGTAGGGACTCTTCACCGGACTCTCCATGAGGCTGGACCATAAACTCAGTGTTCTTTTTAACCTCAAACAATTCAGCCGTCTGCGGCCTCACATCATTCTGCATCTCCTGCAAATGGAAAATTCAGTAAATTCAAGGAAAAAAATGGTTAAACGAAGAGAAGCTAGCCAGGCCGGCAGAATGAAGGTAACCTGCTGGATGAAAAGCGACAAACCGAAAAATCCAGCAATGAAGAAGAAGAGAAATAGCACGAAGATTGAGGAGAAACCTAGGGAGTTCAAATTTCTCCCTGTAAATTTACTCCCTTTGATCTTCATTTTCCAGTTATAGCTCACAAAGAAATGATCTTTTTGTTCCCCCTTTTATCTGCTGCTGTAAACTCTCACGGACTAAGGAGAAATCAAATCGCCGGGAAGAAAATCCGGGAACAGTCAGTGCACCGCCGGAATTGATAATAAAGTTAAACCTTGAACAGACTGATTTTGTCGATAATACTAATGGTAATATTCATAAATACGAACAAAATCCACATTCCCAAATTACACCAATAAGAACCTTGATGAAAAAAAGGAAATTTCATACATCTGTTTCTACTTCAAAAACGTTCATTCAGAAAAAAAATAAGGCCAAACAAGAACTGGAGAATGATCCAACTCTGATTCATGCGTAAATTCTTTAAATAGCAATAAATTAATTAGCACCCGTACAAAGCAAGTCAAAGAACAATACTTCAACTGAATCTTACAGCATTTCAAGTTTGCAAACAAATCGGGAGGCTCCATCCCAGTAGCTGAAAACCTACAAGGACAGCGTAGAGATATTGATTATCCGCCCCATTATAGCATATGGGTAAGGGATTTTCATTTTCCACTGTTGTTAACGTCTTCAAGAGGGTAAAACAACTACTCCGATGTTGATATTGAGAGTAGATAAGCAATTATTGTAGCCATAGCGAGACTCATAATCATAATCAACATCAAGCGATTGCCTACCTAAACATTTCCCATCATAAGATTCAACTTTTTCCATAAATTAAATTGCCAGTTCACGTATTCCAGGCTAACCATACAAATCGGCTACCTACCTGAACCTGGAGTAAAACCTCTGAAGTAAATGGGGTTGTATAATTGAGGATTTCCGTTTCTGGCCAAAACTTCATCCATCTATAATTGAGACCTTGAATTGACCGACATAGAATTCAAGCTTACTAAAATGCCCGTACCCGTTCCAATTTCTCCAATCTCGCACAGGATGCTTCATCAACAATAACTTTTCGCCAATTTCCATTCAAACAATTGGGCAAAGAATGAACCACCACCACCCCACCCCACCCACGTTTATACGAACCGCCATGCCCATTTTCGAGATTTCTGGCATTTTTTCTCAACGGTAATATTTGTTTTAAATTATATCACAAAATAGAAATAATATACTAATAATATCAAAATATTTATAATTCTAAAAGTATAATATGATTTGATTTCTGCAATTAATTCATTTACAAATATCTTAAATTTTAACACAATATCATATGATAATGGTAAGTTTGGATCAACGTTTAATACCAATTAGAAATTCCGTTCTTGTTCCAATATATATACCGTCAAAATTTAATTTTTTTATATTACAAAATTGAACCTAACCATAAACCCGATATTGAGCCGTACCGAACAAAATGTGCTATCACCTTTAGTCTTAAAACTTTCTAATATTGACAAAATTTATCCTCATAATTTGTAATAACACATTTAGTCCCTAAATTTTTTGCATATATGATCCATCAAGTTTGTAATATTTGACAAATTAGATCTACAAATTAGAAAAATTAATCTTCGAAATTTGATTTTGACTGATGATCTCATTTGTCAAATTTGAAAACTTTGATAACTAATTAAATGATTTTGTTAAAACTTACAAAGTATGATGATGTATTATGCAATCTTTATAGTTTATGAATCATATTTACAATAATTATACAATTTTAAAAACCAATATTGCTAGAACTATAAGTACCAAAAATGTGGCCCACCTATTAAATTTTGAAATATATTAAATATATATTTTGAATTGCAAATTATATTCCTTTATATAATCATTAATATCATAAATGAAATACATCGAAACAATGTGTATTTATAATATAAAATAATTGTGAATGTTAGGTCTATAATGATTTGTTCATATATTAAAAAACAGGACACCTGTCACAGCTCAACTATTTAGGTGGATTCCAACTTCCACATTAATAATGAATATTCATTTGTATAAATAATAATATAAATTATATTATATTATTGTAGTAGTCCACTAAAATTCAACATATAAAACATAAATATCTATTGCCCACGTCATGATTTGGACATCTCTCTACTTTTCCTAATTTCAACCACACATATTATTCATAGGTAAATGATACCCAATTTCACATTTTTTTATTTTAAAATTGTTATGTTCTTAATTAATGAATTATTTGTTTTACTCTATGTTTGTTTTATTTGATATTCAATTTTATTGGATATATAAAATCGAAACAAATGATTAATAAATAAGATGATGATATTTTAGGTCTTCAAAATTTGTTATTTATAAAATCGAAACAATTTTATTTGCTATTCAATTTTAGCAAATCTAATTCTAAAAGTTTTTGAAAGAAAAACTATTCCCATAGTTGTAAATTTTGATAATTTTAATCATCAAAATTAATGCGTATGATAAAATTAGTTTACAAATTTGGGAACCTTATTGACCGTTTTTGACAAAATTATCAAATATATGGATTACAAATACAAAATTAAAATTTGGTGATCAAATTCACCAAAATTATGAGACTTCGGAGATCAAAGTTGTTATTTTCTCTTAATAAACACATTTAATATGACTCTAAAAAATATCAAAATTTCAAACTGTTAGTTCTTAACAATGAAATAAAATTAAATGACACTAGATTTTATGATTCGGGTAACTTTATTTATATTAATTACTAACAATAAACTAAATAAAGTATTGATTATATCTTTCCTTTTAAGTTAAGTTTGCTTTATTTTTAATCATATTTATTACTTAAACTCCATTATTTTTTTTAAATAATAATTTTTTGAAAAAAAAGTTAGGAGTCCAACGTCCCTCACTTATTCTCTCCACCCACCAACTACTCTCTTTATTATATCAAATTATTAATTATTGAAAAGCGACCCGTGACTAATTTTAATACCCATTTTTTAAAATCAATTTTACTATTTTACTTCTAAAAATAGCGAATTTAATAAAACCATGGAAGACAAAAAAAAGGGTAAAATTAATTTGATTTGAGATAGATAATTTTAACAAATAATATCATATTATTTTTGGAATATAAATGGATGAAGAAATAATATAATTTATATGATAATATTATTTATTATCGAATCGATTCGTGAAACTATCGCAAGTTTAAAATTATTCGAGATTCATTTATTAAAATTAATGGTAGATAAATTCTATAAAATTGAATTCGAATTTCAACTTTAATAAAATAAAATTGGTTTTAGGGTTTGCTCCATTTGTTTGTAGGCATAGGATAAGATCATGGATGTGATGGGGGGTGGGGAGAAGATTTGTTTCATCCGAAGGCTGAGGTGAAGACACGTGAATAAAGTTAAATAGATTTAGATTATTGATTTTTTTAAATTTTCTTCGACTGTGAATGTGATGGTGATGAACAAGGAAAGAAGCGCCGTCCCCACTAAACACAGCTTTGTTCCAGCGGTGTGTACTTCTATATAGAACCAAACGCTGTTATCTTCAACATGATCACATTCATTCTTCACGCTAAAAAAATAATGGAAACCAGAATTGTGTTTTCGATGTTGTTTTTACTTCTTTGCTGTGTATCAGCGGCGGAGAAGAGAACTTATATAGTTCATATGGCGAGGTCGGAGATTCCGGCGATGTTTGAAGATGACCATTTGGGTTGGTACGGTTCGTCGTTGAAATCGGTATCGGATACGGCGGAAATGCTGTATACTTACAACAACGCGATTCATGGATTCTCGACTAGGCTTACGCCGGAGGAAGCTCTGGCTATGGAGGGTATGCCGGGGATTTTGTCTGTTTTGGAGGAGGATAGGTATGAGCTTCACACGACGAGGACGCCTTTGTTTCTGGGTCTTGATCAAAGTACTGCTATGATGCCGGAATCTGGATCTGGGAATGACGTAGTCGTCGGAGTTTTGGATACTGGTGCGTGGCCGGAGAGTCCGAGTTATGATGATACTGGGTTTGGGCCAGTACCGGCTTTTTGGAAAGGGGAATGTGAAATCGGAACTAATTTCACGAAGGAAAACTGTAATCGGAAGTTGATCGGAGCTAGATACTTCGCGAGAGGCTATGAGGCGACTCTTGGCCCAATCGATGAGTCCAAGGAAGACAAATCGCCGAGAGACGGCGACGGTCATGGGACCCATACATCGTCTACAGCCGCCGGATCTACTGTTTCAAGCGCAAGCTTATTCGGGTATGCGGCGGGGACGGCGAGAGGGATGGCGCCGCGGTCTAGACTTGCTGTTTATAAAGTTTGTTGGGTTGGTGGGTGTTTCAGCTCCGATATACTGGCGGCTATAGATAAAGCCATAGACGACAACGTCAATGTACTCTCCATGTCTCTCGGCGGTGGTTCTACAGATTTTTACAGAGACAACGTCGCAATTGGAGCTTTTGCCGCAATGGAAAAGGGTATACTGGTCTCTTGCTCCGCCGGAAACGCAGGTCCGAGCTCGTACAGTTTATCTAACGTTGCACCATGGATAACCACCGTAGGTGCCGGAACTCTGGACCGTGATTTCCCGGCGTATGTTAGTCTCGGAAACGGGAAGAATTTCTCCGGTGTGTCTCTGTATAAAGGTGAGTTGCCGGGAAAAATGCTTCAATTTGTCTACGCCGGAAACGTCAGTAACGTTAGCAGCGGCAATCTTTGTATGACTGGATCTCTGATTCCTGAAAAGGTTAAAAATAAAATCGTACTGTGCGATCGTGGCGTGAGTCCTAGAGTTCAAAAGGGCGCCGTCGTGAAAGCAGCCGGAGGCGCCGGGATGGTGTTATCCAACACCGCTGCCAACGGAGACGAGCTCGTTGCGGATGCTCACTTGATTCCGACTACGGCAGTCGGCGAGACAGCCGGCCAGGAAATAAAGAGTTACCTATTCGAAGATCCAAATCCAACGGCCACAATCTTATTCGAAGGAACAAAGGTCGGAATCCAGCCGTCGCCGGTGGTCGCCGCCTTCAGTTCCAGAGGACCAAACTCCATAGCTCCAGGGGTACTGAAACCTGATCTCATAGCTCCAGGTGTCAACATCTTAGCAGGGTGGTCCCGCAATGCGGGCCCCACTGGGTTATCTGAGGACACTCGGCGCGTGGACTTCAACATAATTTCCGGTACATCCATGTCGTGTCCCCACGTTAGCGGCTTGGCGGCTTTGATCAAATCGACTCACCCTAATTGGAGCCCCGCCGCGATCCGATCAGCGCTTATGACCACCGCCTACACAGTTTACAAGAACGGCCAGCCAATTCAAGATATATCAACAAGAAAGCCCGCTACGCCGTTCGATTACGGCGCTGGACACGTGGACCCTGTTTCTGCATTAAATCCTGGCCTTGTCTACGATATCGGACCCGAAGAATATCTGAATTTCTTGTGCGCATTGAATTACACCACCGGTCAGATCAACAGCGTGGCCCGGCGAAACTTCACCTGCGATAAAAGCAAAACCTACACCGTAAACGATCTAAACTATCCTTCGTTCGCGGTGGCTCTAGAATCTCCAGTGAGTCGTCCTGGCGGCAGCGAGAGCGGTGTTAATCCCACAGTAGTGAAATACACACGAACCCTAACAAATGTGGGGCCACCAGGAACCTACAAGGTCTCAACCACATCACCATCGACGATCAAAATCGCCGTAGATCCGCCGTCTTTAACCTTCAGTAAAAGCGAAGAGAAGCAATCGTACACAGCGACATTCACCGCGACTCCGATGCCGTCAAACACGAATCAATTCGGAAGAATCCAGTGGTCCGACGGGAAACACATCGTCGGTAGCCCAGTCGTAATTACTTGGAGTTAGGTTTACGATAAAATGGGGCAGTGCATAATTTTACCTTCATTATCTGGGCCCAGCTTTTAAGGGTGAAAATGGAATTTCACTCTTTAAGCAGGGCCCACCTCCCCCACAATGAAAATTGATCATCACGCCCGGCGGATTCCTAATCATCTCTATCGCAATGTTGTAATTATGATTAATAATTGTTATTTTTATTTTATATATTATATTTGCATCCAACCCCAATACTTTCTATAAATTCATTACGAACCCATAAAATGAAGAAGATATGTAATTCGTATAAATATATGAACTAAATGTGAGATATTGAATGAGATGAATATTCGATCACGATCATGATTGCGACAGGTGCATAATTGGTTGCTGGGTAATGGCTAGCCCAATTATAGAACCAAGCCATGTGTTACAAATAAATATACTTACACATACCGGACCACGGCTGCCCTAATGCCTTTCTTTTCCATTAAAGCCTTAATTATTTTTGGACACTTGTGCAATATTACTATTCTTTTTTTAATATCATTATTCATAAAAAATAGTAAATCCTGATGGCCTAAATAAAATAATATATTCTAATCCAAAAATAGGTCTCCTAAATTAAATAGTAACGATGTTTCTGCCCAACTTAAATTTATGTTTTTTTAATCTAGAAAATAGAAATTTAGGAGTTTGTAGAATATATCTTATTTCTCATTTTACTTTTCTATAAGTAAAATTTATATTTTTCAATTTTATAACTATAAATAAAAAATAATATAAATCTTATTTCTAGTTTCAACTTCTACTTCATAGTATTTAAAATGACTAAAATATCTCTTTTAAATAACTTTTAACATTATCATTTTTAAATAACTTTCTTCGATACATAGATACCGCCGACGATGGAAGGATGTTAGATGAATACAAAAATAAAGATAGAAATAATGTTGACACAAGTGATAAAATCATCGATACTGATGACTTGGTTGAAGATTATCGGGATGGCACAATGCAAATCATTCGTGATAACATTACTTAGTAAATATGGCGTAATCGATATTGCGGAGTTGGGTCATCATCTCGATGATAATCTTGTTGAATATTATATTTTGTGCCAATAAGATGGAGTTTCGATTAATCAATTATCATTGAATTAAATCTAATGGTACAAAAGTAATTTAATTAATTAATAAATTATCATTTTATTTATACAACAGAACACTTCATAATTTCTATACATTATTTATGCATTCTAAAAATATTACAGAACACTTCATAATTTGTATTTCTATTTCCTTCTGTTTCTATATAAATTACATTTTACAATTTGTCCAGAACACAAATTGATATATATGATGAATTTAGTTTTTGAATTTATAAAATGAGATAAATTGATATATTTTAATTTATATGAGAGTTTCATCGGTGGATTTGAGTCACAATCAATCACAGGTTGTTCGTGGCAAACTCTAGCTTAAAATCAAAGAAGATAAAGTAACAACTTTTAGATTTTGTATTGGTATTGTGTTGTGGTTTCTTGAGTTCCACAATTATTACATAGAGAAATCTTCGAGTGCGGTTCGAACGAGAGAAGTGTGGTTCTTTTGTTGTTAACTCTCATCACTCTTTTTCCTTTCTCTCTATACCCCTTTCTTCTGCAACTCCGATTCTCCAGCTATGGCGGATACAAGGTTTGATGATGATGATGAAGAAGAAGCTTTGTCATTGTGTGATCTTCCTGTTAATGAATCAGCAGAAGGGGAGAACGCTGAAAACCCAGATCGGAGCTTTGGGATTTCTGATGATTTCGATTTCTCTTCTATTTCGAGAGATTCTGAAATGTGTGCTGCTGATGATGTTTTCTTTCAAGGTCGGATTTTACCCTTGATTCGGAATTCCCATTACGGGGAGAGCATTATTTTCAGATTAGAATCCGGCGGCGGTGGTGGTGGTGGTGGTGTTGTTCCTAGTAGAAGCAGTAGTATCAGTAGCAGCCGTCAATCTTCAAGTAGCAGCAGTTATGGTAATTCGGCGGCGCGTGCTCCGTACATGATTAAACCGCCGTCGCATACCCGGAATCTGTTTCTCTCGCATCCCAGTCCGTCGCCGAGGATTCGGAACGAGTTGATGGGCGGTGTGAATATTAGAAGAAACCATTTGCCTCAGAAATCGTCGTCGACATCTTTATGGAATATTCTCAGGTTGGGCTTAGTAACTCCGCCGCCTGAGATGACGTTTCAGGACTTAAGATTCCGTCGTAGCACCGCCGTGAATAGCGGTGTTCCTGTGAAGGGAAAGAAAACTACGTGGCTGTTGCTTCCTGGATGCAGATACTGTTCGATCGATTCTGTTGATACACGTGCTTCTTCATCTTCAGGATCAAGGGTTGTCATTTTCCGGCGTAGCGCAAGCGACGGCGACGCGGATGCGCTGAATCGTCTAAGCCCAATTGAGTCGCCGGAGAAATCGAAGAAGGAACCTTCTAAAAAACAAATTTCCCGTCATCGAACATTCGAATGGATTATGCAGCTTCCTTGAACCCCTGTTTTGATTTCACACCTGTTCTTCTTCTTTCCCTGTAATTTTTGTTATATTTCTGACTTGATTTGTCTTTTTTCTTTATTATTAGTTTAAAATATTACAAAAACTATATAACCAGTACGTATAAATTATGTATTTTAGGAAATTTCAAATTATGTATAATTTTTTATTTTTTTAAGTTTCAAAAATATATTTAAAATATTAACCAACATAAATAGTTTGGAATATTAGAGAGTTAAATATTCAATTATATAATTACAAACAATATGAACTATTGTAACAACTTCCTATGTTATTTTAACAATCTTCAAAGTTACTAAACTTTTACACTATTTAAAAGTTTGTGTCTTTTGCAAACATTATTAATTTTTAATATAACATTTTATAGAATGTCTCTAACAAAAACATTATTAAAAATGAACATATTATAAAATACTTAAAAATGACAAACTCATAAGGGTCACCAAATCACATTGTACATTTAAAAATCTACGCAAACCTACATATTAAATGAGTTTGTTTAGCAAAATCACATATAATAATATAATTACATTTGGTAAAATCATGATATTACAATCGTGATTTATATAAAATATTAATATACTTTTACATATAAAGTAATAATAAAGATAATCATTTTTTACTTATTGAATTAAATGTAAATTAATTATTTCTCATATTCCGATACCATCATAACTGATTTTTACAACATACATTGTGTATACGAGAATCACACATATTTTGCTTTTGTTTTGTTTAGTTAAAAATTACAAATTGAAAATTTTACCTCACCATACGGATATTATTATCATACGGAATCAAACAATTAATAATATAGATTGTGTATTCACTATTGTGATTATAGGTAAAGTTGAAGCCATCGATGCAAAGCGTGAATTAAATAAATGCATTAAAAAGTTTGGTGATGCTAAAGTCGCATTCCACTAAGCACGAGAGGGAGACCAGACATAGCTCACTTTTCACTCTCCCAAATGTACCAAATTCATTATTACACCATCTCCTTTACATCAATCTTTAAAAAATCACTACATAATTGTATATCCAAGTCATGAGACCCTGGGAACCGGTATCCCAAATCTGATAAGGGCCAAGCTTAGTCAGATCAGCTCAAGTGATATAAACCGAACTTGGAGGCCCAGATCCAACTCACGTAAATGGATGGTCCAGCCAGGCCAGTCGAGCCCAACCGCCCGTTCTTATCGATTGGTCCCTATCGATAAAGCCAAGCTTTCTCCCCCTTATCAGGACCGATCGGTCCACATCTCACAGGCTATGTTTCGGGCCATCCACATTTCTCAACATGCGACAACAACCTCTGACAATCCTATCAGAGACAGGTCCAACGGAGTCATATGAGTCTCATTTTGGTCTGGAGATAGCCGGCTAATAGCGCCGAAAGGCTTAGCGTCGTGAAGCCCTATGAAATCATGTCCGGCGGCTGTCTCGCCTGACACGAGCCGACCTAGCCGCAGAGGACAAGCCCAAAATAACACCCTACTATTCACACAATATAGTAGACGTATAAAAAAGACACTTGGGAGGTAAAGAAAAATATCATCTTTTGATTCTCTTTTCTCTCTTCTTGTTTGGCCGACCATCGATTTATTTTAGATAAACTTTCTTCCCCTTGTTGTCTAAAGAACAAACATGACATTTGTGATCAACTACTTGCTTATTGAATTGACTAAGACATTTCCAGTTCTTAGTCAAATAGTTTTTTCCTCAACTTTTGAGGTTTTACACTCTAAAATTGCATTGTCTCTTTTATATTTGATTTATATTCGTCTTCCACATATTAAATAAATTATAACCGAGTTCGTCTTGCAACGAATCGGACGACTGTTGACACCTCCGGTTTTTGAACCACAACACCAAGTATATCATATTTTGTATTGAAATATTTAAATTAAACTATTAAATAGAGAAAACACATAAATTTTTAAATAATTCTCAACTTATATGGTTTTACTTCATAAAAAACAAAAAAAATGGTCAAACTTAATATCATTTTTCATAAATCAAATAAATTAGATACGACTCGAGCCGTTTTAAACATATACTGACCAATATTTTATTTAAATATCGACCAAAACGATATAACCGAAATGTCCGATGCAAATTTCCTCTATAGGAAATTTAAAATAGTGATTCACTCAAATGGCTTGCAATATTTTAGATCGTTGCAAAAAATAGAAGATATCAAGAAAGGTGTCACAAAAAAGTTCAAATATCATAAAGAAAATAAACTAAATTATATATATTAGATTAAAATAAATATTCATTTATCTGCAAATTATACTGATTTTCTTTAGTCTAACCGGGTTGGGCTACCCGAAACCCACTTCAAAACTTTATTATAAATTTTTTTAATGCGATTACTAATTTATAATACCCTTATTATAAACCAAAATATTTCCAATTCTATACCATATACAATTTTCTACTAGTTTTTGTTCTAATTGGTCTAGACCATCACGAAACCTTCTTTGAGCTTTGATATCAAATTTAAAAATGATAGGTATTAAAACTTACTATTAAATCGCAAATTTATAAAATATAATATTTATTTTTTATACATCATACATAACTTTAATGGGAGAATTGTGCAAAATACCACTGATTCGGGCCTGGTTACGGTTTTTACCACCAATCGTGTTTCCCTATCGAGAATTGTGATTTTTCTGCAATTCTATTTAGCCAATCGCCAATTGATTTAGCCTAAATAGAACTGTAAAAAAATACAATTTTCTTTGTTCGATTTAACGTAAATTGACCGCGTTGGGCAGCTATATTTAACCAAACGTGAACTGATTTGTCCTAGTTTTTTGTTTATCGCCTTCCTCCGGTGTTTTCGTATTTTTGTTGGTAATTTAATTGTAAAGTATCTCCCTTCCCAACTCGTAGTCCGTTAGGCTGGATTTGTTAAGTATATTCGATTGTAAGCTCTTCGGTTAAGTGACGGTGTTGGTAATCTGTTGTTGTAATCAAATTTGTTTTCATCCGTTGTTATCGTTCCCGGGATGCTATTGATAATTTTTGTAAAGTTTTGGAACATTATTTGTGACAAATTGATTAGTTACGAAATTAGTTGTTTCGATTTGATTAGTTATGATATTAGTTGTGAAAAATTGATTAGTTACAGTATTATTTGTTACGAATTGATTAGTTACGATATTAGTTGTGAAGAATTGATTAGTTACAATATTATTTGTAACGAATTGATTAGTTAAGATATTTTTGTGTATATTAACTCTTGAAATTTCATTGAATTTTTATATTTTAGGTTTTTTAATGACGCACCATATACAAGAACCCGTGGAATCGCCAATTCGCGTTCGGCTGTTAAATGTACACCAATTCGCATTAGGATAAATAGAGCTGCCCAACACGGTCAATTTACGTTAAATCGAACAAGGAAAATTGTATTTTTTTTATAGTTCTATTTAGGCTAAATCAATATTGGTTAAATAGAATTGCAGAAAAATCACAATTTACGATAGACAATCACGATTAGTTGTAAAAACCATAAAGTGGCCCGAATCGGTGGTATTTTGTACAATTCTCCTAACTTTAACGTTCAGTTAAAAAAATAATACATAACTTTAACGTGTCTAGATACTCTATCTTAATTTAAATTCACGAGTATTCCTCATCGGACATGCAATGCTTTCAACGAAGAAAAGGCCCTTTCCCCATGACACCGCTAGGATGAACCAGAAGTCAAGAGCCCATTTCGCAGAGCCCAATCCTTTTTCCAACGGTAATATAACCCCGTCATTAGGATAGAGTATTTAAATGTAGTATTATGTATTTTATAAGAAAATTCTATAAATAGCCCCCAAATTTTGAGTTTTGTAAAAGTTATATTCTCCAACTTATAAAATTGTATGAATAATCTATCAAGTTATCAAAACCGTTTGTTTTTTACCCCTGATATTTAGCACATGATTTTCCGTTAAGTTTGCAAACATTTTTCGTCGGCAGTATTCGTTCTCAATGTTCACAAATTATGCAAATAAGTATTTTATACGAAAAATTATACAAAATTGATACTTCAAGTTCGAGAAATGTGCATTCGGACGTAAAACAATAACAATATCGTAGAGAGTCAATATTAAACGATATTGTTTACTTGAAGTGTCGTACATGCATTTAATTAAAGTTGGAGGGTCATATATGCATATTTTTATTAACTTGATGTATCATATTTGCATATTTTTGTTAACTTGATGTGTCATATTTGCAATTTCGTAACTTGGAGGACATGTCATTTACATCACCCGAAAGTTGGAGAGTCACCGGCAAACGTCACCCGAATTGTAAATACATCTTTGATTACCCAATCATTCTGAATATTTTCCCTCTTCATCTCCATTTTGGATTTACCTATGAAGTTAGAATTATAGAAATTTAGGATTCAATATCCCAAAAAAGTAGTTCAATACATCAGAGAATTGAATCATATTAAAAAAATTTAGAACTGACTAATTCCTTATGATATCAATCTTCTTATAAATTAGAAAATTTCTATTTTCATAACCAATGTAGATATATTTCAAGAGAAGACGAATGAATGACTTCATGTTCTTTGTTATGTTCAGAGAGTAGTGTGATGAAGACGAAAGACCGGCTCGAGATATGGAAGAATTGCCATTATCATCATATGTTAAGATATGGAAGAATTGAAACAACTAAATAGAAACCAATCACGATGAAAGATCGATTTTTTTGCAGATGGGAGTTGCAGTGAGTGACAGTAATTCCCTTCTTAACAACTACTTGTCACCTACTAGTAGTTTATACGCCTATTCAACAAGTTGGTTTGGAAGGTAAAGTTTTAGATCAAACCACAAAATCCGCCATTATCATCGGACTAAAAAACTCCATATTGCAGAGATTGCTCTAATGACACTGAATGAATAAAGGCTTCATAACAGTTGGACACTTACGGCGCTGATATTTATTTATTACACCATTGTCGGTAGTCTTTCTTTCTTTTTGGCTTTGGGATAGAGCTGCTTTCTTTTTCCTCTGGCAATTCGTTTTTCTCGTGCCGCCGCTATGGTACCTCCTCACTCGCCGGAAGCCCAGAATCCGAAGAAGTTTTCCAAGTCCTCTGGTTTTCTGAGAAGTGCTGTGAATTTGATCAAGCTGCATTTTTCTTCGCACCCAAGATTCTGGCTTTTCATCGCTTTCCTCTGGGTTGAAGCCCTAATCGTATCAATTAGCCGTTCCCCACCGGTGTGCTTTCCCGATCGCTCGGCCCCGCTTCCCGTCCAGTACGTTCAACTACACACCACTTCTGAGTCCAATGCCACTGAGAGTAAAGCCGTTGCGGCGAACAATTACAGTGAAGAATGCCCATCTGGAAGAATCTTCGTCTATGACCTTCCTTCAACGCTGAATCGGGACTTGGTGAACCCTAATTGTACCGATCTGGATCAGTGGAACTGGGATTGCGGAATCTTTCCCAACCACGGATACGGCCGTGCAGCCACCGAGCTCCGTCAATTGTTACCGGGTAATCTTCATAAATCTTGGTACCACACGAATCAGTATACTGTAGAGGTGATATTCCACCACCGGGTCTTGCGGCACAAGTGTAGAACTCTGGATGCAGAATCTGCAACTGCTTTTTATGTACCCTTCTACGCTGGGCTTGCTGTAGGGAAGCATTTATGGATCAACGATACAGAGAGCCGCGACAGGGAGTGCAAGACGATGCTACAGTGGGTAACGAATAAGGAGCATTGGAAAAAGACCAACGGTTTGGATCATTTCATGTCCATCGGAAGAATCACTTGGGATTTCCGGCGACTCACCGATCCAGGAGAATCTTGGGGTTCCAGTTTCCTCAACATGCCCCTCATGAACAAAGTCACCCGTTTCATTGTAGAGAAATACCCTGGTGACGATATGGACGTCAGCGTCCCTTACCCTACCGGATTCCATCCCAAGACATCACAGGATCTCAATGACTGGCAGAACTTCATCCGTAGCTACAACCGGTCTAACCTCTTCTCATTCACAACGGAAAACCAAAACTGGGCCGGAACTGACTTTCGCCGGTTTCTAATGAGTTATTGCTCGAACGAGGCGGCCGGTTCTTGTCTGGCCGTCGACTGTTCTATCCACAGTTGTTGGGCCAATTCCTCCGTGAATCTCCACGCATTGCTGGAATCGGAATTCTGCTTGCAGCCAAAAAGAAATAGCTTCACCTCCAAATCAGTTTTCGAGTGTTTAATTGCGGGATCAGTTCCAGTATTCTTCTCCAAGACAGCATACGAACAATATGAGTGGTTCTTCCCCGGTGAACCCGAGAGTTACTCTGTTTATATCGATCAGGAGGACGTGAGAAATGGGAAAGTTTCCATACAGACTATCTTGTCAAGTTACAGTCAAGAGGAGATTCGAAGGAAAAGGGAGAAGGTGATCCAAACGATTCCAAGTATAATTTATGCAAAACCAAATGGAAGTATCAAGAAGTTCAAGGATGCTTTTGACGTTGCCCTTGATGGTGTTCTGGAGCGGATCAAAGAAGAGAAAGAATGGGTTGATTTCTTGCGAAGAAGGTTGTGAACGAAGACCAAAGTTCGATCATTTGCCCCTGAGGCTAAATTTCATGATCATTTAAAAAAACAGACAACATTTAGAGCTTAAAAAACTGCGTTACTTATAGTGTTGTAAGAGGAAATACTTGTTGTTTCATTACACACTTCACTGCTTTTAATTCAAATGTTACTACAAAAATCAGATTTTTTGTTATAAAATGATTGTCTTTGCTTCATTGGACATTGATGTTCATAATAAAATTTGATTTGAATGACCATGGTTTATACAGATATTCAAAGATTGGTGGGAATTCGGGAGCGAGAAGGCATATATATGTGTGGCGAGGGCTTATTAGGCGACGTGTCACTGTTGATCTACACGCGATTGATCTTGGGATGCGAGCCCAGGGGCTGGGTTTCTAGGGCAAATCGGCAAACCCATGTAATTTTGATTGTAAGTTACATTTCGCGAATGACTAGATTAATTCAAACCATTCCAACGTCTCTTTCTTTTCGTCTGTTATTTGATACGGCGATCGAGTAAAGGTAATTCAGTTTTAGTGATTTAGTGCCATTTGAGGGATGATCAAAACCAAACCTTCAACTCTGTCATGAGGTAGATACGTTGAGGTGTAGATATGCTTATGGTAATATTTCTATGTTCAAGCGTCTCAGACCCATTTTTCAGTTTTTCTTGTTGTTTTCTGTAATTTCTGAAGTGATGTCGGAAAATCCTTTCAGATATTGAGTAGGGCGATATAAAGTATTTCAAAATTTCACTGAACATTATGTAGCACCATTGTCATTCATCAAATGGGGCTTTGTTGTATGGATTCCTTTACAGCTTTATTTGCTGTAATAATTAAGTTTTTTTCTCCACAGATCTCAGAACTCAGATGCTGTTGGAAATGTAGATTGCCTTTGTAACAGGGTGGGGTACCGTTATTGTCCATTTTCGTCAATAAAGAGTAAACATGTAAAGATGATTTTGTAGCCCAACTATTGTTATCGTTTTTCTACAAGTTTCATGCATATTTCTGGGGAAAGTAATTAAAAAATGTTGAGTTTGATCATGCAGTACACAGGCGAGATAAAATGCTTGATGAAGATAATTGCAATGAGGATTCTTTATGGGAAGATGGGTTTGCATCTACATTGTCCTCTAAGAAAGATTCTCCGGGAGATTTGGTTAATGGAGTTTGTATTGAGTTTGATGTTCCACAAGACTCGTCAAAGCGCGAGCCTATCCGGCGAGCCACAGCAGAAGAAAAGGTCAAGCTTTACAAGATATTTTTATGGTTTTCTCATACCTCGAATTGCTACTATTGTTGTTATTTTCATAACACTGAGTGATTGCAGGAATTGGCGGAGCTAGTTCACAAAGCTCATTTGCTTTGTTTACTAGGAAGGGGAAGGTTGATGGATCGTGCTTGTGATGATCAGCTCATTCAGGTTATTGGTCTTGCACAAAATTGGATGTATGAGTTTTTTTTACTGTTTTTAGGACAGATTTCTTCAACGAATGCACCGATGACAAACAAAAAATTGGCACTTAGTTAGCTTATGGACTGAATACATAATTATGGCAGGCTTCTCTACTTTCCCTAGTTCCAAATCACTTATTGAAGATTGCACAGCGTCCAAAACTCACTGCCAGCTGCTTGTCAATGCTTGTCGGTTGGGTATAATACGCTTCATAGTTTTCTTTTTATTTCTCTAGCACAGTGAATTGATTTCCTGGTTTCCAATCCCACTTTTTTCTGCTCATAATCAGTTCCGTAGCAACTTTCAAGTCAGCAGTTCGAGTTTATCTGATAAATCCTGTCACTTATCATTGGCTTCCGCACTTGAAACTCGAGAAGGGGCACCCGAGGCGGTATGTTCCACTTCAATCATAATCTTTTAACGTATAATGTAATCTTAGGTTTTCGAACATGAAGCATTGCTGGAATTAGTGCAATTTTTTTTGTAGAACACTGTTAAACCGTATTGGATCTTTATTCCATGATTATATGTAACCCTTCGACTTCATATATTCTTCTGACTCTTTATCTGGTTTATTTTTTTGTAGGTTGCAGCATTATCTGTAGCATTTTTTAGGGCTCTGAATCTAACCACAAGGTATACATTGTTCACATTTATATTCAGACATTTATGCTGTTAGCAATTCGCCGTATTTGATTTAGTTATCATTACAGGTTTGTTTCCATTTTGGATGTGGCCTCGTTGAAACCTGATCGAGATAAATCAGAATTCACTATAGATAGTGTTAAAAAGAGAAAAGGAGATGTATTTAGTTCATCGACACTGATGACTGTTGAACCGGCCTCTTCTTCTACGCACTCCGAGAAATCATTGATAGATTTAGAGCAAAGTAGCAGCAAGGCCTCGGTAAGGAACGCTAGCAAGAGTAGGCTGAAAGGACAGAATTCTGATGAAACCGTTACGATTACGCAAGACAAAATATCGGGTTCATTGATCTCTGAAGCTCCAATGGATATTCCTGAATCATGTTCTGTAAAATCTAAAGGATTGAAGAGAAAAGGTGATCTTCAATTTGAAATGGAGTTGGAGTTAGCCGTTGCTGCTACACAATTTTGCAGTTCTAGTCTTGATCCAGTTACCGAAGAAGAAATTCGTAGCACACCCTCGGTTCTAAAGAAGATGAAAAAAATTGAATGCTCTAATGAACTTTCAACAGCTATTGGTTCAAAAAAAGTCGGTGCACCGATTTATTGGGCAGAGATCTTCTGTAACGGCGAGAACTTGACTGGAAAATGGGTTCATGTTGATGCTGTCAATGCAATCATTGACAAAGAAGACAAAGTAGAAGCTGCAGCTGCTGCATGCAAGAAGTCTTTGAGATATGTAGTTGCTTTTGCTGGACATGGAGCTAAGGATGTAACTCGAAGGTAAGAAATCTCGCATTAAGATATTTTTTATCGAATGTATCAAAGTTTGATTTCAGGTATTGTATAAAATGGCACAAGATTGCAGCACAAAGAGTCCATTCGACTTGGTGGGATTCAGTCTTAGCACCGTTGAAAGAGTTAGAGTCGGGATCAAGTGGCGGTTTTGCAGTCGTGGGACATGAAGCTAATGATCATAAGAAGGTGCTTGATTCGTCTCTGAGAAATTCGACGAGGAGCGCCTTAGAAGATATGGAACTAGAAACCAGAGCACTAACTGAGCCACTTCCTACTAATCAACAAGTACGGTGTTTTCGATTTCTTTTAGTATCTGATGAGGTATATTTTCTGATTTTCTGTACTGGCTAGGCGTATAGAAGTCATCGGTTATATGTGATCGAAAGATGGCTTAAAAAATATGAAGCCTTATATCCAAAGGGGCCTGTTTTGGGATATTGTGCCGGGCATGCTGTTTATCCTCGTACTTGTGTCCAGACACTTCATACAAAGGAAATGTGGTTACGCGAGGGGTTGCAAGTGAAAGCTGATGAAATTCCTGTTAAAGTATGCTTGTTGTGTTTCTTAATTTGATTGACATTCTAATTTCGTTATGATTCTCTTCGGTAGACTGTAAAACGACACCAAGAGCAACGTAAATTGAAGGATTTAGATGATGATAACTGTTCTGAAGAAAGCCATGAAGGGATAACATCCCTATATGGGAAATGGCAAACTGAGCCACTTCGTCTTCCTCATGCCGTTGATGGGATCGTACCAAAGGTAATTCTTGCTGCTTAAGCACATTTTTTTCAAGGCGCAAGTATCGGATTAAAGAAAAAGAAGCTACTTTTTGTTGTTTTCGAATCGTAGAATGAACGAGGCCAAGTAGACGTATGGTCTGAGAAGTGCCTTCCCCCAGGGACTGTCCATTTACCTTATCCTAGATTAGCACATGTTGCAAAAACACTGGAAGTCGATTATGCTCCTGCTATGATCGGTTTTGAGTTTCGAAACGGTCGATCTGTTCCTATATTTGATGGCATAGTCGTTTGTACCGAGTTTAAGGATGCAATTTTACAGGTAAGTCAATTTCGATTTCTATTGTCAAGCTTCACTCTCCATTAATGGTGATAAATTTGGTTCCAGGCATATACAGAGGAAGAGGAGAGAAGACAAGCCAAAGAAAAACGAGTACTCGAAGCTCAAGCACTTTCAAGATGGTATCAGCTTCTTTCGTCTCTCACAACACGGTTGCGTTTGAACAGCCGATATCACGACAACGATACACTACCATCCCCCGACAATCACGGTAAAAAAACTACTTACATTAATGCATCAGAATCAGCATCACAATCCATTCTCTCAGAAAATCATGCACATGAATTTATAGTAGTTAAGCAAGACTCTGTAAAGAAATGTCACTGTGGATTCTCAGTTCAATATGAGGAAATGTAGAAGTATTATGTCTACTTAACTATTTACACGTACAAACTTGTTAGTCATCGTTGAGCTTAGCTGCTGAATCAATCATGAATCTCCTTCTTCAATTTCCCATTGTTTCTTTAACTCCATGATTGTTTTTCAAGCTGCTGCAGCAATGGCAGGATTGTCATCTTCTACAAGTCTCTGCAAATCAACATTATAAGTTGCTTTTTCTTTTAGTCACAGGGATTTCGCCATTAACGAACCTGGAGCGCACCCATGCCGGCATTTCCCAAGATCCATATCGATGGAGCTGCTGATAACGCATTAGCCAATGCCCTTCTGTACATCAAATTCAGAACTATCGAGGGAAATGAAATAAAACGATCTCGGAGTTTAGAGTTTAGGGTTTTGGTACCTGGTTCTGACATCGGGAGAAGATGAGCACTCCGCCAAGAGTGAAACACTGCTTTTACCGTCCATTGCATCGAGATCAATAAGAGTGGCAACTAACAACTCCAACTGCTCTAAACAGAATCATTAGGACATGTTTTTGTTGTCTGAAAATACGATGATAAAAGAAGCTCATAAACAAGATCAAGGGGATTTTTAACCAACTAAAAGCCTTGTAAATTAGAATTTCAGTTACCAGATATACCTGGAGTAATTTGAACAATCACTGCAATGCTTGTCTTTCGTTTCTGCATTATCCGTTTCAGTAGACTGAGGCACAAATGAAGATATCCATGAACCATTAGAAGTACTCACACGCCCAGAAACAGGCCATAATTCCTTAGTAGACAACTTCGAGCAATACGGATTACCCTTTCTACTGTCACTACCCAGACCCACGATACCTCCGTCCGAGTCCAACAGTCTGCCAGGCACATTCACGCTCGAAACCTCGTGGAACAAGATTGTTTAACATCAATAGTACCGGTGCTTTATTTATAACTAAAAGAGAAAAAACGAGTCTTCATTTCCAATCCATCGATTGGAAATTGTTCAACATAACAAGAAAAAGACTAAAACAACTTAAAGGTTCGACACGACTGCACCGGCCCGTCCTTCCATGGGTAGCTTCTTCACTTCGCACGACCGCCATCAAGATCGGGTTCACCGGCCCGTGCCCGCATCGAGCACGGCGCCATGCCCATTACCCCGATGATACATCTGCCATAGTCATGCCATATATCATACCATATCATGCTCGAGACTTGTCTCGAGTTAACCGATGGTGGCTACTCCGTGTCCCATACCACGGTGCCTTCAAGTTCGGTCTTAATGAACCGCACCCTACATCCATACATTCCCCTTTGGAATGAACAAGTTTGGCTCCTACCATGACCTAATCATGTTGTCACCGGAGATACCCTGACTGAGGGATCCGATCTCGCCCGTCCTTACACGAGCTCGTCATAGTGCCTTGCCCCAGGCAAAGTCTTTTCCATACCATGATGCCTCGCCTCGGGCGACGTCTTTTCCACCAATTTCCCGTATCATACATCATATCTTGCCTTGTCCCCGACAAGGTCTTTCACATTTGCGTGTCTTGGTCATGACTCGGGTTGGTGCCATTAACAACCAAAATCCGATCATAACCACTCATCCACACTTCTTAGTTGCCTCGCCCCATACGAGGTCTCCCATTTCGAGGATTCAAGCGTCAATTTTACTTGACGTGGTCGAACCCTCGTTGTATCATTATCCCTTCGTGGTTCACGGTAACCCACATGACATGGTTTGTACCGCTTCGTCATCTTAGGATGAACTCCTTATGTCGATTCGCCACCGTCCGCTCCTTTACCGTTTCGCTTAGCCGAGGCTATCACGTACTAGGTTAGTCACGGCACGACGACCGACGAAAGTGTTCTTCATATCATGACCCTCCATTCCCGGACAGAAGCATAAACGTAAAATCTCTTACCCTTCGTCGTACTCGTTCCCGCTCATGTACCACCAACTCCCTGGCAAGTTTCATTTGTGTCTAATTCTTGCCGAGGCTTAAGATATTTATAGAGTTTATGACATGAGTCATGCCTTGGTGTCAATTACTTCCCTAATTTCAAGACAATCTAATCAATTTTCTCTAATTCCAAGTAAATCACACAAATTTGCACCCTAAGTCCAATCTCATTACTTGAATCCCACGGGGTTTCCTATTTCTTCTCATAACTTGTGCATTTACCCTTTTTATGTGGTCAACATTACTAAAATTCCCCATTTATCCAAAGACATGGACTTTGGTTATGTCTTTGACCCTTAAGTACATCACTCTTTATTGGATTGGGTCTACTCTCATTTGTTATCTAGTATTGGATATGGGTCAAACCTTGCATTATTTCCCTGAAGATATCTTGGTCTTTATTGGGTCGATTTGTTGTTGATCCGTTCCAATCTAAATCATGATCGGTTGCTTTGATCTTTTCGTACCGAACCTCCATGCCGCCAAGGTTCCGTGGTAGTACATTCTACAGTAGCTAAATCTTCGGTTACCAGTAATTATCTGCGCATGAGGCAAAATCTTCGCTTTTGGGTGCGAACAAATTACCCCATTTTGTTCGATCATGGTTTTGGGTAACATTGAAATCCCGTTTCAAAGTAGTTTCAGAAAAGGAAAATTGCTCAAAAATCTTTTAAATAAAACTTCCTCAGAGTTCAGTGAGATTTAGAAATGGGAAATCAAGGAAACACATCACCAAGGCAAAGAAAATGTTGCCAACCCAATTGGCAGTGATTGTAACACAACACTGCAGCATACGCAACCACATGTTCAACGTATGGCCCTCCTCAATTCCCAACAATTACAACGCAGGACAAACTTATTTCAATAAATTGATCCCTTCGGTGTCTCCTTCTTGTTCTCATCTTTCCTCTCGCAGTACCCACATCTCAATCACCATGTTAACATTTACTCAGCAGCTTTTGGTGATTGAATTTAGATCAGTTTTTTAACCTCGCCGTGGCACTGCGGAGCTAAAAGGCTCAAGAACCATGTCATCACAAAATGGGCTTCTTTTAATCTATTTGGGCATGCACTATAATAGCCCATTAGTGTATATTGGATTTCGAATAACATTAATCTTAGCCCATTATTGAATTTCTATTTTTTAAGTTATTTTATATTACATATTATATATTTTATAATTTTACTTATAATCGTTTCATTTTTTATTTAATTCAATTAATTATTCATACGATTATATCATATATTTTATTATCAATTACTTGTTGTTTTATTATGTTTTTAATAAATTTTATTGTAAATATTTTGTATTATTAGCATCTCCCATGAGATGTTTTATGATGATCATTTCCATGTTCTCGTTCTTTATGTTTTTAAATGTTCACTTATTATATATCCAACAATTTAGATGTTATATACATGATTGTTCTTGTTCCTTATAATTCAATATTTTTATATTGGTACTGCCAGCACTATTATAATGATTGATATTAAAATTAAAAATTTAATTATTTTTTTTTTGAGTTGGATCTAATAAAACCTTATCCGACCGACCCTATAACTCGGTATATGTATCTTTCTAGCACCATCAAAATTCAAGTATCAACTAGTATGAAAACATTTTTATTATATTTAAAATATTATTTAAATGAGAAATTAAAGATGAACATGTTAGAAGCAAATAAAAACACATTTTCAACCACTATGTTATGAGAATTTGACATATTTGGTTTTGTTTACCAACTATACATTCAATATATAACCAATTCACTATAAATTTGTATTTTTTTAATTATGATTACAAATTTGTCAAATAAAGTAGAATTTTGTAGTGTGATTTGACCTAATTTCATTGAGGGAAAATAGTAGGTCGACTTACCTTTATTTTTTATAGATTCTATATTAATGTCCATAAAATTAAGTATGTTTATCCAAATTAGAAATACCAGAAATAAAATTATATTAAAAGATTAATGTAAGACCATAAAATATATTAAGACATACATCTTAATTGAATTTGTAAGAAGACAAGACGTCAGCAGTTTGAAAAATAAGAAAACAAAACGTTATCAGTTAGGTTGGTTAAGGTTCTTGAATTCTTCTCTATGACTTATTAATATTATAAGATTCGGAATTTAAAATAAATAATATTAAATAAATGTAAAAATTTGTTGAGTTTTTAAACTTTAAATGTCCAACTACAAATCTTTTAAATTTAGTTTTGAATTGATTTCCATTCAAAATGAGTCTCTTGAGTCAATTCCACAGTATCTCTCCAAAGATATGCACATTTCGATCTACTTGGTGAATAATCCACAAGTATATCAACTAAATAAAAATATCATGACAACACATAAACATTTTATCCGAGCAATAAGTGTTGAAATTATAGAGTTCGAAAGAAATTATAACGGAAGAGTGCACGTATATAACAGACGAGGAGAACACACTGTAAAAATGTGACATTTACTATGTGATGAGAACCTCGGGGCCCGTACCCAGAATAGGTGGAGGCCTATGACATGATGGATTGATCTACGTGATAAGAAACGAATCTACTCATGTCAAGTTTTATAACTTTGCAATATTTCATCTGGGAAAGAATCAACAAGACTAGATGGGCCGCATGGCTAACGAAGCCAAAGGAAAAGCGAAAGGATCGGTCCCCTCAAGGTAATCGGGTTTGAGGATCGATCTGATCAGGGCAGTAATTACGAGAGGACAAAAACTGACGAAGCGGGCAACAGTTAATTTGTTAAAGTGGTTTCATGGTGGTTTCCTCTTCTCATCTATATAATGGATGTGAATTCACAAGCTACAAAAGACATTTTCAGAGCATGCAAGCTGTTGGGGATTGAACACGTGTGCGAACAATCTCGATAGATTAAGTATAACCCGAGAATTAAAGCAAAGAGAAAACAACGACACAAAAAATTAACGTGGAAACCCGGAAAAGGAAAAAAACCACGTGACCGGCGGAAAATGTCAAATTCACTATCACTTGAGAAGATTACAACACACACACGAAGAGGAAAACTCGGAATACAAGAGTATTGAAGTACATAATAATGAACCCTAAGACCCCTTTATATAGATGAGGTGGTTGAGATATTAAGGTAATAAACAAATATTCATAATATTTGATCATATCTCCATATATGATTATCCATAATCAAATCATATATATACGTCCATATATACTGATTTGATATGATATTATTTCCTTTAATATCTCTTTCCATAACTGCCGATATCTTTGACTAANTGCGATCAACATGTCATCGACATACAGTAGAAGGATTACATATGTCCCTTTGCCCCATCGGAGATAACAACAGTTGTCTGTCTCGCATCTTTTGAATCCCCGTTCGGTCATTAGGGAGTCAAACTTTAAATACCATTGCCGATGAGCTTGTTTCAACCCATACAAGCTCTTTACCAATTTGCAGACTAGATTTTCTTTACCATGCACCTTAAACCCCTCGGGTTGTGCCATGTAAATCTCTTCCTCCAAATCACCGTGAAGGAAGGCCGTCTTCACATCCATCTGCTCAAGATGGAGATTCTCCGCAGCTACTATACTCAAAATCACCCTGATCGTTTTAATCTTGACGACCGGTGAGAATACATCGGAATAGCCAATTCTCTTCTTCTGTAAGAATCCTTTGACCACTAGTCTCGCCTTGTAACGTTTGGACCCATCTACCTCCTGCTTTACTCCGAAGACCCATCTATTGAGTAATGCCCGATGTCCCCTCGGCAATTCAGTCAAGACCCAAGTCTTGTTCTTTGACAGGGACGCCATTTCGTCCTCCATGACAAACTTCCACTTTTCCTGCTCACGAGACTGAACAGCTTCTCAGAAATTCTCTGGCTCGCCATCATCAGTCAGCAATGTATGATACATTGCAGAAGTGTAACGATCGGGTGATCTCCTCTCCTTGGTTGACCGCCTCAACATAGGAGTGACTTCTTCGACATTGTCATCTGTCGACTGATCTTCATTCTGCTGATCGGTATTGGACCGATCAGACTGAGATTCTGACTCCTCGTCAGAAGTGATACCGATCGGCTCATCCGATCGGTCCGGAGGTCCACTGCTCCCACTTGATGGTATCACCACTATCACATCGGAAGACTTCTCCTTAGCCTTTGCGATAACATCCTTGTAAAGTTGATCTTTGTTGAAAGATGCGTCGACCGATCTAATTATTTTTCTCCCTTCGGTCTAGAACCGATAACCAAAATAATTAATTACATAACCAACGAAAACAGTCTTTACAGCTTTAGCATCAAGTTTATCCCTCTTCTCAGGGTTTATGTGGGCATACGCAATGCAACCGAATACTTTGAGATGATCCAGCTTCACCTCCTTCCCAGTCCACTTCTCTTCGGGCAACTCGCAATCCAGTGGTACCGATGGACTCCGATTGATCAGGTATGCCGCCGTACTCATAGCATTAGCCCAAAAGGTCTTTGGTAGACTAGCATGCAATCTCATCGATCGGGCACACTCATTCAAAGTTCGGTTCATTCGTTCGGCAACTCCATTCTGCCTCGGCTTGTTCGGGACCGATCGCTCCAGCTTAATACCGTTTTCCAAACAGTAGTTTCTGAACTTCTCCCAGTCATACTCTCCTCCATTGTCTGATTTCAGACACTTCAACTTGGTTCTAGCCTCGAGCTCCACCTCTACTTTCCACCTTTTGAATGTCTGGAACACATCATATTTATTCCTTAGAAAATAGACCAATACCTTACGGGTACAGTCGTCAATGAAGGTGACGTAGTACTTCGAGCCTCCAACGTACTCGACCGGTGCCATACCCCACACATCGGTATGCACAAGTTCCAGTTTGCTGGTTTTCCGATCCCGCTTCACCTTCGTAAATGTTACTCTCCTCTACTTGCCGAACACACAATCTTCACAGAACCCAACCTCTTTGTCCTCAAAGGTAGGTAATAAGCCTTTCCGGACCATGATCTTCATGCCCTTCTCACTCATGTGGCCAAGGCGATCGTGCCACATCTTCAGCAACCTCCTTCGGTCCTCTGTGGATCGGTCCCCATGGGACCGATCGGTCTCCAGTGTAGTGAGAGTGGATCGGTCCCCATCTAGTCCGATCGGTTTCTCCACGTACAGAGTTCCCGACTTGATTCCTTTAGTAATGACCAAAGCCACTTTGGTCACTCTCCACCGACCGCTCCCGAAAGACGTTCGGTACCCCTTGGAATCCAACTGTCTGACCGATATCAGGTTCTTACTTAGTCCGGGTATATACATCCCATCCTCCAAGGTCCAACAGTAACCATTTGAGGATCGAATCGGTATATCACCCCGACCTGTGATCTCCAGGAACTTCCCATCGGCAAGATAAACCTTCCCGAAATTTCCTACTTTGAAAACTTAAACAACTTCTAGTTAAAAAAGGAGTGAAAGGATACACTTGAGTCAACCACCCATGACTCCACTGGACTCTCGAGATAGAGTACAAGTGCATCGTCAGATTCGGCCGCTACCGATGTTGAATTCTCCTCCTTCTTCGGCTCTTTGCATTCCATGCGAAAGTGTCCATTCTTCCCGCAATTCCAGCAATCGGGATCCCCTGATTCTTTGACTTTCATCGATTCCTCGATCGGGCCCTGCTCTCGCCATTCCGCCATGGGTTATTCTTCCGACCCCTGGAAGAATCTACCACCAATGCATTACTTTTGGTATCTTCTTTATGCTTCCGTCTCAATTCTTCACTGATGAGTCGTGCCCGCACATCATCGAAATTGAGTTTCCCAGGTTGACTACTGATAATATCAACCATCGTTGACTAGATTTCGGGCATGGTACCAAGAACGGCAATGGCCTGTGTGTTATCATCCATGACATGTCCAGCCAACGACAACTAGTCTGTAAGATTGCATAAATCATTCAGATGTTCTGCAACCGAGGCACCCTCTCCCATCGTCATGGTATACAACTGCCGTATCAAGAGCACACGATTTGTCGATGAAGGCCACTCGTACATATCGGACAGAGCCTTCATCATACCGTGAGTCGTCGTATGTTTGTTGTAGTTAAACGCCACCTTCTTCGACAACGATAGTTGAACGATCGCCAATGCCTTGCGATCCAATTTCTGTCAATCCGCATCCTCCATCTTTGTCGGTTTCTTTTCTTCCAATGCTTCCCCTAGATCATTCCGATAAAGGGCATTGCGGATTTGCATTTTTCAATAGGCAAAATCAGATCTGTCAAACATCCTTAAGCTTCTTTTATCGTCACCCATCGCCGATTGCACCACTACTACCCCACAGCCACCACCAATTGTTGGGGATTGAACACGTGTGCGAACAATCTCGATAGATTAAGTAGAACCCGAGAATTAAAGCAATGAGAAAACAACGACACAAGAAATTAACGTGGAAACCCGGAAAGGGAAAAAAACCACGTGACCGGCGGAAACAGCCAAATTCACTATCACTTGAGAAGATTACAACACACACACACGAAGAGGAAAACTCGGAATACAAGAGTATTGAAGTACATAACAATGAACCCTAAGACCCTTTTATATAGATGAGGTGGTTGAGATATTAAGCTAACAAACAAATATTCCTAATATTTGATCATATCTCCATATATGATGATCCATAATCAAATCATATATATGCGTCCATATATACTGATTTGATATGATATTATTTCCTTCAATATCTATTTCCATAACTGTCGATATCTTTGACTAATGAGCCCCACCATATCTCAGTTCGGTCCTCGACCGATTGCCTCTATCTCATATCTTCGGGTCACGTGTCATTGGTCCTCTACCGATTGCTTCGGTCCTCTTTGTTACATTCGGTATTGCGTACTTCGGTCTTCGACCGATCGGTACCAATACCGACCATCCCGTCTTCCATGTGTGCCCCGATCGACCACATTACCGATCGTCATTCAAGTGTCACCGATCGATACCAATACCGATCTCCACACTTAACACAAGCCTCATGTTAGCTGCATCGCTCGTATATTCACTTTATTGCCTTTTCATTCGTCATTTTTCTAGTTGTACAAATTGTAACTTTACTGTTTGATAATAAATTGATTAAGAGTCTACTCTTAATCCTATGATTTTTCCCCAATCCTTCAAGGTTTTTTCATGTAAAATCGTCATGTTTTTGTTCTAATTACATTAATTGAATTTTCCTACTAGCAATACAAATTATAAAACAAATTACTGATAATCTTGTATATATGACTTTACTCTCGTCTTTGTTGTTTCCTATCCTTGTGACCAGAACACTAGGGTATCATTTAACTTATATAAACCAATCTAAATTTCATTACAAATCTAATATGATATAATTTGATATTTTAATAATAGCAAGTTATTAACGACGAAATCACCAGTTGAGTCAACAATGTAGAAATGTAACTAAACCAAAATCATGGTTTTAGTTTTGGTTTGAAGATTACGTTTAGAGTTACACGTGAAGGAGAGAGATGGCATAATTTGTGTGTATAAATATATGATGATTCTTAAGTTAATGTGTTGTGTTCGGAAGAGTTCATGTTACGGTCCCGACCTGTCTTTCTCTGCACTTGGCTGGTGCTGAAAATTAGAGATTCGTGCTCTGCGCTAAACATGATTGACTAGTCTCAATTTCCTTTTAAAGATTCTCTGTTAAAGGCTGAGATTGAGAAGACGTTCTTCCCGCTTTTCTCTAAGGCAAATTGCCTTTTTCTACTTCTGCACTTATCTTTTCTCCATTTCCATGGCTGAGGCCGGGGAAGAACAAACTCAAGTCCCAATAGTTGGTAAGTCTCACCTTCTTCGTCTGTTTGTTTTTTGCAGTTTTATGGGTTTTGTTTGTTTACAGAACACAGCCCTGAAACTTCGATACCCATCGAAAATGGAGGAAAAGAAGAGACCGAGGAGCAGTCCTCGCCGAGAGGGGTATTTGACGTGACGGTGACGAGTTCTGATTCCGAGAACAGCAGCACCATTGATCGGAGAAGCGAAGGAGAAAAGAGTTTACCGGAGACAGGGTACACCAATTTGAACTGGAAAAGACTGTTTAGTCAAGTTAAAAGGAGTTCAGTTTGGTCATTTCCGGCGACTTTGTTACTCCGGAATACCAAAAGGTGGTCCGGGAAGAAGAAAGAGGCGGAGGAAGAGGCCGCCGCCTGCACCGGTTTAGATTTCGCAGTAGCCAAACCTTCTTGGAGAAATTTCACCATCGAAGAGCTGAGAGAAGCCACCGATGACTTCAACCCCGGTAAGTACTACACGTTGCATATTCTCTTTACCATCAATATTCCATTGAAGTTTCAACCTTTACAAATACCCATAGAACTTTTCACCTTCCAGAGACCTCTACTCTACCCAATCATCATCTTCCATTGATGAATTCCTGTAAAAACTCATCTGGTAGTCAGTTTTAAGCAATTTTCAAAAGCAAAACAGAGTAAAGTACCCTTAGGCCTGATTAATCTATTCAGCAACCACCAACAAATGATGCAGTAAGTGATCATTAAGGAAGCATGCCTATGAATACTCCATAATTGATCAAAGAAATGTATTTTCTTCAGTTTTATTTGCATAATAGTAGAAACGGCCGCAGACCAGATAATAATGCGCTGAATAGGAGAGAGTTTGGTGATGGGTTGGTCTCCGAATTCAATTTTCATTACCCATCTTGGTCCGACAACCGGGCAGCTCATTACTATTCCATTATAGATTGCCTTCATTGTAGAGTTATCTTGTCTTGTGCTACGCCATTTCCAATCGGAGTTGGCATCAATCTGAACACAAGATTTTGACTACTGCTATTCTTTTTTGACGAGTTAAATTCAATCTGTTGACTCTAGGTCAATTGAGTTAATGCCTTATCTAATTTCTGTGATTCAAAGAATTGTGCAAGGTAAAGTTTGCCCACCAACTGTTTGTTGAAATGCTTATTTGCAGATAAGTTAATAGGGAAAGGGGGGCATGCTGAAGTGTTCAAGGGTTGCTTACCTAGTGGTGAAATTGTAGCTGTGAAGAAAATAACAAAGGGAAAAAAGACAGACGAGGATAGAGTAGGCGACTTCTTATCAGAACTCGGTATAATTGCTCATGTTGATCATACAAACGCAGCCAAACTTATCGGCTTCAGCGCTGATTATGGCTTGTACCTCGTTCTTCAGTTTTCACCTCACGGAAGCTTAGCCAATGTGCTTCACAGTAAGCTCATAGCACTTCTCTTTTATATGGCTTCTCGTATAATGAAAATTTCCAGGTTGTGAAGAGAGTCCTGGTTGGGAAGTAAGATACAAAGTTGCAAAAGGGATAGCTGAAGGATTACAGTATCTTCATAGTGGTTGCCAGAAGAGAATAATTCATAGAGATATAACAGCATCAAATATCTTGCTTTCACAAGACTATGAACCTGAGGTTCATTCTTATACTTTTTTACACGCTTCGAATGTGTGTTTATTCGAGTTTTGTTCGTAGATATCGGATTTTGGACTAGCTAAATGGCTTCCTGATAAATGGGGTCATCTTGTTGTGTCTCCTATAGAAGGAACTTTTGGGTGAGGCTTTGCATTCTCTCTAGTGCTTGTTTATTAAGAAAAATAGCTAAATATATGGTATGCTTAAATGCAAGGTACATGGCTCCAGAGTATTTCATGCATGGAGTTGTGAACGAGAAGACTGATGTTTTTGCTTTTGGTGTTTTATTACTTGAACTGATCACAGGTCGTAGAGCAGTTGATTCAAGTAGACAAAGTCTTGTGATGTGGGTATGTTTTTTAATGATCCAAATCTCTGTTTTTCGAGACCGTTTCTCTACGATTTCTCCGGCAGGCAAAACCGTTTCTCGAGACGAAAAACGTGAAAGAAATCGCGGATCCTCTGCTCGGAGAATCATACGATATTTCCGAGATCAAAAGAGCTGTGTTCACAGCTTCATCTTGCATTCATCACTTGCCTACAATGCGTCCGAACATGAAGAAGGTGATATATACTTACCGATTCATCGTAAAAACGAACTCGAATTTCCTTTTTCACAGGTTGTGAAGCTACTAAAAGGCGAGAAGCTTGCGAAAGAGACGAAACAAAGCTCATCGGGGGGAAGAGCATTGTTGGTAGATGCTTGTGATTTAGAAGACTACACTTGTACTACGTACCTTCGAGACTTAAACCGGCATATAGAGCTAGTTATGGATGAATAGAGAAATACCCGTTATCAAAATGCCGTCTTTTGTCGTCTTCTCCGGCAAGTTCGTAGCTATGAGGATATACAGTCCATAAGTTAGAGTGTTACAGTGAGTGTAAATATATATCTTTGGCTTGAAGCCTGCTTCCTGTTCATGTTTCAACAGTAATGAAACATGTTTGATAATGTTCTTAAAAGCAGAAGAATTTGGAGATGAAGAATTACAAGTAATTAAGTTGTAGTTTTACCAATCATCATCAAGATTAGCACGATGGAAGCAAAGAACTGTGCAGATAAACACGAAGAAAGAAGTGAACTCTATTAGCATTGCTCCAGTTGTGATTAAGTCAGCATGTCTGAGAATAACAGGAATTGCTATGCTTCCGACAGCAGATGCTCCCGTTAGAAACTTAGCAGCATCCATCCACCTACACCAAACAAACTTAGCATGGAAATAAGACATGTGCTATGTTGAAATTATATAGTCTAATCGATAATAAGAATTTGAGAGCATGAATGAATAACTTCAAATCAATTTGACGGTAGAATGGTTTATATAAACGCATTCAATCCTATTTTTATAACAAATTATACTTTCAGCAATCCACACAAGTTCAACAACCAGATCCGTTAGTACTTACGAAATACGTTGAAATATGTCCCACATTGGAAATTGAATGTGGTTTGGATTGATTTATACGAAGGAAGATGTATCATAATAAATGACCTGTATAAGTCTTTTACAGTGTAGTATCATCCTCTTATACGTTATATCTGTGCACACTACTGTCATAATTTCGATCAGACTCTAATAATTTAACATGGTATAAGAGATGGTTCGATCAAAATCCTGACTATCAATATCGGAAAAGTCCGATTCATTTCATGTCGCAAGTCCAAATTTGCCATGCATTTGGATCAGAAATTGAGCATGGTTTGGATTGGTTTATAAGAAGGAAGATTTACCATCATAGTAAATGACTAGTACGATGAAAAAAGGGTATACTAAGCAATTGCAATAATCAGGAGATGTCCTCCTCTTACACGTTATATCCGTGCACAATCCCACCATAATTTCATCCAGATTCTATAATTTCAACAAAATGAAATGAACCGGATTTCCTGACAATGATACCATGTTGCAATTAGAGTATGATCGAAAGACCAAGTCTATTAAAGTGTGACTTCCTTCTCTTAAATCTCATTCGCTCTCATTGTTGTATTTTCTACAAGACTCAATAATTCCAACATGCTAGCTACTAATGGATATTGTCATGATTTTTACATCATGTAAGATTGCAAGAGACAGAAGGCCAAGCTAAGAAGGATTATTACAAGCTTAAACAATGACTCACCCTCCGCCTTCTCGACTGATCAGAAATTGAGTTGTGCCACCACCGAAGAACAAACAAGGCATTGGAACCACAACATACATAAGAGCTGATTAACCAAGTGGCTCTTAGAATAGTGGAATATAACAAGAGTCATAATTATATAAGAAACAAAGTGTCAAACCTGATAACATTGGCCACCAGTTATTGTAAATTGCACAAGCCTGCGTATAAAATCGTAACGAGAACCTTAAAACGGGGGTTGAGAAGTGTGAACTGTTTAGCGTAACAAGTGCAAAGAATTCAGAACCTACCAGCACTTGAAGAAGAAAGGTTGCAGAAAACATGAAGGCCAACCCAACAAGGCTGAATATTACAAGCATAAAAGGTTAATGAACAAGAACAAAAGACATTTTATAAGTAACAAGAAATGAAGAAGACTAATTCAAAGCCATGGAGTTTACGTACACTGTAGAGAAGCAAAGACCAGTAACGCGATGGTAAGCAGCACCAGCCAAAGGTGAAAAAAAATATTTCAGAAGTGAGGAAATGAATTGAGATTGAAGATACAAATTTGTTAAGAGAGGACAAGATAACGAATACTAAACAAGAACGAATCTTTGTTGATAAAATAATCCAGAATGAGCAATGCCAAAAGCCACATAACATAAACAAAACAAGCTGACCAGCCCCGACAGAACGATTCAAAATATGAGTTAATCAATTCAACAAACTTACACCCCAAATAAAGAAAAAAAACATAGAAGCTCTATGAAATGGCAAAAGTTAATCAAAATAAAAACAGCTGAAATTTATATTTCTAAAAATCCAGCCTTATCTTGTAGAATTGAAAACTAAAGCACTCCCAAAAATTACCAAGTAATCAAATGGACGGGCTAATCGAAAAACAACTTCAATCAACTAAGCTACGAAATACAAGCTTTGGTATTCTTTCAAAATTATTCACAATATAATGAAAAACCGTAGGTGCGAACCTCCAATGGTCATAGCCATCTCAGCTAGAACGCAGAAGAACCTCAATCGTTAAATAATTCAGTGCAACTCCAGATTGAGAATTTCCACAGAGTACAAATTCGTTTCAGGACAAAAAAATTCAAAAAATTGAAGATTTCTATTAGGGATTCCGCCCAAAATGGGAATTTGACTACTTTTCACAAATCAGATATTTCAACAGTGGAAGGGTTAGATGAATCTTGATCGCCTACAAGTCTTGTTGGATTGGATTTTCCTTCCCCTTTCTTCTTCCTTTTATTTAATAAAAAAGGAAGATCCAATAGTCCAGCCCAAATTGAATAACAATAAATGAAGCCCATCAAGCCCATTGATTTTAAATTTAAATATCTAATATGATAAAAAAACGTTTTATATATAATTTTAAAATGTTTTATGCGCACGCTAATTAGATTACATTATATTAAATTTATAAGATTAAAGTATTATCATAATTTTAAAATAAACAACAAATATAAATAAGAACCCCAAAACTAATACACATCATATTTATAAGACATTCTAGGGGATCATTTGAGATCCTCAAATACAAGAATATAAATAGAGATTCTTTTCACGATGTCCAAATGTTAAAAATAGTGTAAATACGAATTCTCTAAAGTGTATAAATTGTGTATTTAGCATTTGAAGTTTTAAAATCGTTCAATAATAATCGAATATTATCAATTTTCTTCATTTTTTGTTTGAATAGTTTTGATAATTTATGTGTTATTTAAAATTTTTCAAAGTTAAAAAGATCGTCATTATATCTTTTAAAAGTTGATAAATCAAATACAAATTATAGATATATTAATAACATTAACAACTATTAGAATTAAATATAAACAGTTTTGAAACTCTATAAGTAAACCATATAATTCTTAAAATTTGAGAATACGGTGTTTACAACTTTAATTAGTTAGAAAGTCAAAAACACATTATACAATGTTTTTATACTGGCTCGTAATTTCGTACTGATCTGGGCCGGTAAAAAAAATATTTATTTTTTCCGGGTCGACCCCGAAAAACGTGAATTCCGTCCCAGATACCCGGTACCGGTTGAAATATCGATGCCACCCAATTTTTGACGTACCGACCGGTATAAAAACATGGATATTATATCAACTTCGATGCATTTACATGTAACTTACAAACTTTGAAGCATTTACACTATTTTAAGGTTTGAGGACTAATGACAAACACGATCCTTTTACTTATATATTAAAATATATTATAAACAAATTAACTCTCACAAAATAATTAATAAACATTAATTAAGAAATAACATCAAACATAATCCTAGATTGCCTTATAAAAACAAACACATTATTAATAAAAATACTCTGTACATATTTACACTGATTCTTCATTCTTACTCCTGCAACTCTCAAAGAACAGTAGTGTTCTCAGATTTCTGTAGCGAAGAAAGCCACTGCAGAATTTCACTCGTTTCATCTGAAAACAAAACATACAAATTCAAAACGATAATCGAAGCATCGTAACTTCCGAAAACAAGATTAATACCTGAATAACCAGCAAAATGCAGCTTATCTTCCACTTTTTCCATGATCACTACTTCAGAGTTATGCTTATAACAAGGAACTAGAACAGCAAAACTTTCTTCACCTTCTTCATCAATCTGAAATTCTGAACAATGTGGCTCTAACCAACCGATAGACCAGTCGGAAGAATCGGATTCCGATTCGGATAAACAAATTTCATCTGATGCTACAAGAACAACATCATATTCTTTGTCAATTTTCTTACTTTTTTCTTCTTTGCTCTTCCATTTCTTCTTCATCTTCTTATTTGAGCTTGATGAAGGTGTCTGTTTTGTAGAATTGAACCTTAAACTTTCGGGTTCTCTTCGTGATCCCACTGTACCAAACTCATTTTTGACTGAACTGTTGAAGTTTTGATCAACTTCTTTGCCTCCAAACCATAACCATGAGAATCTAGTGAAAGAAATGAACATATTTTTCCTGTGCTTTTTTATAGAACACCAGATTAAACACAGAAACGTTCAGGATGAAGGTAATAAATCACAAAAGGCATAAAATTTAATCAATCCAACGAATATATCAACATCATAAAATGCGACTCTCAGGGTCACAAACAATCGTTAAAGAATAAGAATCGAGAACACAAAATCGGGAACGTCAATCAAAATTCAGAAAGATGTGGGTATAATCATGTGATGATTGAAGATCCGAATAACAGACTTAACACATCTAAAATCAGATAAATCAATCGATAAATCACAAAAAAAACCCAAAACCCAAATCAATTTTAGATGAAACAAACAAGATTATCAAGGAAATCCGTGTTCCCCTAAGAGTTAAAGATAACAATCTTTCCCATTTCTCCCGCGATTATTCGATACGCATTATCAGAAACACAGTTCCTTGTGGATATCGAACTACAGATCTGACGATCAAGAATTGGGCATGGCTAGCGTACACTCATTTTCGCTGCTATTTCCATATGATATTTATAATATAAATAAAAACGTGTATAAATTTTATATTTCTAAACGTAATATTGCAAAAAATAATAAAAATTATAATTTTTTGTCCTAACTAATTATCACCTTTAGAAACAATAAACAATCACTTGATAATGACATATTTATCCATATCCGAATTGTAGGCACTGCTTATATATTTTTCAGAATCATATGTTACCGTGCTTTAGTTTTTAGGGTCGTATTCCAAGTATTTTCAAGATTGACTCTAAAAAAATCAAAATTGGCCATGATTAATGTATCAATCATGATCGGTACGAAAACATTTATATTTTGTTAGATTAAATTAAGCTACCTTGTGTAACTCCTACTATAAAAAGACTTTATGTCAATGAAGCCATCAGGATTCTATCTGAGTTTTTTGTTTTACATAACATTTAAAATGTTAAAATGTTAAAATGTTAAAAAAAATACTTAAATCATTGAACGAAATTATTATTTGGAATATAGCACTGATTTGGAGCTTTTGTTGCAGCATTTTTAGTAGTTCGGTTTCTATAATTATAGAAATCGAACTACAATTTTTTTTTCATTGTTGTTTTTAATGTCTTTTCAATATAAAAAAAATGGTAGCTCCGAGTTACCAAAAAAGTTGTCCGTCGCAAACTGCAAATCAGTGCAATGTTTGTAAAACAAATTTAATCAATAACAAAAACAAAATCAATCGAAAATTAATGCTACTTTTTACATTTATTTTACCTGACGCTGCTATGTAAAAAACTCACTCGATTCTATCTCTAGTAAGTACGATAATTACACAAACATCTACAAGTTCAAAAAAACACTGAAGTAAATTCGATTATTACGACTAAAGAACGGATTCAAGTTTTATTTTTCGTTAAAAACCTAGTATCATGAAGTTCATAACATGATTATTTATCTTACAAAAGCAAAAAAAGCAATAGTTATTCCAATCTTCAACGTAGATCATCGACTCGTTTCAGCTGGATTGAAAGGTAGCCTGCAACAAAAGAAAACTATAATACTAGATCAATATCCGATCGTCTAAAGAAAGCCGAAGTTCACCCCAATGTAAGAGAAGTTTCTGATGAGCTCTTGGAATCTCGAGGATGACGACCGGAGTTTCCCAGAGATTCCGACTCCGGGACTTCGTCGTAGACTACGGTATCTGAAATTATCATTCCCCCCGCCACCTGAAAATTGATTTTACTGATTGTAAAGCAACTAACAGAATCTCTTATAGTTCATGATTCAACACGAACCTCTCGTTTTAGACGTTGGTTATTTTCTATTAGCTGCATTACCTGTAATAAATCCAACATATAAGATAAGTGGATCATGTTACGGTTCACTTTATATGTTAGTTTTAACGATACTCTCATATGATTTTCGGGACATGACCTTTTCACGAAGCTCGTCTCTCTCTTTGTGAGACTTCTCATTCTATCAAATAAAGGGAGTATTAATTAGATCAATACATATCTTTAATGAAAAAATTTCGGTTTTGCGTACCTTTTTCTCAACAACACGGGCTAATCCGGCTCCGAGCACCTTTTCCATAGATTGAAGTTCTTCAATACTGAGTCCTTGAAGATCTTCACCTCTCATTCGCCTTGGTTAAAACAATGGGTGACGGTGTTGGAATGGATTAAGACAATAAGTGAAAATATAATGACAGTACCTAAGCTGACGAGTTTTCTCAGCTACATCTTTGCTTAATGTTGATATTCCGCCACTCACGACGAGCTGAGAACAACGATTTATTCCGTAAATTAAAAAGTTACAAGGATGTAATACTATTTTCCCATATCAGTGAGAAAAAATATTCTGATGTATAAGGGAAGTGATATGATTAAGTTGATCTAGCATTTTCAATGTGTTTCACTTCTCTTGTACATTAGTTTAAAGAGACATTCTTCCCATCCATTATATTAAGACAATATAAATAAATCAACCTATAACTCCAGCACGGTAAAGCCTATAAAAAAGTTTGAAACATAACTAATGTCAATTTGATATGAGGAGAAATGTTGATAATAATCGATTGTGAAAAAAAAAGTTTATAAGTATACTGATATCATTAATTCACTTCTCTTATGAATTTGATTACATAGACATTCTTCCTGATCCAACAAAGTAGATTTAGACAATAATGTAAATGTTATTACCTCAAGATCAAGCGATGGCTGTCCGATCTTATCTGGATTCATGGACTGAAGATGATACCTTTCAAGTATACCAGTCATGCTTCATTCACCAACAAAAGAATCAGTAAAATTATCAATTTAAAAACAACTAAAAACGATACAATTCTAAGTATACGATAATATCAAATTGTAATTTCTCAACGTAAGAATAATTATATGATAAAGTAGTAAGATTATGCAATCATCCTGAGAACCCTTTTCATATATGAAAAGAACCCTTATGAACAAAAAAGGATCAAGTGCTGCTATTCTGTCTGTGCCCTATTTACATAGAACCCAAATTACTCCTTTGAAGAATCTGCTTTATAGACTGCAGCTAAAATTGAATGATTGTACGGACATCAAATCTCAGATCCAAAAAAATCATACTGAGAACCCTTGTTTTTCAACAAAGAGATCTGGTGTTGAAATTCTACTAATCGACGGATAAAAACGAAAAAGATTGATTACAGACCTGGAGCTAGAGAAATGAAAGAGTTTTCCAGTTGAGGAGAAGACGATAAGACCAACTTCAGCATCGCAGAGAACTGAAAGCTCTTGAGCTTTCTTAATAAGCCCTTTTCTTCTCTTTGAAAAAGTCACTTGACGAGCACTCAAGTTGTCGATTCTCTTGATCTTGATTTTCTCTCTCGCCATAATTTGTCTCACGGAGAAAAACTCACTGCCCAGAATGGGGGATTGGATGAACCCAGAACCAGATAAGACTTCTTGAAAAGACCCAACCTACAAAGTTATTCGAAGTGGGGTATCTTGAAAACAAGAGGGTTTCTAAAAATAGAATTTGGCGAGACCAGAGAAATGGAGTTTGCCAAAGTTATAAAAATGGAGAGGAAAATCAGAAGAAACTGAACAATGAACGCTGTCAAAGCGTTCTCTTGTTTTGGATGTGTGTCAATTTATTTATTATTTTTATATTTGGTAATTATTATTTTTCTTTAAGAACAAAATCCAATAAATTGCTTGTTTTGTTTCTTAATTTTCATTTCTCTAGTATATCATCGTTTTTCTCTTTATTCTTTGTTAAATTTGTCTCATATTAATAGGAAAATGAGATTGATTATTACTATAAGGATAATGTGTGGCATACTCACATTAATCACGTTCGTTTGCATTCCATCATTATAATTTCGATCAAATTTTATAATTTAAATATGATATTATAGCTTATTCGATTTATTTCAATTGTCCAAATATTATGGTTACATTTAAGGGAGATTGTTTAATTAGTTTTATATTAGTCATAAAAATGTGATTGATTATATTTAAAAGTATAATTAAATTATCACATAATGATTTAATCAAGTGTTTTAAATGTATGATCTATTACTTTTAATCTCGTTCTCTCATCATAATTTCAGCATTGTTAGCGTCTTTTCGTATGGCAAGATATACATATGTTTCTTTATCTCAAATACTCTCAAAAAAAATTATAAGGGTAAATATTTAATATACTTTTACAAATGAAAAATGATTTAAACTTGAATGGTCCAATATTATTAAAATTTTCAAATATTTACGTAAATTCAAGTTAACCCGAAGTGGGATCTAAAATAATACTGGCTAATGTATTCAATAAATTTATATATTTCTATGGCATCAATTAATCTAAAAAATTAATAAATTTATTCTACAACAAAAAATCCATAATACCCATTCACTTTATTAAAAATGAAACTAATCTAAGGGTACTTTAGTCATTTAACAACTCCCGTCTTCTCCATTACCCAAGCCTGATTTTCTAGGGCAAAACTAGAAACCCGCCAATAAGAAATCAATTGCATTTACTGCTAGGAAAGAAGATTCCGATTCTTATTTCAGATTCCATCTGACTTTTTCCTCCTTTTATGATTCGCCTGATATTATTATGCAACTTGTCCTGAATTTGTTTATTTTTTAAATAATTACAGTTTTTAGGGCTCCCACAATTCAAATTTTTAAACGAAGATCTGTTTGTATGGAATGTTATCCAGTTAATTCGATAACTTACGAATAGGGTTTGAATTACGTAAATGCCGTGAATTACGCTTGTTTCCCCGTGTCATCCGTAGTCATCATGGTTTTAAAACTTGGGTCGAACCCGTCGATTCAATCGGGAATCAGTGGAGCTATCTTCTTAACATAAAATCGATTGTAAAAAATTAGTTTTGACGTCGAAAAAATAGGGTTCAACCAAGTGTTTTACAATAACTTTAGGGTTCACTACAAGTTGATTGTTGCAAAATCATAAAAGACTAACTAATAGGTTTTATACAAAGTATTTTACGAATGAAATATTAAAAATTTAGATTTTAATTTTTTTTTTGTTAGAAATATTTTTTTATTATTGTTATCAAACTGGTTTAAACCAATCCAACTAGTTAGCTATTTTCTATCCACTAATTTGATTTTTATAAAATTGTGGTAGTCATTACCTATATACTAACTTGTACAAATTTATTGACGTGTTAAATATGATTTTTCAACATGCATTTTAAAATTTATTTAACTTTTAATTTTTTTTTATATATAGTACATTATTTATTACAGCATGCATTTTTTTATTACTACTATGTCAAATTTTCAATTATTTAATGTGTAGCCTGTCTTTCCGCTTCTCTATACGCTTTCCTTTCAACTTTGCCAAAAAAATCTTGCAAAACTATTTTTTAAAATAAAAGATTCTACAAAATAATTCTCTTCAAACAAATTTGTACATTTTCTTCATTATTTAAACCTCGAAAATTGCATGAAATCCCTATAAAGTTGTCTTTGGGGTACGACCAAACCAAATAGTTACTTTTTATTTTGAAAAAGGGAAAAAAAAAGATAAATCCAAATAGTTATTAAATTTTACACATAATAATAATACAATAAATCTTGTAATTTGTCACAGGATCCAACCATACCAGCCCAGCTCAGCCTTGTGGCTCAGCTGTGAACCCATCTCATGAACCAGCACGACCACTGGTTCCAGCCACATTGCCATTGCAAGCCAACCTACAAGAACAGACAAAAATACCACATTGCCATTGAATGAATTGTCTTAATTCTTTCATAGTGTAATTATTGAAATATGCAACAATTATCTGACATCGAAAATGTAATTTAATTTGAATTGATTTGTAAGAAAGATTGTTGACAATTGCAATTGAATTTTTAAGTATAATACAATGTGACTCTTATACGTTATATTCGTGGACATTCCCCATATAAATTAACTCAACTATAGAATCTAACATAATATCGGAGTTGGTTCGAAAAATCATCAATAACATTGTTAGGGCTTAGTATGAATTAATGAAATTGATCGGTTGGTAATCAATCGATTTGAATTATCAAGTCCAGGTAGTCAAGTCCGATATTGAAAGTGTTTTACGGTGTGATATCATTATAAGAGTGATTGTTGAACATTGTAATTAACTTGTTGAAGTCTTTTAGGGTGTGATATCATTATCTTATATGCAAAATCCGTGCATATTCCTCACGTAAATTGACCCGACTCTATAAATTTAACAATTATAAAAGAAGCTAACCCCAATCTGAGAGAGATATTTGATTGGCAAGGATATCGGGATGAGTTGCCGGTTGATTCGAACGGTGGGTCATTGTCGTAATGTAGAACCTCCGCACTTGCCGTGCAAATTTTTTTGTTACTATATGATGTATCCATCACCTCTCGTCTCAGTAATTCATTATCTTTTGATAGCTGCATTACCTGCGTATTGATCAAGAAGGCGATTTAATAGGTGATTGAATATGTCTAAAATTAGTTTGTCAACTTAACCTTATCACGAAGTTCATCAGTTTCTTTCATGATTTTCTCATTCTGTAAAATAAAAGTGATGATATTTCAATAAAGAGACGAAGATGCAAGTTCATCGACTTACCTTTTTTGCTATAACACGGTTCAATCCGACTCCAAGGGACATCTCCAAACGCTGTAATTCTTCAACACTAAGTCCTTGGAGAAGCTCTCCTCTCATCCTCCTTTTGTTAAAAATGAATCATGTTATAAATACCAAAAAGACCTTCATATAACAAACACGAGTAAAGTACCGTAGCTGTCGAGTTTTCTCAGCCACTTCTTTGCTCAACGCTGGGAAGTCGCCTCCGACGACAAGCTGCTGCAGCCATTGTAGCTCATTCAACAAACATTTACATGAATATCACGAATCAGACAATAGTACCTCAAGATCAACCAATGGATGTTCGAGATTATCGAGATCCTGTGACTGCAAATTAAACCTTTCAAGTATCTCGTTCATGCTTCACGATGCCAAGATTAGAGTCAAATGTAGCTTAGTTTATCAAATAAGAAGATGCACATTCCATAATCTTAAGAGAAATAGCCAAAGAAAATAACAATTATCTCAAACCACATAAGACTTTTGCGTATTTATTCGATCCGTCAAGAACAAAAGATACTTAACGAATAAAGCTACATACAAGTTGTAGAACAACTAAGTTTCATCTCGATATGATATGACTAAGTACAAACTCGACGAACTAAGGTATATCGAATAAGATGCATGTAAAAAACGTAAGTTGTAGAGAAGCTAAGTAAGCAGAAATGAAAACAGGGAAAAAATTATTAGAAAAAGATAATGGAACAAAAGTTACTATTCTATGAACAGAATCAGATCCAATTCCGGCTGTACGGACATAATTAACGTTGACCACAGTTCCAGATCCTCCGACCAATTATTGTTAAAATAGGAAGAAGAGCAAAGATAACTCCATAACATAATCAAGGGATTGAATTTCACACAAGAAAACCCTCTTTTTAACCCAACCCAAAACGTATTTCGTGAAATAGAAACAAATAATAAACCTGGAGCTAGCGAAATGAAAGAGCTTTCCGGTAGCGGAGAAGATGATGAGAGCAAGCTGAGCATCGCAGAGAACCGATAGCTCTTGAGCTTTCTTAAAAAGCCCTTTTCTTCTCTTTGAAAAAGTAACCTGTCGAGCAGTCAAGTTGTCGATTCTCTTTATCTTGATCTTTTCTCTCGCCATTTCCAAAGTAGTCAACAGCGCTTGAAACAGACCAGAACCAGATTTCTCAATATAACCAGGCAACTCATGAAACTGAGATTGGTGTCTTTTATAAACAAGAGGGTTTCTAAAAATAGGTGCTTTAGACGGAATACGAATAAAGGTAAATCCACATTGGCCGAGGGATTAATTGTAAAATATATATAATTAAATTTAAATATTTAATTAAATCCTTCACCACATAAGGTTCTTTTTTGCTATCCAATCTAAAGGTATATAATATAAAATAATGATCGTAATCCACAAATTTTAGGGTTTATAATAAATTTTGTTTATTTTCAAATTTTGGGTATTTTAAATACTCAAACAAATTTATTTCTAATATTTACCATTTATTATTAAATTGAATAGTCCTCAAAATTTATATCAAAACAATTTTTCACTTCCAATTTATATCTAGTTTGTCACTTTTAAACTTCATTGACATATTACTCAAATATTGAAGATTAAACTAGTTGAATTAACTAATATCGAGAATTAAATATAATGTAACAATACAAGTGTTCAATTTGTTAATTTATTTTTATTAAAAAAATGTGAGTTTTTAAAATAATTGTGGTGTAATGAAATGAGATAGTTTGTCCCTAAAGCTACCTCTAATCTTGTTCGCGGTCCAAAACCATTTCCGTCATATAAATCTCTCTACACATCATCATTCTCTCACATCCAAATCATATTATCTTTCAACTTCTAAAAATTCTCACTCATCCACATCATTTTTTATTTCTCTTTCATCCACATCATCTCATCTCTATAAATTTAATTTTATTTTTCTATCTCAATCATTTTATCGACATATTATTCAATTTCTCATTGAATATTCTATTTTAATTTTAATATTTTTTATTCCGATGATCTAGATGTTTAATTATTATTTATTAATTTGTATAGTTGTGTTGTATTATTAATGTTTCGATAATATTTGTTTTTATTTCGTCGTACTCATTTTTAATATTTCTATTTCAAAACGATCGAAATTTTATCAAATTACATATTTAAATTTTCAAATAATAATATTAATTTATTAGTATCTAAAGATATTTATAATTATTATTTGAATTTAAATAGTTTATTATATTTTATAAAAATTATATATAATAAAGAAAGTAAAAAAATAAAAAAAGAAATAAAAATAGGTTTTTCCGTGGACAATGGATGCTCAATCCCTTGTCTGCCATCTGTATTTCCGTATCCATTGGAAAGCGTCTATGTAAACATGAACGCCCATGTGGCGGATAAAAACGTAGACAAAGTCGTATTTCCACGGTTAGAGAAAGTCCAATGCCTAATCTACTAAATAAATAAAATAAGAAAACGGACCTGAAATAAAACTATAAAGTTGATTGTTATGAAGTGGACGTCCACTAATTGCCCTATTCCACGTGTCAGGAATGAGAGTATGCCACTTGTCAAATGGGGGATTGGGGATTGGTTACGTCTATAACAAGGATCTCCCATAATTAATTCTCAAACCAGTTAATTTATAGGCAATTTAAGTTATTCTGAATCCATATTAATTATTATAAAATAATTGTTTTAGTTGTAAAATTTACTAATAGTTTAATTTATTACATAATTGTTTACTTATATGATCCATCCATCCATAAATATATTTGAAATTTGACTAAATATATGTTTATATATTCGATATTGACTAATCTTATTTTACGGATTCATAATTTCTAAAATTTATAAATAAAATCCGTATTGTTTATTGAATTACCTAAATTTAAGCAATAAAACTTTAATAAACATCATAAATTATAACTCAGCTTATTTATTCTTGTGAAATAGGGAGCATAGACAAATCAGATAACATGTATTTAGTTATTGATCTCTTCTTCAGACCGAGCTTTCTTGTATGCGTCAACTTCAACGGCGGTGGTGTAGCAACCACAGCCGTAGTATCCACCGGCATGGCTGTACCACAACGCTTCAGTACAACAACCCCACTTGCATACGTCTCCTACGCCGCTTACACCTCCATGCCCTGTACCTAGGGGAGTATACTTAATTACATATTATGAATACAAATATATTAAATATAAGATATTTTAAAAAATATTAGATATAAAAATTTTAAATATTACATTAAATTTGACTAGTATTATGTATATAAGTTTAAGTAGAAATCCGCATCCATCCCGTCCGAGTTTATCATTTTTAAACCATTATCTTCCTCGTATCCATCAAAAATCCAATCCTCATAAATAGAATATGATACGATATCCATCGGATTGAGATTTTTTACAATCCCTACTTCTCGTCTAGTTAAAACACACGTGAACTAATAGGAGACCTGAATTCACGTTTTTCTCTGAGGATTCAACGTTGTATTCCTTCCCATGACAGTCATCTTTCCCGGTACAGCCACCACCGCGGCCATAACCGCCTTTTCCACCATAACCCCACCCATAACCGCCTTTCCCTCCGTAACCGTAACCATACCCACCGCCGTCACGCTCATCACTCTCTGCATCCATAAAATAACCACACCTTCAAAACAACGAAACAAAAGAAAACTAATAAATTGAATTGACAAAACACCAGGTTTTCCCAACTGGGCAGCTTCCTGCTTCTTCTTGTTACTCTCAGCAGCTTCCACGGCAAAAACCGCAGAAAAAACCAGAGCTACCCCGAGAAAAAGCAAGACTTTTGCCTTCATTTCGAAAATGTGTACGGTGCAAGAATCATCGACCATAGGGGTATACTTAGACCTTCCTCGTCCATCCATCCACATCAAGTCAGCACATCAAGTCAGACTAGACGTCCAAGTCTCTGGACGCACAATCATATATTATACACGTCATTTTAATTTTTTGTGATATGATTTTCCTTATTTATTCTCTACGGATACTAATTTTCTTTACATCTTTCCTCAATTATTTGTTTTTCGCAGTGGTTCAAGAAAACAAAACGACTCGTCTTCTTCTCAATCCCATTGTGTGTCGGTATCTTTTACCTAAAATTGTCACTTTTTTGAGGTTATTTGTGTTTTTTTTGTGCAAATTATAAATTGGATATTTGTTCTTCTTTTTTCCCCATATTTCGCCGATCTATCTAGGGTTTCGTTTCATTGTTTTGGGGTTGCTGCATTTTAGGAGTTAGGTTATTGGATCTACGAGGTTTTTTTGTTTATTGGTTTTGCTTTTTTTATACATTTGACTTTTACTTTAAGCTTTTGTGTGTTTCATGTAAGTTTTACACATAACTCTCCTTTCATAGATTTTGTAATTTCTATTAACCTGTGAGTATAAAGTAAAACAAATTCATACATATGTTGCTGTAATTTTTTTATCCATTCTCCATATTCATCTCAAATACCTTATTTTTGTTCGTTTTTTGTATCATATTGATTTGTGTTGTTTGCTTTAAGTTTATATGGTCTAATGAATGTATTTGGTGACATTAATTCACTTTCAGGATAACTTATTTTTTACAATAAATATGTGATTCTTTTGATATTGATATAATCAGCTATCAAATTTAATAAAATCTTCTTAAGAGATACTACATATTAAATGATGACTTCTCAAATATGGACAGAAAACGAAGTCGAACTATTGTGTTCGACATGGTTGAACACATCTGTCGATCCGGGGATTAGAAATTCACAAAAGATGAGTTCATTTTGGAAGGTTGTGACTACTTATTATTGTGAAACTATTACATTGGGTGGGAAAATAGTAAGGATTCGAGATTCTGAAACATTGAGAAAGAAATGGCGTATGTTTAGTAAAGATGTACAATTATTTTGTGGAAAATATGAAAGGATTGTTCGTGCTCATCCTAGTGGTTTCAACAATTACGATTATATTGATAAGACATTGGAAACATATCATTCAGAGATTGAAAAGGTGTTTACTTATTATATCAAAGCATGAAAGATATTACGAGATCAACCCAAGTAGATGGCGGTACAATTGTTTTCAAGTTTGTTTTGCAATTGCTATTTAATTTGATATCTAGTATGTTAAAATGTTATTTTCAAATAGGTTATTGATTGCGGGATATCACGAAATGAAAGATCAACGCAGATTGGTGGTGGAGGGGGGATTGGATCCTTAATTCCAACCCCAAATGTACATTTTCAAAGTGAGTCTACTCCTCAAGCTCAAGCACGTCCTATCGTAAGAAATGAAGCAAAGAGAAAACAAGCGGAACAAAGTAACTCAAATGGAATATCAAGCGAGAATAAAGAAATCATATTATCGTATGAAAACAAGTTAGCCGATCATACTTCAAAGTTAAATAGACAAAATGAGCTCTTTGCCCATCACATTGCGATGTCATCGGAATGTGAGATGAGAAAATTGCTTGAGGTGGATACTAGCAAGTTCGACGAGACACAAATGCAGTTCTACAATAAAGTATTAGTAAAGTAGTTTCATCATGGATCCTGAACCGAACTCCTCGACATCCCAATCTAACATCAACTTAGGGGATGATGATATGCAACTTTAGTGTTGCTAGAACTTATATGTTATTTTGGATATATTGTGTATCTAGTAGTTGTTTTATAGAAGTTCTTTGAAATGATGATGATATGTGACTTTGAACTCATAGTTGTTTTACCTTTAGTTCATGCTTATGTTTAAAAATCTACAATGTAATAATTGAATCTGTCCAAGCAAGTGTAGAATAGGAACAATGCAAATTTGATTTGAGATGAGTATTAAAATGAAAAATTTTATACCTTTTACAATTCTCATGCCTTCAATTCAATCTTATTTTCCCCCGGACTTGTTTTTTATGTGTCTCTAGACCAAGAAATAAGAACATGCATGATGTCCAGTTTGCAAGGATGAATTCCAAATTGGTGAGAAGCTTATGGAGCTTGCAAACATTTCTACCATTCTCATTATTATATTTATGATATTAATGGCTTAGAATATGAAAACTGGAGTTGGATGAATGCTATTTCGAACATTGAATTCATAGTTATTTTACCTTTAGTTCTTGCTTATGTTTATGAAAATACAATGTAATAAATGGAAACAACAATTTTTGTACATAATCTACATCAAACCCATGTAAGTGATTTATTAGTCACCTACTCATCCATTCAACTACCAATACATCACATGTCTATAACAACCAAACATAAACGTGCATACAACTACCCTTTCACCCACCGCTATTATGTCTTAGTATTTAAGAGTGTCATTATTTCCCCAAAATTCATCACAACTTATTCTTTGCAACATCATGGATCCTACTGATATACCCGAGGGGTTATTTAGCTTCAACAATGTTGAAACATCATGAAACATTATTATTAAAATAATATAAACATAAAAATTGAAAATTGAAGTGTTCGGATAAGGTTGTAGGATTGAAAGGGAAGTTATGAATAAAAATATTTATTTTAAAGTTCATGAAAGAAAAAGATGATGTGCAATGATAAAGTGAACTTTCCGGACGCCCATAGATGAAGAAGGCCTTATAGAAATTCAAGCGGTGGTTCAAAGAAATGGAAGTGGCGACACATGTACACCGGTGATGTAACTCAACTGCATGCTGATACTATAACAGCAAGCTTCTACAGAAGATGACTGTCGTGTCAATAGTAAAATTTATAGAGCCTCAATTTAAAAATCACATTCAAATTTACTTGAAATACGAGATCAATCACATTCCCACTTGTTTCCAGTTTCCTTATGCTATCAAGAAATGTATAAAACTACTCATTCACATTACAATATTAATTCTAATTATATGAAATTAATTTCATGTTTATCTTCTTATATAGCATATTTCTTCCCATATGACCATTTTCTTGAGATCAGATTGAAACTCATTCTTCAAGTTTTTGATTTTCTTCATATTATTCGTCGTGAGAAAGTGTTAATGCATGAATTTATGACGATGGGTCAGAACTGGACATGTCGGATGTATTAATTGCCGATCGGCATCTTCCAAAACGAGTGACCGACATGAAGGATGTAAGGACCGATCGGTAGTCTCATAAGCTGATCGATAACCACAAATGTCGATGGTTGCAGGTGGCGATTGACATATAGTTGCACCCGGTCGACAAGGAAGATGGCTTCTTACGGTCGATATGGTTGGCATATACAAAATGTCAACAATGACTGCCACAAATCTCAGACGACCGCACGACTTTTTGCATTAAAAATCGTATTAATAAATTTGATGGTGGACAAAGGAAGATTATGATAATATTGTGTAATTAAATATTCCCTTCTAACCTCTATAAAAGGAGTAGAAGAGATGAAGAAAGGGGGAGACAAGCTGGAAAGTCTGAGTAACCTGTAAACGTTCTCTTGAATGATATTCCCTTGTAGGTTTGATGTTCCGTGGGTTTTTTTCTCACCATTCTCGAATTTCTCATGTATAATTCTTCGTGTTTTTTATTACGACAATCAAATTATGACTGAAAATCATTCCTCCAATTTCATTGTTTTTCATATTATTCATCGGGAAATGAATTCATGTATTCTTCCATTGTACTACTTACAAGATTATGCAGTGAAAACTTTAGAACTAACCCCGTAATTGACATATACGGAAGTCCCGATGAGAATTCTCTAGATAATGGAAAGGAAGCTAATGAATAAGGTGGTTCCCATGATGAAAGTGAAATGATCACGGGGAAAGATGGGCCACGTAGAAGGTGGAACGAGAGATAAGTAACAACTTATTTGATCTTCCGGTTTATGTTTTTTTCAAATTATTTATTGTGATGATGAACTCAGGCTGAAGATCATTCATTCAGAATCGGTTTATGATGTTCTTCATATTATTCATCGTGATGATGAATTCAAGTACGTTTCAACAGAACTATTTTCGATACGAATAATACTATCAATTCACAGATCATTATTGGTAAAAAATAAATGTACTACAAATCAGGATCAGGTAAGAATTCCCAGTTGCAAATATGACTTGTTAATCCCACAAGAGACCTTATTACTATCACTAAAACTAAGAATCTAAGACAAGGCACTATTTCCTCTGGTTAATAATATAACATAAAACTAGTAAGTTAAACCTGGTGAATTAGATGAAGTCCGGTTGCCCCGTTGAAGTTAAGCACCGGTGCCACATTCGGCTATTCGGGTCGACAGATCTCGGCTTTGCGATAACTTCAGGGATAGGGAAATAAACATAATGAGTGTTGCATATTCCAACTGTTATTCCACTGTATCCAGCAAATGCACCATGAACCTGCATTCTCAAAACTCAGCATCTTTGCAAATGTAACAAGGGTTATGGTGATTAGAACAAGTCTCACAGCATTTTGGCCAAGAACAGTGCATAGAATACCGTCCGATGCATTAGCACGACAAGCACGGATCATGTAAGTTGGATCGATGTATTTCGTATCTGCTGGAGATCCCATTTCTTTGAAGTATTTCTTTGTCTGAATGAAACCAATCAATATCATTCTCATATCATAAAAAAGACGAAGGAGTTGCGAAATCGGACCTCTTTTAGTATATGAACACCGAAGTCGCCAAGTATAGTGTTACCCGAGGCATCTTTCGCATTCGTTTTTTCGAGAAGATCCTGAAGATAAGTTCAAATCATCACTTTATGATCATTTTATGGTCAAATTATGATCTTACTTGCCCTGCTCCCTCAGCAACACAAACAACAGCTGATCCCTTTCGTTCAAGAAGATATTTCAAATGATTTAAGACACCATGAGGTCCATGCAGATTAAATGGAACCTAAAAACAAGCTCAATTTTTCCATTTGATATGCGAAATTCGGCTACGAATATAGTACCTCTGGAATAAGGCATATGTCAATCTGGCCACTAGCGAGAGATGCATGCATAGCTATAAATCCACTGCTACGACCCATTAGTTTTACGATCCCAATGCCACGGTAAGCACTGTGACCCTGTGATGATGAAGAGAGGGAGAAGTTTAAAGTGTAAGTAAAGGATAATGATCTCTAAGAACATAACTCACTTCAATGTATGCACAGTTAATAGCTCTTTGTGCCTCTTCAACAGCAGTATCAAAACCAAATGTTTTATCCATAAGCATAATGTCATTGTCAATCGTTTTTGGTACACCGACTACAGAGATCTTCAACTTTCTTTTACGGCACTAGGAATTAAACAATAACAAAATTACATGCCAAGAACACGTATAAATAAAGATATCGAAGTACCTCTTCATGTATGGCGTTGGCACCAGCATGAGTGCCATTTCCTCCCAAGACAAAGAGCATATTGATTCCTCTTTCCTGCCAAGAATCATTTAATCAGCAACAAGACTGCACGAATAGTGCAAAAATATGAATTACATACTTTCAAGCTATCCACGATAGCACTGATCGATGGTCCTCCACGAGAGACTCCTAGCAAGCTACCTCCAGAGAGGTGGATATTTTGAACAACTTTTCTTGATAGCTTAAAAGGCATTGAAATACAAGCAAAAACAGAGGAGGATTTGTATTTGTTGAAAGTTTTGTAAGGCTGACAATAAAAGGATTAATTAATATACTCACAGGCATCTCGGGTAAATTGGTGTCTGAAAACCCCCGATAACCAAAAGGAATGCCAACTATATTTTCTACACCATAGATTTCAAGGGTGATGACTATCTGTGGTAGTGCAATAAGAATCACAACCATTTTCACATAAAAATCTCACGGAGTTACACAATAAGTAAGCTTTGGTTAAAATTACCTGCCGTATGACATCATTTAAACCAGGACATAAGCCACCACAAGTAAGAATAGCTGCTTTAACTTCCTCAGGTTTGAAGTATATTTTTTCTCGGGGCCCAGCACGATGAACCCTGAAAGAATTCAAGATAGTTGTTAACTGGCCTACAAGATTGCCTCACAAAGTGCTTAAAATGCAACATAATATGTAATGAGATACAAGAGTCAACAATGGCATCCGCTATTTGAATATATTGATTATTCACAAAAATGCAAAGTTTTAGGTCTCAACAAATTCATGTGCCTTTTTAAATGATGAAAAATAATAGATGGTAAACTTTACCATTGTTCAACCCATGCACAATTTGGATCAATGCATTCTGCACCAGCAGATGTGGGAGAAGAATAATGTATCACCTGAAAGCAGACCAAAAACTTTTTGAGTTTCAAAGTGGAGGAAACAAAGGAAGCCATAGCAAGTCTACCTTGAGAAGCACCCTGTCATTGTTGTTGATATATCCGTGCCACTCCTCATCCGATGGATAACCCGTCGCAAATTCAGGACTCACCGGTGTTCTGTTACAGAACCCTTGATCAGAATTTTCTATAACAATAGAGGATAAAGTAGCAAAGGCATACATCATCTTTTTACTATTATAACAACCTCTGCATTGCAAAATTTAGGTCATGGTTGAAATTTCTCAACTAAATACACAGTTTTTTACTTGTAATGACTAAGGATCACGAAATTGATCCATAATATCAACATCAACTCTACTAAAAAATGTGAAACAGTGGACAATTAAAACATGATTTTTTAAAAAAACAAATTAATTAAATCAGGGGCGATTCAATGAAACCTCATTTTGAGACAGAATGTAGAGGGGTAAGACGCGGCATCCGGGAGCACGTCGGTGATATGTGGAATACGAAAACGAGTCTCAAACTCATTCTGGTACTTGTCTTTCCAATCGGGATCATCGAAATCAACGCCCCCTTGCACTTTCATCACAATTCCAGCCGATAACCTGGTATATTTCCATCTAGCATCCCGGAAAGATCCATATGGAAGCCATGAATGATCGTAGCGAACAATCGGGAACGGAAGAACATGTACCCCTTTGATCGCTGAAGAAAGCGCCTCCATTCACGAGGCAAACAACTGAAAGATTCCCAGATATTCCCCTACATCGTAAACAAAAAAACCCACCAAGGTAGGTGGCCAATGGGGTTGGCAGATCCTCGTGGCCCAGAAAAAAAGTCGTCTTTGGAATTGTAGACTGTCAACGTATGTTTTTTAAGCGAGCGATTTTTATAGAACGTTCAGATGTATGGTTAACTGAGAATCGGTTTAAACGGTGATTTGAACGATAAAAACTTTGAAAAAATTTAATTATATCATAATTTTCATAAGATTAATAAATTATTGTGTACTTTATAATGTAAATATAAGATATA
>RWGZ01000961.1:0-108039 GCA_009725065.1 Utricularia reniformis
ATTCATTGAACAAACGAGAAGTTTTTGGAGAAATATTACATACGTCAGAAGATGTACGCCCAATGGGCTATAAGTGGATTTTTGTGAGAAAAATAAATGAGAACGATGAAATTATTCGATATAAAGCTAGACTAGTTGCTTAAGGATTTTCACAAAGATCGGACATTGATTTTGAAGAGACATATTCACCCGTAATGGATGCAACTATTTTTATATATCTTATAAGTTCACCCGTAATAGATGTAGTTACATCAAATTTATATAGATCACTAGATACTGATATTTATATGAAACTTTCGGATGAATTTAATTTACCGGAGAAATTCAGATCTAAACCTAGTGTTGAGAACCCTTAAACCGGGTACCAAGGATGTGTTCTTGTTGAGAACCATTAAACCGGGACCAAGGATGAGTTCTAAACCAAGATGAATGTGGTCAGGCTCAAGCAAGGATTCGACAGCTGAAATTACCAAGTATAGGATCGGGGCTCGGCAGACAGCTTAGGGTTCGACAGACTGCTTCGGTCCCAGAGGACACCTTAGGGCCAAGCAGGCAGTTTCGGTCCCAACGGACAGCTTAGGACCAAGCAGACAACTTAGGTCCCAAAATACAGGATCGGTCCCGGCAGACTGCTTAGGTCCCGGAAGACAGCTTCGATCCCGGAAGACAACTTAGGGCCAATCAGACAGCTTCGGTCCCGGAAGACAGCTTAGGGCCAAACAGATAGCTTCGGTCCCAACAGACAGCTTAGGGCCCGACAGACTAGATGTTGACACATCAGCATGCGTTCCACGCCTCAGGCTCAACCACGTTTTCCAGCATATGAAAACAACCTTCAACAACCTTGTCAGAGGTGGTTACAGAGCGTGGATTACACGCATCTCCCCTCTATAAATATAGAGCAAAAAGATAAGCTCAAGAGGACCCTTGGGAGGGCAATTTCGACGAACCCTAGCCGCTGTAATTCCATTTTCGCTGCTCTTATTCCCTTTGTACATTTTCATTGGTTTATTAATGAATTTGCCGTAGAGGTTCTCCTCTCGTCAACGTGGTTTTTTTTCCCTTACTTAAGGGGTTTTTCCACGCTAAAATCGCCTGTGTTCTTTCCATTTCTATATTTCAAGTTGTCTCCACGAACAACAAATAAAACCGGTTTTCAGAACCGGTGACTGTTGGTACCCCTAAAAAGGAACCACAACACCTAGGATGAATTACTCAATCAAATTGAATAAATCTCTTTATGAGTTGAAACAATCTAGACGAATATGGTACAATCGTCTAAATAAATATTTAATTGATTAGGGATATACAAATGATCAAATTTGTATATCTATGAAGAAGTCTGAAAATGAATTTGTTATACTTGCAATATATGTTGATGATATTAATATTATTAAAATAAAAAATAGCATTTTTGTATTTTAATAAAACGATATAAATTACAAAAACTAATTAATTAATGATTCGCGGTTAAAAATGAATTGACATCTAAAAAATGAAAATTATGATTCTACAAAGTACAACTACTTTTATATGTTTCCATTTTTTTATATTCTACTTTCATAAATTTAAAGTTATATTGCGAAATTATCTCTTCTCAAGGAAATATAGGTTGCTGGATGCATTGTTTTAAATTTTGGTATACGTCTATCCGAAATTTCAAACGTATCAGTATTGGCCAATATTTCAACAAAATATATACAAGTTTTTAGTGAGCTAGGTTGGAACAAACTTATTTGATTTGGAGAAAAAATATACAAAGTTTGTAGATTTTTTTGAAACAAGAACAATATAATTAATGATAAATTTTTAAAAATTTATATTTTCTGCCTGTTAATAAATTAATTTATATTATTATTGTGATTTAGAACATATCCAGTATACATACATGATGCATCTCTGATATATCTATATAGATTGTCTGATATACATCTTGGGTATTGGCAGCGATAGAGCTAGACATTGGAAAATAACTCTTTACATTATTTTTTCTTTTGTCTGTATACACCTTAATTTACCCTTTTTATTTTATATAAATATTTTCTTATGACGATGGTTCCACAACTAATTTCACAATGATGATAAAATCATTATTTTTTAAAAATAAAAATATCATAATTTTACTTTTGTTTTATGAGATTTAAACAATTATGATTTTAATATGTCACCACTATTTTAGTTAGGTACCAAACGCTCTTTATATTTGAATTTTACTTTAGTTTGAATATGTTAATATGTGGCATAATCGACCAATGAGTCCAATTATCTACCAAGCCAAGTAGAGAATATATTTGATTTTAAGTTGTAATTACAAATATAAAATATAACTATTTATTCCAATTTAGTCTTTTTTGTAGGGCAAAATAAATTTGCAGACGCGCCACTTTACAAATAACTTCTTTTTCATCGACCTCTGCCCCGCCGCCCCTGACCCCGGGTTAACACGCCCATCCTTCTTTTAGGGTTTCAGTGGGCTCGTTGACCATGGGAAATCAAGAGGCAATGATTCTGAAGAAACACAAGAAAAAAAGCAAAGTGGCTGATGCTGGATTAGTTACAGAAATTGAAGAATGTGCAAAATTGAACAAGAGTGATGAACAGAAAGATGAGAACGGAACCTTTGATTCTTCTGTCGTTGCTCCAAGTAAAAGGAAGGCAATACAGCAAGAATCTGAGTTATTGCACGATGGTCTTGCGGAAAATCCCAAGAAGAAAAAGAAGGACAAGTTAAATGGAAGGCATAATGTTGAGGATAATGGGCTTTTTGAGAAACCAAGAGATGCAATTTTGGCTGGGCGGACAAAGAATACGCCAGGAGGTGAGAACCATATGGAGGAGAAAAGAGAAAGTAATGGGGTTACGATATCTGGGGTGAATGTGAATGACTTAAAATTCAAGGCATTGGATTCCTTTATGCAATCTTCTCTTCCGGCGGAGGTCTTAGAATGCTGTAAGAACTTTGATAAACCGTCCCCTATCCAATCTCATTCTTGGCCTTTTCTACTCGGTGGTCGTGATTTTATTGGAATTGCTGCTACGGGTTCTGGTAAGCTCTCATACTGATTTCTTTTTTGATCAAATTTAATAAGCGCCATGAATCTGATTCTGCTGTGTCCAGGAAAAACAATTGCCTTTGGAGTTCCTTTGATCATGCACGTCTTAAAAAAGCGAAAGGGTGGATCTTCCAAGAAGAAGAATCCACTGTGTCTAGTTTTATCGCCTACAAGGGAGCTGGCTCAACAAGTACGTTTCGCATTAGAAAAATATGGATTTTTCCATCTTTTGCTACTTGATCTGCTTGTTGTTTGAAGTTCTATTCCTTCAAGAAGAAATTTCATCTGTTTTTCCCATTAGTGTTTTGAATAATCTAATCTCATCTTGCAAAACCCCACCGTGAAATTCGATTTACTTTGAATAATCACTATAACATTTTTAAAAATACGGTTCAATGGTGCATGAATATTTTTATATTTATTACTTACTATTCATAACGCTGAATATTATAGATTGCAGAGGTTCTTTGTGATGCTGGGAATCCTTGCGGAGTGAAGTCACTTTGTGTGTATGGAGGAACTTCTAAGGGGCCTCAGATATCCTCCCTCAAGTCTGGTGTGGTATGCTGCGTGATTCTGACCTGTAATACATTATGATCAACTGTATATTTGGTTGTCATTATGATATTAGTAGAGCATCTAGTTTAATAAGTATGACTTGAATTGATTTGGAGTACATTCTGCTTATGATTTCAAGGATGCCGTTTATACCTCCCATCTCAATTGTTGTAGGACATTATCATTGGCACCCCTGGTCGTTTGAGGGATTTGATCGAAATGGAAGTATGCTCCCTGAAAGAGGTTTCGTTTGTGGTAAGTCGAAAAAATTTCTTGCAAACAGGAAAAAATTCAAATTTACATATTTCGTAACTGACCCCAGCTCCCTAGAGTTTTTTTTTCTTTTTTGAATTTGAATAATGAATTCCTCCATATGTTTCATGAAATTGATCTACTCCGTGCATGTTATTTTATTTAGTTATTGAACCCCGTGTAGATTTCACATTTTCTGAAAATACGTTTTGGCAGATAATTCACCACATTCTCCATCTTAATAAATTTCTGATGCTACATTGATAAGCTTGATCTCATTACACTTCTTATGTATACTCATTCAGGTTCTGGACGAAGCAGATCGAATGCTTGACATGGGATTTGAACCTGAGGTTCGATCAATTCTCAGCCAGACATGTGCAGGTATGGGTGTATATTAAACTTCAAGTGATTTCAAGTGTTAGAATATTCCTGTCCATGGTATTCTTATTGTTGTACGTCTTTACCTTATTTTATTTGAATGTGTTATTGCTTTGTATCTCGGCATTTTTATTTTCTAATGACTTGCTTTTCCAGATCGCCAGATGGTAATGTTTAGTGCAACATGGCCTCTGCCTGTGCATCAGTTAGCCCAAGAATTTATGGACCCTTTACCAGTAAAGGCATGATTAACTGCCAATTGCCTTAATGTGCTTAGATTTTCTGCTGTTTTTCTTAGAAGTTATTTTGATTTTTTTGTATTCAGGTGGTTGTTGGCTCAGAAGATTTATCGGCCAACCATGATGTCATGCAAATTGTTGAGGTATATGTTCGGTAAATTTATATGATTAAATTCCTTACTACACTTTTAATATTTTTATGCCCTATATGATATGATTTTTCCTTGGCACAGGTGTTAAATGAACAAGCTCGTAACGAGAGGCTGCAGGCTTTGCTAGAAAAGTATCATAAGTCTAGAAAGTAAGCTATACAATGTGTCATTGTTTATCTCGAGCTTATTTTTCCAATTTTTTATGTTACATATTTTCCATTGGTTTACTCCTGAACCTGTTTTAAAGCGAGCTAATCATAAGTTCATTAATTTTTTAAGGAATAGGGTTTTAGTATTTGTTTTATATAAGAAGGAAGCATCATGGGTGGAGACTATGCTTCAAAAGAGGTACTTCCCTCTCTATTTCAGTTTTGTATATGACGAATCACCTTTTGCTGGTTAAAAACATTCTGTTTACTGAGATGCGCTTGTGTGATTTATCATGAAAATTCCGATTCCAAGAGGATGGAAGGCTGTCTCTATTAGCGGTGACAAATCCCAGCAAGCTAGAAACCAGGCATTGTCCCTTTTCAAAGAAGGATCATGCCCCCTTTTGGTACGTTATTTAGATCTTGTTTGTCTTACTGTTGATTTATCTTGTGGGGTGTTTATTCGGCGTATCGCTTACGTAGTACTTCTTTTCACCAAGTTTTAGATGAAAGTTATCTATCTAAGAACCATGACGATTTTCTTTGGTGTTTTTTCTCATAAAGCTTCAACATTTTTATTATCTTGACGGTAGTCACAATCTACGAAGAGTTAAATATTTCATGTATATCACAATACATGAAGATTAATGAATGCGCCCTGTGTCTCTTGGTCCTTATCCAGATAGCAACTGATGTTGCCGCAAGAGGACTTGATATCCCTGACGTAGAAGTTGTAATAAATTACAGTTTCCCCCTCACAACTGAGGATTATGTGCACCGCATTGGTCGTACAGGACGGGCTGGTAAAAAGGGAGTCGCTCACACTTTTTTTACAAAGGAGAACAAGGTAACACGCATTTATAATATAACTACTCTAGCTTCATTCTTTAAAGTAACTGTTAACAGGGTCTTGCTGGAGAGTTGGTAAATGTTCTTCGGGAAGCTAAGCAGATTGTTCCGGAAGATTTGCTGAAATTCGGGACTCATGTCAAGAAAAAGGTCATAATTTCACATCTGTTTATATATGCTTATGGTAACAAAATGTGCATTATCGCAAGTTGATATGGTATCGAATGTTAGTGCAGGAGTCAAAGTTATATGGTGCTCATTTCAAGGAGATTGATGCTAATGCACCAAAAGCAACAAAAATAAAGTTTGATAACTCGGATGATGAGTGATCCAGTCAATTGTGCAATTTCTTTTACTGTGTGGTGATTTATTGCCTTGTTAAAATATGGACTTGTTTTCATTATATTTATGTGATTTTTCATCTGCTTTTTGTGGATTTGTTTCTCTTTTAGTTGTATTGTTTTCTAGATGAGTAGAAGAAGTTCTCGTGAAAGTTATTGGGCTTGTTCGGTTCACGGGGTGGTGTGAGATATGGTAAGATTTTTAAATCGTGATTTTTTTAAATTATATAAAATAAAAACAAAATTGTGGTGTGTTTATTGTATAAAAATTATGATGTTATCATCGTGGTTAAAATTAATTGTGGTGTTATCATGATTTAAGAAATTATTAATTTATTCATATTTTTAATAATTAAAATATAATTATGTTTGTTATATTATATATAAGTGGATATTAATATTTTTACATAAATTATGATTAAGATACTATAATTTTATCAAATATATTTATGAATTTATGATTATTATATTTTACCGTATCTTACCAAACCTCAATCATAAAAAGTTGACCCAACAAACCCATTAATAGTTGTTTTTCACTAGTATCTTTGTTGTTTTGTTTCTTGTTTGTATATTGCAAGAAAATTAATTTTATGACTTGAAAATTGAAAATTTGTGGATTTTATTTTAATTGATGGTGATTGTGGGATTGTACATATTGTTCTTAGATTTCTTTATTGAGTTTAGGGCTATCTCATAGTTATTGTGTTTACAACATTATAATTGGACGATATGTAAATTTGATTCTCATTCTTTTATGATTTTGTCAAATTTAGTTTTCATAGTTTTAAGATTTTGTCAAATTTGATCTATAGAGTTTTATGATTGTACTTTGTAATAATTGTAATATCCAAAGTATGAAAATAGAAAAACTGATTTATATACTTTGTAATTTTTGACAAAATAATTGACATTTTTTGGTTGATAGATGTTGTAAACTTAAAGAATTAAATTAACCCAAAAAACTTTAGAATTAAATTTATCAAATTTGAGTCTACCAACATCATTTCTCCTGAAGAATATTATCTATGATGTTTTAAATATTTTAAATGAAGTTCAATTATTAGATCATGACTGAGTAGATTTGTAGGTGATAAGAAACCATGAGCTACAAATGTGAAGTAGTCGCCCGTTGGTCCCAAAATCTAGGAGTCGTCGTGGTTTTTAAATTCAAGTTATCATGTGTTTTTCCCCCGAACTACATTTAATGGCTTATGTATTCTAGTTTATTTGTTACGACAACTAGGCTAGGTTGCCTTGCAGCCACAATGGGGTGCGACAATATCATCATAACCCTTAATCGACTATGCCCAGATTTGGTTTTTTGACATGATCAGATAATAGATTGGAGTATAGAGTAACCCTTGACTCATTGATTAAGATATCAACAAAGACGAGGAAAGCTCAAGAGCAATGAAAGTTCGTCTTAAAAACGAGATGGTATCCTTGAATGACAATTTTAGCCCTAAAGAAGTTGACAATTATTGTCCCTTTGAGTTAGGGTTGGGACGAATTTGACTTGTTTCACCATGTGATTTGGCGAACATGGATTTTCGAGGATTGGATACTAACCTAGAAGGTTCAAGATTAACTCTCACGAGACATCATGATGATGAACAATTGTTGCAAAGGACTACTAAAGAAGAATGATGTACCATGGGACTATAAGTAATGATCCGTGATGACGATCGACATGACTGATCAAGCAATGCTAATAAGATGATCTGCGACCCATTTACATATATAAATGTGCTCGGTAGGCATGACCAACCACATGATATTTGTGGGGTTTAACTTTAAATGGAAAATGACATGAGATACTTCAGGTCAAGCAATCTGTCTAATAATACTAAAAAAATATACCAACAAAACATTAACCAATCAACAGCATTGCATAATACAATTACCATACATTAACTACACTGACAGTGACAGTGATCACCTAAGCATGAACNCTTTCTTCATGCCTTGGGACCTCTATTTATAGGGAAATGGAGCCCAAAATACAAGCTTTGGCCCAAGAGTCCAATTTCATTAGGTTAAGCCCAAAGCACCCCAAATAATCTCCAATTAAATTAGAATAAATACCGCTCCGCAAGATAACGTCGGAAATGCATCTCGATCCAGAATTAGGCGGGAATGTAGATGAGAAAATACCGGAGGACCCCGTAAAATAATCCACTGCTTCCAGATAGCGAATACATAACCATATACTTCGTTGCACCTGATCGGTGCGCTCCCGGGTGGCAAATGACGAAAATACCCCTGGCCACGTCCGGGGTCGAAATAACACAGAATATCCCAAAATACTTACAGAGACTTAATACGGGGCCCGACGAGCTAGAATACCGAGAATACCACTTGAGAATACCACCCGATCGAAATATGAAAATACCGAAAATACCAATAACCACGTCGGACGAGCCTCCCGGATAAGGATAAATATCAGAGAATACTTCCGGGTAATATCACATTTAATAATTATTGTATGACATTGGGAATAGATGTTGAACATCCTGCATAATATGTTCATACACAGAATGGTCTTGCAGAATTATTGATTAAACGTTTACAATTGATTGCTAGACCGGTACTTATGAAAACTAAGCTACCAATGTCATGTTGGGGACATGTTGTTATACATGCCGAAGCATTGATTCGTATTAGACCAACTAATTATCATAAGTTCTCTCCATTGTACCTTGTTCTTGGTGAAGAACAACTGATTTCTCATATAAGAATATTTGGATGTGTTGTATATGTTCCAATTACTCAACCATAACGCACTTAGATGAGACCCTAACGAATAATGAGAATATATGTTTGGTTTGAATCTTCTTCGATAATAAGATATTTGGAAACTTTAACTAGAGATTTATTTAAAGCTAGATTTGATTATTGTAAGTTTGATGAATCAAACTTCCCAACATTAGGGGGGAGATAAGAATAAAAATTAAAATGAAATTGTTTGGAATAATTCATATTTATCTTATCTTGATCATCAGACAAAACAAAGTTAGATTGAAGTTCAAAAGATAACTCACGTGTTTTTGCTATTTGTGCTCAACCTTGTGTGTTTTTGCTTTCAAAGTAGCATGGTTTTGCTCTTTTTGTTCCAACTCGCCATACAGTATAATGGTCGGTATGAAAACATAGTTCAGTTTCATTTACAAAAGTTGGCAAATGAACTACCTAAAGAGAAAGGAAACAAATATAAATGAAGATAATTATCCTAATAAGGATAAATTAACTACATATATGGATGTATCATATGAAAATAATGAAAATCAAGAAGTTTCAATCAATTACACATTAAATGACATAATTTGGGATCGAAATAAGATTGAAATTGATGAGTATTTGGCTCAATGCATGACATATAATTTAGTAAGTTGCGATGATGAACATGAATCAAAATTAATGTCAGAATGTCGTGAAAAAGATGACTGGATTAAATGGAAAGGTGCAATTGAGGCATAATTAAATTCATTGAACAAACGAGAAGTTTTTGGAGAAATATTACGTACGTCAGAAGATGTACGCCCAATGGGTTATAAATGGATTTTTGTGAGAAAAAGAAATGAGAACAATGAAATTATTCTATATAAAACTAGACTGGTTGCTCAAGGATTTTCACAAAGATCGGACATTGATTTTGAAGAGACATATTCACCCGTAATGGATGCAACTACTTTTATATATCTTATAAGTTCACCCGTAATAGATGTAGTTATAGCATATTTATATAGATCACTAGATACTGATATTTATATGAAACTTTCGGATGAATTTAATTTACCGGAGAAATTCAGATCTAAACCTATGATGAATTACTCAATCAAATTGAATAAATATCTTTATGAGTTGAAACAATCTAGACGAATGTAGTACAATCGTCTAAGTAAATATTTAATTGATAAGAGATATACAAATGATCAAATTTGTATATCTATGAAGAAGTCTGAAAATGAATTTGTTATACTTGCAATATATGTTGATGATATTAATATTATTAAAATAAAAAATAGCATTTTTGTATTTTAATAAAACCATATAAATTACAAAAACTAATTCATTAATGATTTGCGGTTAGAAAAACGAATTGACGTCTAAAAAATGAAAATTATGATTCTACAAAGTATAGCTACTTTTATATGTTTCCATTTTTTATATTCTACTTTCATAAATTTAAAGTTATATTGCGAAATTATCTCTTCTCAATTAAATATAGGTGGTTGGATGCATTGTTTTAAATTTTGGTATACGCCTATCCGAAATTTCAAACGTATCAGTATTTGCCAATATTTCAACAAAATATATACAAGTTTTTAGTGAGTTAGGTTGAAACTAACTTATTTGATTTGGAGAAAAAATATACAAAGTTTGTAGATATTTTTGAAACAAGAACAATATAATTAATGATAAATTTTAAAAATTTTATATTTTCTACCTGTTAATAACTTAATTTATATTATTATTGTGATTTAGAACATATCCAGTATACATGATGCACCTCCTATATATCTATATAGATTGTCTGATATACATGTTGGGTATTGGCAGCGATGGAGCTAGACATCGGAAAATAATTCTTTACATTATTTTTTTTTGTCTGTATACACCTTAATTTACCCTTTTTATTTCATATAAATATTTTCTTATAACGATAGTTCCACAACTAATTTCACAATAATGATAAAATCATTATTTTTTAAAAATAAAAATATCATAATTTTACTTTTGTTTTATGAGATTTAAACAATTATGATTTTAATATGTCACCACTATTTTAGTTAGGTACCAAACACTCTTTATATTTGAATTTTACTTTAGTTTGAATATGTTAATATGTGGCATAATCGACCAATGAGTCCAATTATCTACCAAACCAAGTAGAGAATATATTTGATTTTCAGTTGTAATTACAAATATAAAATATAACTATTTATTCCAATTTAGTCTTTTGTAGGGCAAAATAAATTTGCAGACGCGCCACTTTACAAATAACTTCTTTTTCATCGACCTCTGCCCCGCCGCCCCTGACCCCGGGTTAACACGCCCATCCTTCTTTTAGGGTTTCAGTGGGCTCGTTGACCATGGGAAATCAAGAGGCAATGATTCTGAAGAAACACAAGAAAAAAAGCAAAGTGGCTGATGCTGGATTAGTTACAGAAATTGAAGAATGTGCAAAATTGAACAAGAGTGATGAACAGAAAGATGAGAACGGAACCTTTGATTCTTCTGTCGTTGCTCCAAGTAAAAGGAAGGCAATACAGCAAGAATCTGAGTTATTGCACGATGGTCTTGCGGAAAATCCCAAGAAGAAAAAGAAGGACAAGTTAAATGGAAAGCATAATGTTGAGGATAATGGGCTTTTTGAGAAACCAAGAGATGCAATTTTGGCTGGGCGGACAAAGAATACGCCAGGAGGTGAGAACCATATGGAGGAGAAAAGAGAAAGTAATGGGGTTACGATATCTGGGGTGAATGTGAATGACTTAAAATTCAAGGCATTGGATTCCTTTATGCAATCTTCTCTTCCGGCGGAGGTCTTAGAATGCTGTAAGAACTTTGATAAACCGTCCCCTATCCAATCTCATTCTTGGCCTTTTCTACTCGGTGGTCGTGATTTTATTGGAATTGCTGCTACGGGTTCTGGTAAGCTCTCATACTGATTTCTTTTTTGATCAAATTTAATAAGCGCCATGAATCTGATTCTGCTGTGTCCAGGCAAAACAATTGCCTTTGGAGTTCCTTTGATCATGCACGTCTTAAAAAAGCGAAAGGGTGGATCTTCCAAGAAGAAGAATCCACTGTGTCTAGTTTTATCGCCTACAAGGGAGCTGGCTCAACAAGTACGTTTCGCATTAGAAAAATATGGATTTTTCCATCTTTTGCTACTTGATCTGCTTGTTGTTTGAAGTTCTATTCCTTCAAGAAGAAATTTCATCTGTTTTTCCCATTAGTGTTTTGAATAATCTAATCTCATCTTGCAAAACCCCACCGTGAAATTCGATTTACTTTGAATAATCACTATAACATTTTTAAAAATACGGTTCAATGGTGCATGAATATTTTTATATTTATTACTTACTATTCATAACGCTGAATATTATAGATTGCAGAGGTTCTTTGTGATGCTGGGAATCCTTGCGGAGTGAAGTCACTTTGTGTGTATGGAGGAACTTCTAAGGGGCCTCAGATATCCTCCCTCAAGTCTGGTGTGGTATGCTCCGTGATTCTGACCTGTAATACATTATGATCAACTGTATATTTGGTTGTCATTATGATATTAGTAGAGCATCTAGTTTAATAAGTATGACTTGAATTGATTTGGAGTACATTCTGCTTATGATTTCAAGGATGCCGTTTATACCTCCCATCTCAATTGTTGTAGGACATTATCATTGGCACCCCTGGTCGTTTGAGGGATTTGATCGAAATGGAAGTATGCTCCCTGAAAGAGGTTTCGTTTGTGGTAAGTAGAAAAAATTTCTTGCAAACAGGAAAAAATTCAAATTTACAAATTTCGTAACTGACCCCAGCTCCCTACAGTTTTTTTTTCTTTTTTGAATTTGAATAATGAATTCCTCCATATGTTTCATGAAATTGATCTACTCGGTGCATGTTATTTTATTTAGTTATTGAACCCCGTGTAGATTTCACATTTTCTGAAAATACGTTTTGGCAGATAATTCACCACATTCTCCATCTTAATAAATTTCTGATGCTACATTGATAAGCTTGATCTCACTACACTTCTTATGTATACTCATTCAGGTTCTGGACGAAGCAGATCGAATGCTTGACATGGGATTTGAACCTGAGGTTCGATCAATTCTCAGCCAGACATGTGCAGGTATGGGTGTATATTAAACTTCAAGTGATTTCAAGTGTTAGAATATTCCTGTCCATGGTATTCTTATTGTTGTACGTCTTTACCTTATTTTATTTGAATGTGTTATTGCTTTGTATCTCGGCATTTTTATTTTCTAATGACTTGCTTTTCCAGATCGCCAGATGGTAATGTTTAGTGCAACATGGCCTCTGCCTGTGCATCAGTTAGCCCAAGAATTTATGGACCCTTTACCAGTAAAGGCATGATTAACTGCCAATTGCCTTAATGTGCTTAGATTTTCTGCTGTTTTTCTTAGAAGTTATTTTGATTTTTTTGTATTCAGGTGGTTGTTGGCTCAGAAGATTTATCGGCCAACCATGATGTCATGCAAATTGTTGAGGTATATGTTCGGTAAATTTATATGATTAAATTCCTTACTACACTTTTAATATTTTTATGCCCTATATGATATGATTTTTCCTTGGCACAGGTGTTAAATGAACAAGCTCGTAACGAGAGGCTGCAGGCTTTGCTAGAAAAGTATCATAAGTCTAGAAAGTAAGCTATACAATGTGTCATTGTTTATCTCGAGCTTATTTTTCCAATTTTTTATGTTACATATTTTCCATTGGTTTACTCCTGAACCTGTTTTAAAGCGAGCTAATCATAAGTTCATTAATTTTTTAAGGAATAGGGTTTTAGTATTTGTTTTATATAAGAAGGAAGCATCATGGGTGGAGACTATGCTTCAAAAGAGGTACTTCCCTCTCTATTTCAGTTTTGTATATGACGAATCACCTTTTGCTGGTTAAAAACATTCTGTTTACTGAGATGCGCTTGTGTGATTTATCATGAAAATTCCGATTCCAAGAGGATGGAAGGCTGTCTCTATTAGCGGTGACAAATCCCAGCAAGCTAGAAACCAGGCATTGTCCCTTTTCAAAGAAGGATCATGCCCCCTTTTGGTACGTTATTTAGATCTTGTTTGTCTTACTGTTGATTTATCTTGTGGGGTGTTTATTCGGCGTATCGCTTACGTAGTACTTCTTTTCACCAAGTTTTAGATGAAAGTTATCTATCTAAGAACCATGACGATTTTCTTTGGTGTTTTTTCTCATAAAGCTTCAACATTTTTATTATCTTGACGGTAGTCACAATCTACGAAGAGTTAAATATTTCATGTATATCACAATACATGAAGATTAATGAATGCGCCCTGTGTCTCTTGGTCCTTATCCAGATAGCAACTGATGTTGCCGCAAGAGGACTTGATATCCCTGACGTAGAAGTTGTAATAAATTACAGTTTCCCCCTCACAACTGAGGATTATGTGCACCGTATTGGTCGTACAGGACGGGCTGGTAAAAAGGGAGTCGCTCACACTTTTTTTACAAAGGAGAACAAGGTAACACGCATTTATAATATAACTACTCTAGCTTCATTCTTTAAAGTAACTGTTAACAGGGTCTTGCTGGAGAGTTGGTAAATGTTCTTCGGGAAGCTAAGCAGATTGTTCCGGAAGATTTGCTGAAATTCGGGACTCATGTCAAGAAAAAGGTCATAATTTCACATCTGTTTATATATGCTTATGGTAACAAAATGTGCATTATCGCAAGTTGATATGGTATCGAATGTTAGTGCAGGAGTCAAAGTTATATGGTGCTCATTTCAAGGAGATTGATGCTAATGCACCAAAAGCAACAAAAATAAAGTTTGATAACTCGGATGATGAGTGATCCAGTCAATTGTGCAATTTCTTTTACTGTGTGGTGATTTATTGCCTTGTTAAAATATGGACTTGTTTTCATTATATTTATGTGATTTTTCATCTGCTTTTTGTGGATTTGTTTCTCTTTTAGTTGTATTGTTTTCTAGATGAGTAGAAGAAGTTCTCGTGAAAGTTATTGGGCTTGTTCGGTTCACGGGGTGGTGTGAGATATGGTAAGATTTTTAAATCGTGATTTTTTTAAATTATATAAAATAAAAACAAAATTGTGGTGTGTTTATTGTATAAAAATTATGATGTTATCATCGTGGTTAAAATTAATTGTGGTGTTATCATGATTTAAGAAATTATTAATTTATTCATATTTTTAATAATTAAAATATAATTATGTTTGTTATATTATATATAAGTGGATATTAATATTTTTACATAAATTATGATTAAGATACTATAATTTTATCAAATATATTTATGAATTTATGATTATTATATTTTACCGTATCTTACCAAACCTCAATCATAAAAAGTTGACCCAACAAACCCATTAATAGTTGTTTTTCACTAGTATCTTTGTTGTTTTGTTTCTTGTTTGTATATTGCAAGAAAATTAATTTTATGACTTGAAAATTGAAAATTTGTGGATTTTATTTTAATTGATGGTGATTGTGGGATTGTACATATTGTTCTTAGATTTCTTTATTGAGTTTAGGGCTATCTCATAGTTATTGTGTTTACAACATTATAATTGGACGATATGTAAATTTGATTCTCATTCTTTTATGATTTTGTCAAATTTAGTTTTCATAGTTTTAAGATTTTGTCAAATTTGATCTATAGAGTTTTATGATTGTACTTTGTAATAATTGTAATATCCAAAGTATGAAAATAGAAAAACTGATTTATATACTTTGTAATTTTTGACAAAATAATTGACATTTTTTGGTTGATAGATGTTGTAAACTTAAAGAATTAAATTAACCCAAAAAACTTTAGAATTAAATTTATCAAATTTGAGTCTACCAACATCATTTCTCCTGAAGAATATTATCTATGATGTTTTAAATATTTTAAATGAAGTTCAATTATTAGATCATGACTGAGTAGATTTGTAGGTGATAAGAAACCATGAGCTACAAATGTGAAGTAGTCGCCCGTTGGTCCCAAAATCTAGGAGTCGTCGTGGTTTTTAAATTCAAGTTATCATGTGTTTTTCCCCCGAACTACATTTAATGGCTTATGTATACTAGTTTATTTGTTACGACAACTAGGCTAGGTTGCCTTGCAGCCACAATGGGGTGCGACAATATCATCATAACCCTTAATCGACTATGCCCAGATTTGGTTTTTTGACATGATCAGATAATAGATTGGAGTATAGAGTAACCCTTGACTCATTGATTAAGATATCAACAAAGACGAGGAAAGCTCAAGAGCAATGAAAGTTCGTCTTAAAAACGAGATGGTATCCTTGAATGACAATTTTAGCCCTAAAGAAGTTGACAATTATTGTCCCTTTGAGTTAGGGTTGGGACGAATTTGACTTGTTTCACCATGTGATTTGGCGAACATGGATTTTCGAGGATTGGATACTAACCTAGAAGGTTCAAGATTAACTCTCACGAGACATCATGATGATGAACAATTGTTGCAAAGGACTACTAAAGAAGAATGATGTACCATGGGACTATAAGTAATGATCCGTGATGACGATCGACATGACTGATCAAGCAATGCTAATAAGATGATCTGCGACCCATTTACATATATAAATGTGCTCGGTAGGCATGACCAACCACATGATATTTGTGGGGTTTAACTTTAAATGGAAAATGACATGAGATACTTCAGGTCAAGCAATCTGTCCAATAATACTAAAAAAATATACCAACAAAACATTAACCAATCAACAGCATTGCATAATACAATTACCATACATTAACTACACTGACAGTGACAGTGATCACCTAAGCATGAACACGAGCAAGTTAATAGTTTATTCATAATTCTTATCAAATTTGAAGACTTAATTTTTAAAGATCCATATCACCATATGAATAGAAATGGCCAATACACAAGTCCAATACACACTATAAGTACACAGGATTGGTTCTCCAAAGAAGAAAAAGAAGTCATAAAATTTGCTTAGAGCGCAGGTGGATTACAGATATTTTACCATGTTCCTACCTTCTGCACTGATTTTTGTTGCCTGAAGTTGCCTCCGTTTGGGTGCTTTCAGTAGCTGTAACTTTCTGTTCATCTGTTCCAAAAATTGATAATAAGTAAGCATTCCTAATACCATACCACATTCATCCCTCGTTAATGTATCGTACCTTTGCTCGACGCGGATCTTGAACTACTTGTTTAGATCGTGCATGGATAGCATCGGGATCAATCTTGGATTGAGGGCGTACCACAAAATCCATGGACATTGCTTCAGGTTTTGCTGCTTGCTGCCTAGAAGAAGATGAAGAACCAGACTTTGAACCCCTGCAAAACAACAGTAGCAAACTCCTTCACACGCCAAACCAGGAAAAACAACTGCTGAAAGGCACCATGCAACTGTTACCACATCGCATCTTACTTTGAATACCCTAAATCAAGGTCATCATCGCGTGAAGACATTCCAGTGGCTTTATTCAATATTCTGTACATTCAGTATAGAAATTTTAGTTGGCGAGTGATGATTTATTCATCAAAGCATACATGCCCCACAGATAGTGATGCATAGGATAATACTTTTTCGCTGGTCTCCTCGATACTCTTTCCTCCTCAAAGTTTTTCATGTCTTCAAACCTTGTACTCTTGTTGAATATTGGCCGACTCTGCATCATTATGTTACAACGTCAGTATCCTAATATGTTTAAAAATAACATGCTGAAAATAAATTTTATCATTCCGAGCTCCTAACAAGACATAGCATTCATCAAAAAACTCTGTGCTATGTCAAGGAAAGAACAAAATACAATTATGTTACCCATTTGTCAACCAACTCTTTAGCAAGTTTCCGGTTTGCTGTTGTCTCCTCATCAGACTTTGACAGAAACATAATAACCTACAAGAATGGAATTCACAGCTGATAAAACACTAAACCTTTTGAAAAATCACATGCAGTAATTTCATGCCTTTCCAAGGCCACTCTTCTTCAGTTGTTCTTTACGATCATATTGTTCCAAGTCAATTGGAAGCTGTAGGTGATCCAAATGTCACAATCAAATATATGGCATATGTTAAATGCATCACAAAGAAAAAACTAATCCATACATCATTCAGAATCTTGAGAACAGCCGCACGGACGTTAATATTTGGCAAGCTTCCATCTGGGAGAGGCTCAAGCCAATTCTTCAATAGAGTCAATACGCCATGATCAAGGAACTCATGCTGAAGCTGTTTCCTGTAAGATCAACAAGCAATCATAAAATCCAAATAATAAAAAAATGAAATCCAATACAAAAAAAAGTGAGCTAACTTTGAAAGTACATCCGTAAGAAGAGATAACTTCTTCAACTTGTTTATGGCAGGTTTTCCCTGTCTATTCAGTTCTGCATCTTCTTCAGCCACCACTTCCAGCTCAGCCATGACATTCTCAACAAGCAATGCGATTTCTGCAGCACTTTTTTCATTTTTCTTCCTCTTCTTTCCAATCTTGAAGAGATCTTCTATTTCATTATCTTCACCTTCTTCTGCCTGCAAAATTATCCACGAGGAAAAATAAAAATCCCTCAGTAATTTCCTGGAACACCTACTGCATCTTACTCAAAATATAAATCCATTAAGAACAAAAAACGTAATTCACGATCGAAAGAAGAGAAAGCAGGGTTAAAAATGTTTGCATAGGACAAATTTAATCAAAGCAAGATTATAAAAAAGATCAAATGTAGTAAATTTGGTACTCCATTCGAGTTATGTTATATGCAACTGCATTAAGCAAGTGGCAACACATGCAGCCAGAGAGAGATAGACAGAGACTAAAAAGTAACTATGTAATGGTGTTTGAGGATTTGCAAAATTCTCGATGAAATTAGAAAAAATGTGCGAGTCTGGAGAATTTGCACGTCAAATAGAACATGCAATCAGATCTGTCTAAAAGACCATATTTTGGGGAATTACTCCAAATAAATAAATAACCACATATGCAAACAAAATTAGCCTCTTGATTTTATGCATAGAGAATCAGAAATTTAATTCATATTTTTTTAATCAATGAGAGAGAACTAAAATCTATACTCAAACAAGATTCCAACCTGGGGTGCTCGACTTGGAGAGTGGTCGTAATCACTTCCATACCGGTTAGCAGGATCCACACCACTATCATCGATGAAATTATCATCATCCACCGTTCTTGGCCCTTCTTGGTCATCCTTTAACATTTAAAGCCAAAAATCAAACACATGTTCTCCAAATTATAAAGAATAGTCTAGCATTGCTTAAAGTATGAAAACAAAGATGTCAGATTGCTATACAAAGAGGAACGAAGTACGGTCCATGGAAATAGAAAAAAAATAGGACTCCATAACAATACCACAGCCGTCCTACATAACTACAGGATACAAAAAAAATCAGCTAAATTTCTAAACTGAACACCAAAAAAATCGCATTTCTAAATGCATGATTAAAAAAATCAAAAACTTCAGTTCTGAGAAGAATATGTATCTCACTCGAGGCAAGGAGAACTGGTGAGTGTTTTTTTCTAGGTTTACCAAAAGTAAATGTCCAAAACCTTATTTGAATATAATAATAAAAACAAGTCATTCTCACAAGAAGATCAACATCAACACCTCTGGACTAATGAGAAATCGTTTCCTATACTACAGATGAACAAATATAAAATGAGATATAAAGATTCTGCTGAAAAAAATGACATTGGTATGTACGAACGTGATGGAATCATGCTATTGGTCCACGTAAAAAATATTAAATTATAAGACGCATCATTGTAATTAGACACATTGGAAAAGAAATAAGAAACGGGACACCAAAAGAGTTGATGAGCCGTATAAGGTAGGATTGAAACAGATATAAAACATTCCGGCTAACAAAAATATGCCCTGTACCACAAGTATGAGAACAATATTATAAACGAAAAGATTAACATAATGTCATGGCTACCTATTTGAAATAAATATAAATACCAAGATCGTAGCACAAAAATATAAATTGCTTATATATTTTTTACCAAGTTATCACATCTTGAATACATAATTTTTAGAATGGAAAGGTATTTTTTACAAATCACACAGCACTTGGCGATTGAAACCCTAACCACTCTTACCGTTCGGCCTACTTTGGAAATGAATGCCTCTATGCTAATAAGGCATGTCACATGTCAAATATTTAGGAACAAAGATTACCAGATCCTACTCAAATAAAAATCAGATTATTTTGTACACACCAACTAATTGAATATCAATCAAACGCAATTAATATTTGAAAGTTCAAATTCCATCTTTGAAGGAAAATAAACAAATGCAATGAAATAATGGGCCCAAACCTCAGAATTGCCACCCGCAATGGTATCCCACATCTCTTTCATTTCAGGATCGGCTTCATGTTGCGGCATTCTGCCCGATGCAACTTTATTCACTTTAAACTTATGTTCCCCTTTCTCTACCTTGTTCTTTCTCTCAACCCCTTTACCCCTGTCCAATTTCCCATGCTTCATCTTCCTGCCATCTGAGTAGTCATCTCTTGCAAGCTCTGCAACATCAGCATCCCCACCATCACTGTAGTCATAATCCAATTCAAAGTCCAATGGAACTGATTCTTTCCCAGAGGATTTTTTTATCAATCGCTTTCGGGGCCTTGAATTTGAGTCATTATAAACTGGTGTGGGAGATCGTTCACGGTGATCAGAGTAAGCCCCAACCTCACCATCACCAAAATCATCATCATAAGAGAAATGTTGCTGAGTCTCATCACGGTCAGATGCATCATCATCAAAGTCCATCAATGGCTCACCATCTTCATCACGGTAACTGTAGCCAAAATACCCAAATATAAATCGGAACCCTAATCAACCGCTTCCGTTTAAAACCTGATTTCACGCGCACACAAAACAATGATACCCGCCAATCAAAAAAATAAGTCCATGGACAATCCCAGCCTTAATGGTGTTCAAGAATCAAGAGCATGAATTAATGCGATTACCATTCACGGATCCCAATTCCGATATTATTTCGTGCCTAATCTAATTGAATTATAAAAACAATAAAAACCCTAATATTCAATACGTCGTGCAGAATAAGGGATATCTTACTGGTCGTTCTCGTAGCCCATGATTGAACAATAGATGTTGGGAAATCGGAGTTCTTGTGCTAATAATACAACGCTGTAAAGGTAGACAATAATAGCCGGAGAAACGATGTAGCAAAACTGCGAAGCGCGAAAGGATTTCAAGAGCCAATCCTCAGAACAGATGTCAATAATCCGGAAACCTACCCAAAGATGCAAGTTCAGAATAGAACAATCAACAATTTGGGACTCAGGAGGATCTGCATTCTGCAGTAGTAATTTATTATTAGATTTGTCTTGGCCCGTGAGATCTATTGGGCTGGGTAGGACTGGATCAAAGCCCAATTACACCTAAATTTGCACAATTTGGTTATGGTAAATTTAGAATATGTTGTATGTATTATTATAATGTAAATATGTTTTCAGTATTCATTTTTATAATGTAGTTATAAAATGTAAATCTATTTAAGTATTTTGAATGATAAATAATGAATAATTATGTTATGTAAAAAATGTTTATGAAAATGTATTATAAATACTAAAATACTATTATGTCATTCTAATTATAGAAAAAAGATTTATTTAATTATATACCGAACCGTAATGAACGGTACGATTAGTACAAAATTTTATTTTTTTTAAATAATATTTAATTTGTTTTTAGGGTCGGACCCGAAAAAATCTGGAAATTTACCCTAATAGCCGGTACCGGGTGGTACCAAAAAAATACGTTACTGTTCGAAATTTGACGTACCGGTATATCATCCGATATGCAAACATTGGTAAGAACATGCTTTATATTGTGGGAGGTAGTTTGGTCAGAAAATTATTAGAATGAATTTCAACAATTCAAAATGCATGCGAATGATCATTTTGCGTTAAAGATTAAAAAGCATAACGCATTTTGAGAATGTAATGTAAAATGTAAATGAAAAAGTTGGAGTATTCTATAAACGAATCCAAAATGCATTTAAAAATGTTAATACATTTCACAATGCAATCAGAATACACACTTAATTGTTGCTCTCAAATTTCTAGGACGACAATGTAGTTACAAAAAAATCTTCATTTTTTTGTGAAACAAATTTTAGATTATTAAATACTATATATTTGTGTGTCTATTCCATTTCTCACCTTTAAATTGACTTTTGACCCATGTGTGTCCATTCTTTATTTTTGTTCGATTACACGAATCGCATACCCGATTCAAGGATATTTGTACCGATATTTGACAATGTATAAGATATTATACATATTTTAATATCCGATTTTAAGATGTCAGCAACCGATTCAAAATAGGATAGGTTAGAATTACTGAAATTCGATGTTAGAAATAGTACAGAGAAAACATAATAAATTTATCATTATAATTAATAATCTAAAGAATATTAGAATGAGTATGAATAATTTTAAGAAAATGACTAGATGAGAAGCTAAAATTCTTTTTCTTAATTATTACTTATATTAGGAGCGTACCTCACATTTATAATATTGATCACTAAAATTAGATTATTAAATTTACTAAGATAAAAATAAATGTGATCAAATACACATATATGCATCCGCATGTCTAATAATATATCTAATAAGACATATACAATATTAAGTCTACATAATTAGAATCAGTGTTCTAACATGATGTTCACGACGAAGTTGACCTAGATATGCGAGGAAATGAGATGAATAGAAAATTGTGGAATTTTGCTACCACCAACAATTCTACGGTCAAATCAACGACCAATTTGTGTGTTTCACCACCAAACCTTCTATCATAATTTTAGAAGTCAAAGAAGATGCTAGTGTTGTTACTGTAGACAATACAATAATTTTAGAATGGTGAAGAAACAAAAGCAAACAAATTTTAAGCACAACCACAATTGAAAAAGGATGACTTCGAAAATGAAACTGAAAAATGTAAAACATAAATAAAAAACTGAAAAATGAAGGAAGAAGATACCACAAGTCGAAGAAGATGCGTAGAATGAGACGAAAAATATGTTAATTTTACAACATAATTTGTGAGGAAAAAATGAGGACAATATCTGAGAGACACATAGATGAACAAATAACATATATGAATTTTACAACGTTCTATGGTAAGTGGGCGTCCAATCAGTATGCCCCACTGATTGGAGTTTTTTGGATGCATATCATTGTCAAACATCAATAAATTACTAATTAAGTGTATTTATTTAAATAAATTTTTAATAATATTGACATATATTTTTTTTACAAATATAACACTGGTGAAAATACTTTTACACATTAATATTTAATTTTTCGTTTTTTTTTCTTTTTTACATTTATTTACATTTTAGTTTTCAACAAAAAAAACATGGTTTCCCTTCTTTTGAATGATTCCCTTACAAATGCTTCTTTTACTACTACCGCAACTCTTGTCGGAATATTTCCCCAGCCAAGGAAGAACTTTTCTTCAGTGGTTTCATGCCGGAAAATCACACGAATTGGGGAAGAAGCATCATCAACCCTTTTCAGAAATATGGTTCAGACGTTTGTTGTTCCTCGCCTTTTCTCTTTCAATTGCTTTATGGTCTACCCCATGTGATTCCTTGCTTCAATTTCTGATTATTATTGATTGGGTTCGTTGGAAGGAACTCTCTTTGATTTGTTTATGGGATCCCTCGTTATTTTTTGTTATGAATTGTTTAATTATATTCAAGAGGGAAGAAAGGAACAGAGAAAGAAGACAAAAAAGTTTGATAAGATGAATTATTACCGATTATAAAAACTTTTATGGGTGTTATATTGTAAATTTTTTATTAAATACTGTTATTTTATATTTATTTTTAAAAATACTGTTATTAAAAAATGTCTAAATAACTGAAACAGATATGCAAAATTTTTTGCCCCCCATTGACTGGAGGTAGTCTAAGAGTCTAATACATTAAAATCAACAAATTTGGCCCACTGCGAGTGCATGTAGCGCGTATGGGCCGTGATAAATCATTTAGTAAACCCATTAAGGCCCGTAACTTTATTTACTCTGTTAAGTCACGATGACGTCATCTTACAATCATCATTTCTATTCCTCATCATTACATCACAAACATATCATTTCAAACCGTTAGTATATAACATACCCGGAGTTTCTGGTTAAGGTTCAACGGATATTTGAAATACTTTCAAATTGGAATCTATCATAAACATCAATGTTTTAATAATCGGTACTTACTGATATACTGAACAAGCTCATTGGATCGGTATACCGGATATGTATCGGTACCGGATCTGTATCGGAATATTAAAGTAAAATAAATTATAAAATATTCATATTTTATTTTTTTTAAAACAAAACATGACCCGTAAAATACCCGTATCGACCGGTATTTTGGCCGTCCAAAATTTCCGGTATACCGGACCGATATACCGAAAATTTAAAATATTGATAAACACTTTAAAATATTTTATATAATATCAAAATAAAAATTCTCCAATTCAACAAAAATCAATTGAAACGGGTTGTATAACCACTGCAGTGAAATATAGGTAACACTAAACAATTTAAATAAATAAGTGACATTGTAAAATCAATGTATGTATATTGATCAAGATAGATCGAATATCGAGTGACATCAATATTCCAACACACCACTATTAGATTTTTTTAGTATGAACCCAAGTTTTTTGGGTCAAATACAAAAATAATAATAAAATATTAAATATAAAAATAGCATAAAACAATATACGAACAATAGTACCAATCTTCCCTAGTATGAAAATATTGTGCAAAACTAATGTGTCATTGCCCTTCTCTACATTCCAACGCAATTAATATTTGTTTTATTATTAACTAAACAAGTGTTGAAATTATATTGGGTTTGTTTGGTTCAGCTTTTTAAAATTGCGGTGTGGTGAGATATGATGATCGTGAATTTTTAAGTATGTTTGGTAAAATTACGATATTATGATTGTGATTTATGTAAAAATACTAATATATCCATATATATATAAAATAATAAATATAATTATATTATAATTAATAGAAGTAAGGGTAAATGGGTCTTTTCCAAAATCACGATGAGGTCACAGCTGGTTTTAACAGCTATGATGATATCGTGATTTTTTAACGATTATCACATCGCAATTAACCTTATGTTTTGTGCGCATTAAGAAAATCACGATTTCAACATCTCACCGCACCTCACCGCTGTTTTAATCGGAGTACCAAACAAACTCATTGTCAATCATGTTTTTTTTTTAATTTCGATTATTTTTCATTTTTAAAAATTATTTTAATATTCTGATAAATATATTTCAAAGAATTATTATTTATTTTTGTACTATAAACATTTCGTACGCCTTCTTAAAGTAAAATGTCATTATTTATCTTATTTCTTCCTACTAAACATCATTATGTGCTGTGGACACCATGACATTTGGGGTCCGCCACCCGCACGCGCAGCCCATAATGGGGTCCCACGTGTTGACCTGCTTTCTAATACCAGTCAACTTTGTGAACGGGACGACATCGTTTCGAGTGTCATTTCCTTCCGTCCCCTTCTGACCAAGCCACTCCACCAGTCTACCTTTACTAGATTTTATAATACATTTTTATTATTCTTAAAAAATAAACAAATATTCATTATTTTCAAAGATATAATTTATGAAATCTCAATCAGTTTATTAACATGATTTTCAGATTATTCTATAGAATACAAGATAATTATATCTAATCTTATTCTTGATAATTATACCATTTTTAATATTTTAAATTATATTCTTTCTTTATTAAACGAGAAAATGATGTATTCAATATCCAAACTTTCATAATTTTAACAAATTTAGTCTCTATAATTTGTTATGATATATTTCGTCTATAAACTTTAATGTTTTGATAAATTTGATTATTCAAGTTTGCAACATTTGACAAATCATATCCTCAAAATGGCAAAACATGTCCCCGAAATTTGATTTTGATCGAATATCACAATTACTAAAATTGAAAAATTTTTGGAGATCAATTATGTCATACAAATAAATTTTGGAGACTGATTTTTCAAAAACTTACACAGTATGAGAAAATTTTGCCATTATGATACTTTAAGGATCACAATTTATACAATCATAAAATTTTGGGGAACCAAAATTGCCAAAATCATAAGGACCAAATTTGTGTTATCCTTAATAAACTCAACACAAAAACAAAACTAAATCAAATGAAGTTTAATCACGGAGAAACGAGATTTACGTAAAAACTCTAGAGGGTAGTCATCAACTAATGTGATAAAACAGTGGGCAACACAAGTGGATTATACACTATAAGAACCCAAAATATTCGGCATGAATTAGATCAAATCCAGTAGAAGCAAGAAAATGACTATTTCTAGATTACGAGCTTGCTTGTCACATAAACAAACAGAACATCCATCAGACTATCTGTTAGGGCGGAAAGAACGTATGAAAATACACCCTCATATATAAGAGCAGACACATCTGTGCAAATTCATTTTTCCAAATTTTTTAAATTTTATTTATTCTATATAACACTTATTTTTATAATATAATAAATAATTATAATTATTAGTAAATATTTTAAAATGTAATATTTTATTTTGATATTTTAAATATGAAATTTTTTAAGATTTGCTTGTTTCAAAATATAGATAATAAAAACTAAATAGGAAGCAAATAAAAGATACTGATACAAATTAATAAATAAAGATTAAACGTTAAGATCATGGGAATAATTATTTAATGATAAATAAAATATTAAATAGATAAATATGATAAGATAGAAAGATAAAATAAAATTTGAGATAAAAGATAATGTGGATGAAAGATAAATAATAATGATGTAGATGAGTGAGAAGTTTTAAAAATTGAAAGAGAATATGATGTAGACGTGAAAGAATAATGATGTGTATAAGATTTATACGGTATAAATGTTTTAGTAACAATATTACAGTTAATCTCAAAACGACAATTGGATAAATCAAATTTGGAAGACTACCAAATAATTTTCTTATAACAAGATGAGAGGGCTGCCTAGTCGAGAGTGTCATAACATGGGACCATGTTGACGCCAACATGATTTTGATCTCTATCCGAAATAATTCTTTGTTAAATGTCTGATTAGTCCTTGTATTTAAGGCTATTTTTATCTCAATTATTTTGGAATTATTTCAAACACAGATGATATACGTGATTGAACTCACAATGTATGAACGTACGTAATTGGGAGAACAAACATCTACAGGGTGTTTCAATATGATCAAATATGAGTTATACAACACACACTAATGTGAAATAACCCGAAAACAGTCGGAATATCGCAAAACCTCTGGAACAAAGAAAAACAACACGACTGCAACATAAACAAACCCTCGAGAAACCAAACGAAACCAAATCCAAACAGAACGAAACCATATGGATCCAAATGAAACCAAATTCAAAAAGAACGAAACCTCGCTGATCCAAACTAAACCAAATCTAAATAGAACGAAACCTCGTAGATCCAAACGAAACCAAATCAAAACATAAAGAAACCCGCATATACAAATGAAACCAAATTCTAACAGAAGGAAACCTCGCAAATCTTGCCGCGTGATTCCGATTCGTACCAAAAGATGCCAACATTATTTATGACTTTTGACCAAATATTTATAGGTCAAGCATCCCAATTCCTCCTTCTTGGGCTTAAGATTTACGTAGAAACTCGAATTATGTGAAAATCCTCGTAACACGAACCTAACAGCCTCGATAATAATACTAGTAAAAATGTTATGCTAGTTGATATCAAATTTGCATAATGGTTTGTCAGATGATAGATACATCGATTTTTTTATCAAATCCAATTATAGTCCTCATAGTTTGGTCGTGTAAAATACAAAAATGTGAGAGAGATAATTGTTGCATCTTAATTCATTGCACATGGTCACTTACTTACTCAACACAACACTACCAACATGTTTTGCATGTGATTCTCGTTTGTCTTGAAGATCAATAGTGCATGTCGGTATAATCGATACACTATATATCATATGCAATGATCCCTTCATATGTTAATTTACATCATTAATCTAGTCTAAAAATATTTTGGGTATTTATTTATGAATAGTCAATTTTTAATTATTCGGAATTTAATTGTTGTGGGGACACAAGCGATATACGAGGTTGGACCCACAATGTGTGTGCTTACGTCCTCGGGAGAGCGAAGCTCTACCTTGGTTTTCACTATGATATTCAAAAAATACAAGTATAATGATGTGACAACAATAATCAAGATGAAAACGTCTCGAAAAACGATCGAAACACACTCCGTTACGACGAAACTGCCGAAAACTCGCGAGTGAGGGTGGAGGTCGCGAGTTTTTGTACGAAAACTCGCGAATGACACTGTTCCAACAATATCTCGCGAACAGTGAGGGATAACCAGAACTCGCGAACAGTAACTCCGAACAAGAACTCGCGAACAGTGAGAAACTGACAAGAACTCGCGAATGACACTGTTCCAACAATATCTCGCGAACAGTGAGGGATAACCAGAACTTGCGAACAGTAACTCCGAACAAGAACTCGCGAACAGTGAGAAGCTGACAAGAACTCGCGAATTGCACTATTCCAACAATATCTCCCGAATAGTGAGGGATAACCAAAACTCGCGAATGGTGATACGTCGAGCGAAAACTCGCGGATGTGGTGCTTCTCGCGAGATTTCGAACGAAATCTCACGAGTCCCCTGGCCATGCAATGAGTCACGAGTTTTGGAACAGAAACTCGCGACTAGGTCAAAAACTGGCGAAACCGGGAGCTTTGGGAAGCGTGCCAAGAGTCTGCCCCCTTTTCTGGGGCCTAGGGTCTTATATTTATAGAAGAATTCGGCCCAATAAGTGAACTTAAGGTCCAAAAGCTCAATCTTAGTCAAATTAGCCCAAATTGCTTAGAAAATATACAATTAATCTGGAATAAGTGTCACAGCTCCACGGAACTTCGGGACTCCATCCCGGTCGTGAGTTTGTCGGAAATGCGATGAGAAAATACCGGAAAACCTCGTATATCAGTTCTTTGCCTCCAAACAGTATATACGCAGTCACATAACATCATTGCACCCAGCCGATGTGCTCCCGGATGGCAAATTACGAAAATACCCATGGCCCCGTCCGGTGCCGAAATAACCCAAAACATCTCAAAACACTTACAGAAGCCTTATATGGGGTCCATCATGCCTGAATTACGATAATACCCTCGAGAATGCCTCGCGATAGACATATAAAAATACAGAAAATACCACATAGCCACGTCGGACGAGCCCCGAGGTTAACATAATTACATAATAACTTCGGTTAACATAATTACATAATTGCATGTCGGTATAATCGATACACTATATATCACATGCAATGATCCCTTCATATGTTAATTTACACCATAATCTATTATTCATAAGGTAACATATGATATACTAGAGAGATATTCCTTATTAATGACTTCTTCTTTGGTTGTGAAGTATCTCAAGAATGCCGATTGATTCATAGAGAGACTCGATGCATGGTCTATTTTTTAAGTTACAACGTTAACTTTGAATCCCTTAGTGTTGCCGCACCATTGATTACATCACCTAACATTAATTTGATCGTTCAAAACAATCGGGTGAACCACTTGTTTAGTATACATTGGTGCTATAATTAAAATTCTGGATCATAATCACCAAGTGAATCGATGGTCCCAATTGGATAGCCTTTTCTTATAAGACAAGTGAATGAATCAATCTCATTCTTGAATGAATGTTTGGGATAGTAGCATCAATTGACGTAATATTTGAAAAAACGCAGCGGAAGACATTGTAGAGAAAATTGATGTAGGCAAATATTAGGAGTTTTCGACATCCGTAGTTACGCTACTCATCTTTAGTTAACGGGGGGACGAAAATTCACATGTGAACTAATGTTAAATCCGGTGTCGATTACCACCGATTCGTTCGATGTTTGTCCCAAACTGTTCATTACGATATTGTAACAAGATTACACTGATACCATCATAATTTAGAAAACAGTAAGAATGTAGATAAAGAACACATAAACAATTGTGTTCATTCATGTCTCAAGTACAATGGATAACTACTTATTTATAGAGAATAAAAAATATATATGATATGAAAAATATGATAAATGTGTAAGTTTATATTCATATTAGGATGAAATATTAAAGTTTCAATATTCCATGATTCTCGGTCAATATGGGCTCTATAGCATATTGTTATTTTGATCCTATTTGTTAGAAAGTCACATAGTCATGAGATTACACAACACAATAAAATTTAATGTAAAAAGCATGTGATCAATAACACATCATAATTCACTTAGGGTGTGTTCTGTGTATTATAAAAATATAAATGTGTTTTCAGAATGGATTGTCATAATGTATTTATAGAATTTGAATCTGTTTAAGTGTTCTACATGATAAATAATGAATAATGAAATAAGAATGATGTTCTGTAAAAAATGATTATAAGAATGCATTCTGAATACTAAAGTACAATTTTGCCCTTATAATTATAGAAAACAAGATTTATTTAATTAGAAATAAGTCGGGGTATTTATTCGGTAAATACCAAATCGAACTGAATTTCAATTACCGAATAAGTCAAAAAATTAGCTACTGAATACCGAACCAAATTTTGTCGGTTCGGTTAGGTAAATACCGAATTGTTTCGGTTCGATTTCTGTATTTACCGAAATACCGAATTTTCCGAAATTAAACATAAATTTAATCATAATAATATATTTAATTATATAATTAAATAAAAAAATATTAGTTTTAAATTAAAGAAAAGGTTCAATTCAATTTTCGGTAAATTACCGAATACCTATTTTTTTACCGAACCGAAACTGAATACCGAAATGACCAAAATTTTAAAACCGAATACCGAACCGATTTTATAAATTGGTATCGGTTCGATAAAAAAAATCGATAAACGGTTCGTTATTCGGTTTTTACCGAATAGTGAACACCCCTATAAATAAGGGATTCGGTCATGAGGGTTGTTTGGTCAGAGATTTTTTAAAATGCATTCGATGAATTCAAAATGAGAGATTCTGATCATTTTGTGTTGAAGAAGAAAACTCATAACGCGTTTTGAAAATTGATTGTCGGAATGAGAATGAAAACATTGATATGTTCTGTAAACGAATCTAAAATGTATTTTAAAAATGACAATACATTCTGACAATGTAATCAGAATAGACACTTATTATCATCTTTCTAATTTGATTTCTTTCTAAATTTTTCATTCAAATTGTCTTAATTAATATACATCATGTCGACATGTTCACTTAACGACAACTGATCATCTCTATAATTTATCACATCGTTGAATTCTCGCTTGTCAACCATGTCTCATAAGTTCAAAATCATTAACAAGTTCGTTTGGTTTATAATGATTAATCTTCACTACTAACCATTATTATCGAACTAACCACTCGTTACACGTGAAGGAAAATATACATAAATATATCATCTAAAAGAAGTAATATGATATAAATTATTTGGCTATCATAATTACCATAGCCATTTTCCAATTGAAATATTTTCACATATGTCAACATTTTATCAATTTGAAAATTGTATTGATACGTCAGCAATTTAAAATATATTATTTATTGAAATTAATTATATTAAATTAATTATGTGTTAAAAGAAGTCAACGGGCAGAAACCAAAAGAACGACAGCTTTGGTGGTGGCACGATGAATTAATCCAATTATTTAACAATAATTCAAATTACTCATCATTCCTTCAATTTTAAAGATTTTTTTCTCATTGAAATATCAGTCCACTAACACACACACAAACACCTTTAAATTCTTTTCTAACTCTACACACGTACACGTTAGTTAAATATGATATTATCTCTTCAACATAAATATATTGATGTAAGATTACTAGGCCCACTATTTATATGTGGTTTCACGGATACTTCATTTTTCTTCACGCACATGTGCTAGATCGAGTCAAAAAACGACATCGTTTTTATTTACCATTATTTCGATTTGCTCTTTCTCAGATAAATGATTTGTGATCTTACGATGTTGTTATGGATCGAAAGGTGTTTCTTTTTAGGAGAGAATAGAATCGACAATCGGCACTCATTTTAACAAAGCTAATATTTTTGTATAATAAATTGAGAAACTTGGTATTTGCAGAATTGGAGTGTGTGCCACCCTTAACATTTTTTAATTTTTATTTATATATTTTGTATTTTTTTAATATTATTTTATTTAAAATTTTTAATGAATAAAATTTTGACTCTTACAATCTTAGATTATAAGAGAAGAGAAGAATTTAAGCATTCTCCCCATAAATTGCCAGACGAAAAAAAGAATGAAGAAAAGTCAACTCGGAATTTCAGTTAAATAATAATTAATAATTTATTGAGCGTCCTTTGTTTTGTAATTTGTACTATACTCAAATGGAGATGTATCATTCAATCTTTTCATACCGATTCGAAATTACATATCGATCCGAACATATATATCGGACGGTATACCGGGTGGTACTAAATTTAATTTAATTTAATTTTTTAAAAAAATAATATTTAATTAGTTTTTTAGGATTAGACCAGAAAAAACCCGGAAATCAACCTTAATACCCGATACCGGACAGTACGAAGAAAAAAAACCAGTATAGAGCGAAATTTGACGTACATGACGGTATGAAAACACTGGTATCATTACATTAGATTTTTAGAATAATATTAATTTAATATGGGGAATATACTCAAATATAATGTATAAGAATTTAAAAGACTAAACAACTCAATTATATTAACCTACAATCTCTCTTATAAACTAATTTAAACCACATTTTAAATTTTGATGTGTACCATTTCTTTATATTTCAATTACCTAATAAGTTGGATTTAATCATTTAAAATTGTAGATTACCAATCGATTAACTTTATTAAGCCATACTAATTCTGGGCAAGTTTATTTGTGATTTTCCAAATCTATTTCAATACCATATTAGATTTCTTGAGTCGAATTAATTTTATGTGTAGAGTGTACATTGACCTAACGCCTATGATGTTTGGATCGGTCGAAGCAGATTCGCCGAAACTCCGAAACAGAAATTTTAGAAGAATCAGATTTCCGAAACGGTTCATAACCCTTTCTTTTATAAATAAATTATAATGATAATTATTGTTTGAAACTTGAAAATTAAAATACGATATTTGAACATTTCACCAATCTTACGTTACTAAAAATTATAATATATTAATGACTAATAACATTTAAAAATCAATTGTAAAAAATATTTTATTAAATGAAGTGATTCTTATAAGCTTAGAAAAAATCAAATTTAATGATTCATAATATATCTTATAAACCCATCAAATCCACATTTTAATTGCGATACTAGATTTTATTTATATTTGAATATATAATAGAAATACAGGTAAGGAAAGCAAAAGCCGAACAGGCTTCAAGCTGAAGCATCCGTCGTCTCAATTCTGTTTTTCAGAATCAAAAAGAAAAGAAGCTTTCGCCATGGCTGATGAGTTCCATCTCGGAAGCGGAAACTGGTGGGAAACACCGTCAACCACCTCTTTCGATACTCCGGTGACTACTTTGCCGTTGATTTCAACGACGTTGAACTCCATCCCTAGCTTTGGGTGGCCACCGGAGATTAAAACAAAATCCTCCATTGATTCCGCCGCTTCTTCTTCCTTGATCCAACACGGTCGGTCTCAGTCCTCTACTGCTAATGACGCCCCCCTTCTGGCTAATCCTGAGTTTCAGATTATGGGATTTGGCCTTTCTTCTCAAACTCATTCTATTGATTGGAACCAGACTTTTGTGTAGTATTTTTGTTTTGTTAGATTTCAAGATCTTTGTGATTGTTTTAAGTTTCATTTAACTGTCTTTTTGTTTCATTGAATAGCCGGAGCGAGAAACCCGAGAGCAGTTTCCGGGCGGACTCAGATTTCTCTCACGATTCACGGCGGAATCCGGCGACTCAGGAACATTGGAGTAGTCAAAAAATCTACGGCGGAGCTTCACCTGAGGATTCATCTGTTAACGATTTCCGGCGAATGAATCTGGGGTTTTCTTCCGATCAATCCCAGTTCAGCTCACAGTCATCTTCAAATGAAAGCTCGACAACTTCCCAGAATCTGTCAGCATACAGCCTTCTATTACAAGAAAATCAAGAACATCAAAATCTTCCGATGATGAATTACGCTTATTCAGGTGCTGAATGTTTACCTTCTTGGAACAATTATTATCCGTTCATTAGAACATCACCTTCAAGACCAACAAGTGTCGGTGGTCATCTGCATTTCACGAACAACACTACCTTCTGGAACTCCTCTCCTTCAATGGCGGAAAATCGACCCATTCTTTTTTCTGATCCACAAAGGCGAATTCCGGCACCTCCATCTTACACTGAAAAGATCAAGGTAATACAGTCTACACTACAACTTCTGCATGAATTCTAGGGTTTCAAGAAAACAAAAAAACCACTTATCATATCTCCATTAACAAACCCCGGTTTCTCTTGCAAGTAGACTACATCAGAGAACACGAAAAAAACAAGACCCGAAACATCTACGAAGAGATCCCGCTCAGAATCTTCCTCACCATTACCAGCTCTTAAGGTAAATCTATTTCTGTCAATTCATTGAATGAAACCAGAATGAAATTGCTGTTGTTCCCCAGGTAAGGAAGGAGAAGGTGGGAGACAGAATAAGTGCACTTCAACAATTAGTTTCACCTTTTGGAAAGGCAAGTAGGAGACTTGTTGTATAAATATTTCTCTTCTCTTCACTTTTTTTTTCAAGCTAGTGGACTCCATTGATCTCACCTTATTTCTTTCTTTCTTTCTTTTTAACCAGACTGATACAGCGTCTGTTCTTTCAGAAGCCATAGAATACATCAAATATCTCCATGATCAAATCACTGTAAGTCTTCATCTCTTCTCCATTATCAAATCGCAGATTACAGCTTGGTTCTTTCAGGTCTTGACAACTCCATACTTGAAAAATGGAGCTCCAACTCAAATACAGAATCAACAGGTACATTAATTTATAAATAGAGAAAAAAAACATTCGCTGACAACACTGAAATCAATGTTGATTCAGAATATTGACACAACAAAGGAAGAACGCCCAGATCTTAGAAGCCGAGGACTATGTCTTGTATCAGTTTCCAGCACCTTCCCATTAGGTCATGAATCATCAGTCGATTTCTGGACACCAACATTTGGAGTTAGAGCAACTTTCCGTTAAAGAAAATGAATTGGATTTTAGTTTTTCTTTAAGGTGTACAACTTCATATATGTAACCATTTGATTGAGTATTTGGTACATTAACTTAGTAGCTAAGTTATTGAATATGGAATTAAAAATATACTAGTTTATAAAAGTTGCAATATCATGAATCATTGAGTTACTTATCGTGTTCATTTAGTTAAATAGTAATCTTACTAGCTCATTCAATCTTGAATTTTAATATTTACAACCAATAGATTTTTAATGCATTTATTTCTCACCAATAAACTAACAATGATCCCTTTTTTTATCTATATTCACCCGTTTTTTAAATATTCAAATGAGTGGTTTTTGTCTTATTCATTGGAGATGAAGGGCCCTCTAGATATGGATTACCAATATTGTCATATTAGATTTGGGTGAGCAAACCTTAGGGATTTACTCAATACAAATTGAGTTAATTTTTTTTTTTAATTTCTAACAAATCGAATTAAGCGAGTTCATAAGGCAATAATGTTATAATATTTATATAAATATTAATAATTTATTATATATTATAATACTTAATTCAAACATTAAAATTAAACTCTAGTCGAACCTGAACCGAGTCTTATCTATTTAGAGTCGAATTGAACCTTACAAAAATATTTAAGTTTGAGAAAATGATTATTGAACATTCACAATTTTAACAAATTTGATTCTCATAATTTGTAATAACATATCTAATTCTCAAACTTTAGGATTTTTGTAAATTTGGTATTCCAAATCAATACTCAATTTGATTTTTTTCGGGATCTTATTTGCCAAATTTAAAACTTTTGATACCAATTATTATATAATAACTAAATTTTGAAGATTAAATTTGTTAAGGCTTAGAAAGTATGTTAAAACGAGTTTGTCATATTCATACTGAAGATCAAATCGAATTAATTATAAAAATTTATGGATTAAAATTGTTAAAATCATGAAATTATTTGGATCAAATTTAGTTGTGAGTCATCTCAAGTCAAAATCTTTTTGACACAAGAGGTGGTGTTTATTCATTATTGTGGACGTACGTACTCAAGGTAAATATTGGCGTGGAAAATGGCAACTTGACCGACCGTGCAGACGATGATGCTTCACGGTCACCCCTTTGTTTTCCGTGGTGTATGGACGACGATGTGTCAAGGGTAAGATGCCAAAATTTAAATTCAAACACCAGTGAACTGGAACTCGACAGTTGTTCCACTTCATATTCATTTTTTTATATTTATTATAATTAATATTTAAGTATCATTTTTTTTTGTTAAGTCACATCCTTTCTATAGTTTGCCAAACCTCTCAATTCTCCAAGTTCACTATTTAAAGTTGGTCCAATGTTTTTAATTTCGCAAATTGTCTTAATGTTATTTATACTTTCGGGTAACATAGTATTTAATGGTGTTAGTGTTGTAAAAAAATATAATTAGACTATGCATATATTGTATTTGCCAAAATTTTAATAATTTTACGAGTTTTTTCCCTTACAAAAAAACACAAATTTTATTCACATGATCTTTAATTAGCTACGAATTTAATCCTAACAATAAAATCGATGGCAATGTTGAACAACATAAAAGACTATATAATGATGTCTCTTATTTTGAATTCAATGGAAAAATATTTATTGGAAGTGTCTATGTACACATCCACCGCTCGTGACATATGTTTAATACCCAAACTTTGGTTGGTTTAATATCCTCATTTTTTCATGTCATTTTAGTCCATGAAATTTTTATTTTTTTCATTATTCATGACCAATGTTTATAAGATCACACAAAATTAGTATCTATACTTTGTAGTTTAAAATTAGTCCCAAAGTTGGATCACACAAGCGCCCTAAAGTTCGTGATTTTTACATATTTGTCCCCGTTCAATGATCAATCTTAACTCCGCTATGGTTAAGGTTTGACAACCATTTTGGATCTTTGACTAGTTGTCTCTCTAAGTGATATGGCACATTCTTATTTTCTTAATTTTAGTTCCCATGATGGCCCGACATGCTTCACAAGATGTTCGAGATTTATATTTGTCGTAATTTACGTTCCACAGGACGACCTGCTGGCCGCCGTGCTCCCTAAGATATTCGAGATTGATATTGATGAGGATATTTTCATAATTTATGTGTTCTGGCATGATCTCTTATGTTTTCCAATGCGTTCATGAGATTTTTTTTAAACTACGTTTCCCAATATGGTTTGACATGTGTTATAAAGGTGTTCGATAATATCCAACATGTATTCACATTCAAATTCTGTGTTTTATGGGCTGTGAGTTACTCGCATAAGTATGAGATTTTAGAGAAAATCTTGAGACCACTCTGTCTTGAAATTCACAACAAATTAAGGCACTTTGCGAAAATTAAAACATTGTCATTGTTTTCATTGAGATCATTATAATCGTTTTAGTGTGTAATAATTCACTAAATATAATCGAATTAAATGCATGATAAAATTATTTTCTAACAATTTAGTTATTTATGTTATCTTCAAAGATTTTATATAATTTTAAATATAATTATTAAACTAGGGCTATTTATTTTATATTTAATTGATATAATCATTTGTTTGATTTCATATTATTACATTTAATTCAATTTTTCTTGAATTGGATTTTTATTAATAGAATTCAACTTTTTTATGACATAAACTTATTACAGTATTAAATATTCAAAATTGAGATAATCAATTTGATATTAAAAAGTATAAATATTCAATTAGATTATTTAGTATATTGTATTTTAAATTATTTTATTTACTTTTAATACAAATATATAAATAATATATTACTTAGCATTTAGTAAATAAAATAGGGATATAAAAAAATTATTTAAGAAATATAAATTTAAGCTATTTAGTAAAATTGCTTGCTTGACGAAGAGAAACGGCAACTCTACTGCGTCTCTCGCACAACGCCGGACTCGAATTTCGCTTTTGTTTGAAGGAAATCCTCTATGGACCTGCTCCGGTCGCATCTTTCGCGAGTTAGGATCCCCGAGCCAACTAATCGGATATATAAGGAAGAATGTTGCATTTCATTTAGTACTCCGGTGATATTTCGATTATTTGTTTTCTATGTTGATTTTGAATTTTGGATGTGGTTGTGTTACATTTTACAATTGGTGTTTTCAGAGATCGGACGGTGGACTCTTTGTGGATATGACTACGTTTCTTGCATTTGGCAAGGAGTTTGTTTGTTGGAACTATGAGAAGACGGGTAACCCGGTTTATCTGCACATCAGGGAGTCCAAAGTGCTTTCCTCTGAATATAGACCATCAAAGAAGCCAACGCGTCTAGCAATAGGTTTCGACTAAAATGACTTTTGAATGATGACTCATTCTGTTTATACCTTCTGTTGCTTATGCTGTCCTTTATTTGAGATCATTAGTGCGTTCACGATGCTTTACTCTATAAATAGTAGACTGATGCAGCTCTGATTTATTTTATAGATTTTTCGAGTCTCTGCTCAATATAAAGAATTGTATATTTTTTTCTGATAAGTCCATGCTTTAAGTTCTGCATCCCGATTGTACCTTTGTCTCCTTTCAGATGAATCTATTTATGGTTCTCTTACATCCAAAATTATTATAACCCTCCTGCAGGTGTTGAAGGTGGATTTGATAACAATGACCCTATATACGAACCAACCTATCAGCTAGTTATTTTACCTGATTTTGTCACGCTTACTTTTCCATCTGTTGAACTTCCAGAGAAGGTGTGTTTATCTTTGAAACCATTTCAGATCAATGTTTTTTTCTGATTAACACCTGCTCAATGCTTCTTTTTGTACAGGTTAGACTGGCTGTTGATGCTGTGATCTTGAATATCGGTGCAGAGAGGAAAGAAAAAGTTGCTGCCTGGACTGCTGATACAAAGATTGCTAGTAAACATGCAATTGAGTTGAAACAACTTGACAATGGGGTGATCATTCCTCCAACTGGCTGGAAGTGTGAACGGTGTGATAAGACCGAAAATCTGTGGCTGAATTTAACTGATGGATCTATCCTCTGTGGCAGAAAAAATTGGGATGGTAGTGGGGGTAATGATCATGCAGTAAAACATTATCTAGAGACTAAATATCCTCTGGCAGTAAAGCTTGGGACAGTAACGGAGGATTTAGATGTTGCAGGTAATTCTTGATATCTGTTGACCAACTCGGTATTCGCAATGATTGTTTTCTTAATTTGTATTTTCTAAAGTTCATTAAGTCGGTGCACATTAGCTTTTTAAATTAATATTTTATTAAACCAAGTTGAAATCTGAATACAAATTTCTCTTTTTTCCTGCATCAGTCTATTTTTGTGAAGCTTGATGTATTTCGGTTTGGAATATGCTTATAGTGATTTTTCTATGTAGTTTGTTTCATTTTCTTCTTCTGTCTCATTCATTTGATTAGCATGAGTGTTAAAATCAATACTTACTTGTTAAGATCACATTTTCTATTAAAACTATTACTGTGATTTAGCATGGGTGCTTTATTCAATACTTACTAGATTTAGAATATAGCTTATGATTTTTCACTGAACAATTTTTGTTCATAGTTCTCATTTCTGTATCATAATTATACTCCAACCTTGGCAGCTCAGATGTTTTCTCTTATGACGAGGATGCAAGTGTTTTTGACCCACTATTAGCACAGCATCTGCGACATTTTGGTATAGATATTTCATCATTGAAAAAGGTATTTTGGTGGAAATAAAATATTTAAATGGTGGTTTTGCACATGCGTGACTTGTTAAAAAGGCATTGCTTATTTTTAAATGGTTATTTGTTGTTATTGTAGTTTTCCAATATATTATTTACTTTTTCTTTGAGCATCATTCTTATAATCCCATCAATGTCTTGTTACTGATGTTTAAATTTAAAATTTTATGTTCGATTTATTAGACTGAAATGACAACTGCTGAAAGAGAACTTGATCGCAATACGAATTTTGATTGGAATCGAATACAAGAAAGTGGAGAGGAAGTTGAGCCACTTTTTGGACCTGGCTTCACCGGACTTGTAAATCTTGGCAACAGGTTGCCTTGTATAATTTATTTGTCCATTATCATAATATATCTGCCTTCACATTTTTGTCTGTTGCTTCGCAGCTGCTATCTGGCTGCTACTATGCAAGTGGTGTTCTCCACTCGCAGCTTCTGTTCAAGGTCATCTGGAGTCCTTTTTTTTACGAATTTATTCATTCTTTGCATGAATTACGCCTTAATGATTTTCAATCCTTCTTTTTAAGAATGTAATTCGTTTCTCTTAATTTTTCTACAGATATTATGCAGATCAAAGCTTGAAAGCAGCTTTTGATATAGCACCCTCTGATCCTACCGTTGACCTGAATATGCAACTGTAAGTGAATATCCCCATTTTTTAATTTGCTAAAAGATACAATTTAAATAGTTTTCCATTGATAGTCATCAGGTTATAGGGTTTAGGGTGTACAATGCCGTCTTTACTTTTTTCATGTATAAAGCAGAAAGTCACTTTTCAAATTGTATAATGGCAGAATCGCGATGCTCATTCGTATTTGTAGTTAATTCTATTGTTTCATTGCAGGACAAAGTTAGCTCATGGATTGCTTTCTGGTAAATATTCTGTTCCATTCAGCGAGGTATTTTAATTTATTATGTTCAGTGCTCTATCCTGCATATGTCCCAGCTTATAAAATCTACATTTCCTTTATACAAGGATGATGCTGAAGATGCAGGGCGAGCAACATTGACTATGGTAGGCATATTTTCATTGTTGCATCATTTTTTTTTATTTTATAGCACAAGTTGCATTGCTCCAGAAAGATTTTTCATTTTATTTGGCTCTCTATTTTCAGAAGCAAAATGGGATTCCTCCTCGAATGTTCAAGTCTGTCATCGCTGCAAATCATCCTGAATTCTCAACAATGACACAGCAGGTGACTTAGGGCTTGATATTGTGTTAAGTAAATCTACTGTGAGGAGTTTTTTGATTTAAAAGGATTATTTTCAAATTTTACTTGATATATTTGACATGTAGCAGAAATGCATTCACTCATATTGGTGTGTTTGTGTTTGGATTTCTGATGGATGTCCTTCGTTCACTTCTTTTGTTTTTTATATGCCCATGCTTGCCCAGGATGCTCTAGAGTTTTTCCTGCATCTTATTGAACAAGTTGAGAGAGTCAATGTGGGGCAACATCTTCTTGACCCTACAAGAAGCTTCAAGTTTGGCATTGAGGAGAAACTGCGATGTCCATCTGGAAAGGTTGCATATAACAGAAGATATGACTATATTATTTCTCTGAACATTCCAATTCACAGGGCTACAAATAAATGTGAGCATATTTTTTTAAAATCGAAGTGTTCAGTTCAATGAGAAATGTTATCTATTACCTTGCAAAATAATCCCTATGTTGCAGTGGAGTTGGAAAACTTTCAAAAAACAAAAGCTGAGAAGGATGCAAGAGGGGAAGAACTGTCAGTTCACAAGATTACAATACATTTCTGATGCATTCATTTCATTGGTGCCTTACTAAATTCATTATCCTGGTCTCTCGTATTGATTAGGTCTAATGATGAAATTGTTCGTCCAAGGGTGTCATTGATGGACTGTTTGGAATGCTTCTCTGCTCCTGAAGAGGTGCATGACTTCTACAGCAGTGCTTTGAGGGCAAGGACTACCGCAATCAAGTTAGTGATGTAGTTCTTCGGTTACTGCATGCATCCTGGCCTAACAATTTGGTAACCCCAGGAAGGGCTACCATTACTTAGTGTATCTTCATCTGTAACATATTTTTTGTTTGTATTCCCAGAACTGCTGGCCTGACTTCCTTCCCTGACTATCTAGTATTGCATATGAGAAGGTTTGTTCTAGAGGAAGGCTGGGTCCCCAAAAAGCTTGGTTTGTACTCAAGTGTTATACTTTGTGCTCAGCATTTTATCTAGTAAACTCCTTGACAATTCCTTGTGTTTTCCACTTTGGTGTTGTAGATGTCTTTATAGATGTTCCTGATACCTTAGACATTAGTCATTTGCGCAGCAAAGGTCTTCAACCGGGGGAAGAATTGCTTCCTGAGGATGGTATGTATGAAATGATCTCCTTTCTGTGAGTAAACGCTCATGATATCCCATCTAAGCCTTATGAAGATGTATCAGTAAATATCATTTTTGAATAGGAAAGCTTTCCTGACAGGCCAATGTAGTTAATGAAGACTAGAAAGGAACTGTTTCTTCTTGTTTTGTTTTCAAATCAGTTCATCAAAATGATTTTCTTTTCCAATGCAGCATCTTGTGAGGACAATGGAATCAACGCTGATGCTTGTATTGTTGATCAACTTTCATCAATGGGATTTCCTCATCTTCATTGTCAGAAAGCTGCTATAAGCACCTCCAATGCTGGTGTTGAAGATGCGATGAATTGGTTGCTCAATCATATGAGTGATCCAGGTGATGTATTCATGAATCGACCTTGCTATAATTCATTAGTTTCTTCCCATTATTGCATTGTAACATATGTCGAATGTTACTTTTTTCCCAGATATTGATGAACCCATCTCAAGAGCTCAAAAGAGTAGTCAACATGTTGATCCTTCACAATTAGAAACACTAAAATCGTTTGGTTTTGATGAAGAGGTGGCCCGTAATGCTCTATTAGCATCTGTAAGATACCTTAAGACTGAACTCTCCTTTGATTCCTAGTTTCTGAAAGAGGTGTGTTTACACTACAGGGAGGGGATATTGAAAAGGCCACTGAATGGATTTTTAATCCTACCTCCGGTATGTTAACTCCTAGCAGTAGCAGCAGTGGACCTGATGCACTTGTACCAGATGGACCTGGAAGTAATTAGTTTGTATTCCTTGTATAATTTTGTTGGTATCCTGGAATGATATTTGTGTTGCTCCTTTAGGATACCGGCTCATCGGATTGGTGAGCCACATTGGGACATCGACACACTGTGGGCACTACATTGCGCATATCTACAAAGATGGAAACTGGTCAATTTTCAATGATGATAAAGTTGGGGTTTCAAAGAACCCGCCCACTGACATGGGGTATCTCTACTTTTTTGAGAGAATCATGGTTAGAATTACTGACGAGATTGGTTAACATTTTCAGATCACCCAGTAACATAACAACACTAGTATGCTTTCTTTCTTACTCACTGTCATGTGATCTTTATGTTTTTTGGGCATTTGTTTCATAGACACATCATTGGATTATGTTTTTTGGTTTGCTTCCTGCGGCTGTCTATAGATCCAAATGACTTTTTATACATTCATATGTTGTTTAAACTAAACATTTCCAGTGTGGTTTCTCAGCTTCATGCTGAGTCCCCGTTTGCCTCAACTAGCCATGGAACATAAAAATGAGATGAGACAGACCGACCGGATTTACCTACAAATTCGGTTGGGTAGTAACAGTTGCTGCATATTTGAAAAGAGTAGCATTGAAGTTCACCTTTCCAGATGATCAGTTTTGTATCCAAATTTGCTCTGATTCACCAATGGAAGAACAAGGTTTAGAGCAGGTCGAATGTCCGAACACCACATCTGTCTGAAATACTCAGGGTCAAGTTCCTTTTACAATTCCAGCTTCATTTGACAATTCCAGACTCCCAGTCCCAATAGCAGTATCTGTGTTGATATAAACGTTAAAATGAGCTCTCAACAAGTACAAGTAAATAAATATCCAATGGATGTTGAAGTTTACATCAGCGTTTCAGCAGTTTGGAGCTATTTCAGCAGCACTGTTTACATAAATTTATTGAGAAGCACTATAAGTGCCTGATCAGGTAGCATTAACAAAGGCAAGAGAATTGTTTCCTTGAACGAACACAATAGATCCACAGGCAACCAAATTATCGACAGGAACGAAAGCAGCAAATGATACATATTACTCTCATGAGCAGGCGCATTCCCATAGCTGCTCAATCATGAGCGCTCCCAGTCACAAGAAAACCCAACACAGCTCCGGATGCTAAAAAACACGTGAAATAGAACAATCAAATTTACTATACAAAAAGAATAACACACACAAAATCTCTAGGCTCATAAATGACAAAATAATGACTAACCTTATATAATCAAAGAACTCACAAATATTTGATCATAGAATATATAATTTTCTATAATCAAATCATATATTTGTATTCATATATATTTATACTGATTTGATGCAATCTTATTTACTTTAAATTTCTTTAATGGACATATCAACAACTCCAACTCATTATGTCGGGCTCGTTCTCATTCGATAATGCGTTATTGGTCTACTTGAACGTTCGACCAATGTCGCTTATCTCCTCCATTAAGTGTAACCGATTGTCATTTGATCTTCGCATTCAACACCAATACCGATCGTCGCCAAATGGTAATGTGTGATTGAACTACTTTACCGATTGTCGATCTTCTCCATTAAGTGCAGTCGATCGTCATCCGATCTCTACACTCAACACCAATAATGATCGTCGCCAAAGTGTAGCCGATCGAGATCAATGTTGATTATCATTTAAGTGTAGACGATTGTCATCTAATCTCAACACTAAACAATTTCTCGTTTGGAGATCGGTGATGTATCAATTCCCGATAGTGTCATGCCCACCAACTTACTTGGTGACTCCTATTGAACCTATGTATAGCGCTAGCTTTGCTATAGTGCTACAATCGTTAGCATGTCTGCATAATTTCCAATCCTTTGATATTCATCAATTGAAACACATTTCTCTTAAGTGTCAAATATAGTGATATTTTACATCAATATGTTTCGTTCTTGTATGAAATACTAGGTTCTTTGCTAAATTGATGCACTATAACTGTCACTATACAAATTTCACTGATCGGTTCCTTTATCGATCTCATTGTGAAAGTTCTGGAACCACACCATCTCTCGTCCTACTTTTTAAATTTCAACATACCCCACCTCAGTTGAGGAATGAGACAGTTTTACGATCGGGTGAGAATACATTGGAATAATCAATTTCTTTCTTCTGCATGAATGTTTTGAACATTAGACTCGCCTTGTAACGTTCGGAACCATTGTCATCCTCCTTAACTCGAAAGATCATTTATTAAATCTTGTTCTTCGACAATGGCGAAATTTCATCCTTCATAGCAATCCCTTACATTTCATGCTATCGAGATTCAACAACCTCTCCAAAATTTTATGGTTCACCATCGACTGTTAATATTGTATACACATTGCAGGAGTATACCGATAGATGATCTCCTCTCTAGTAACTTTCGAAACATATGAGTCACTTGATCGACATCGATATCAATCTTCATTTTGCTGATTGGTATCGGATCTATCAGAATGAGTATCTGAGTCATCGCCAGACGTGATACCAATCGGTTCCTCTTATCGGTTCAAAGGTTCATTTCTTTACTTTATGGTTCGATCACTATCACATTGACAACTTTTCCTTAATTTTTGTGAAAATATCTTTGTAAAACTTATTTTCGTTGAAGGATGCATCAATCGATCTAATTACTTTCTTTCCTTCGAACAAGAAGAGGTAACCAAAATATTTAATACCATGAACAACGAAAATAATCTTTGCATGCATCAACTTTATCCATTTCTCAGGATTTAAGTGAATATATGCAACACAACTGAATACTTTAATGTGATTTAGCTTCACCTCTTTTTTAGTCCACTTCTTATCGGGTCATTCAAAGTCAGGTGATACCGATTGACTCCGATTGTTCAAGTATATTGTCGTAACACAACATATGTCAAAAATGTCTTTAGCCGATCATTGTGCAATCTGATCCAACGGGCATGCTCATTCAACGTTCGATTCATGCATTCAGAAACTCTATTTGTTGTGATTTGTTGGGGACTGATCGAGCCAACTTTATAATATTGGTCAAAGAGTCTTCTCCGACATACTCTCTTCTATTGCCTATTTAAACATTTCAACTTAGTTTAAATGTCTAAAATACTATTTCAGTTTTAGTTTTAGTTTTGATTTATGCTATATTATGTACAATTTATATTTTTGTTTTTTCATTATATGAAATATAAGTGAATGATGTTGCAGAATATATTTATTTTTTATTTTACTTTTGTATAAGTAAAATTTATATTTTTCAATTTTATAACTACAAATAAAAAATAATATAAATCTAATTTTTAATTTATATTTCTTAGTATTTGAAATGACAAAAATATCTACATTCTTGAATGTCTAAAATACCATTTTCGTTTGTTTTGGTTTTCATTTTGATTTTGATTTAGTTTAAGCTTTAAATAATTTTAATAAAATGTTTATTGAAATCTAAAATACTGAGAAGATTCTTGGAATATTTTATTTAATATAAAATAAAAATGATTTGGATTTACAAAGAAGAAAAATAAAAAATAAAAACAGAAAAAAACGTGCATGTGAGAAATAACGGCGGCACACTGATGTTTTTAGAGCATAAGAACATGAATATTTTGGATGAAACAGTGATGTTAAAGCATTGCGGCTGAAAGATTTCTAAAGATGAAGAAAAGTGTTTTGAGATAGGGTTTTGGTTTAATTTATAGTGGTGTTGTTCCACTCTTACGAAAACAGAAAGAAAGAAAAACGTGAGTACGCTTCTTCACTTGTTTGCTAATTCTTTGGGCTGTTCCTCACGTGCCTTGCACTTGCCTTCATTCTTGATACATTTTAGGTGGATGATCAGGCGTCACTCCAACACACACGGCGGTTTCCGTCAAACGCCGTATGATTTGAGAATTCTTCCACACAATCCACATACAATAGCTTTCCATGAAGTAAAGAAAACAGGAATCCCACAAAACCTCGTCATCGTTCGCATATCGGAAACCTTCGCCGATCCTCCACAACGTGAACACGCCGCCGCCACCGGTTTGCTCATCTTCTCCACTCTTTTCTGATCTACCAGAAAACAGAAACACACCATACTCACAGCTCCTTCCTTTATTTCTTCATATTCAAATCATTTCTCCATGGGGCCTCACCAATTTCTCTATAAACTCTCCTGAATTTGGTCCTTCACTAACCACACTTGCATTAACTTTTTCACTGCTATTACCCATTATATTTTTACCATAAGAACAACAAGTACAAATTTCAAATTCAATTTAATCATTTTAGTTTATAACTATAAGGATAAAATAGTCTTTTCATACGTAAAATATATTATTTTTCTAATTTTATACATAATATTATTCGCAACTAAATCTATCAATTATATAACATAGTCTCAAAATCAATACAAAACATGGAAATCAAACAATTATTCAATATTAATATTGTAATCTTGCATTAAGATTTTCAAATTATGTCTTTATTGATATCAAAGTTAAAGTTTGGCTATTAAAAATTGGTGACCAATTTAGAAGTTTTATATCTAGAGAAAATATAATTAAGAGGAAAACTAATCTTTGTATCATCATCCTTATACTTTCATTGATTTGTTGCTTTAAGTCCTCAAGTTTCATTAGCATGACAATTTTGACCCCCAAAATATATTAAAATCAAATCATCATATTTTGTACAATTTGATAGTATCGGAATTTTACTTAATATCTCAATGTTGTCCCCATTTTTCAATTGTAGCAAAACCAATGCTCGAACTTAAGGTTTAGATTAATTTCGAATTTGAGATATCAATTTTGTCAGTTTTTATGAATTTTGATGATCAATATATAAAGGATCAAGTTGACGAAAACATCATACATTGAAAATTATGGGCATTATTTTATCATATAAACCAATAATATATGAAATTAAGTTAAAAGCAGGGCGATGCGTAAATATAGTCCTCACTGTTTAGGGATAATGACAAATTGAGTCCCCATCATTTTAAAATTTTGGCAATTTTAAATTCCAAAGTTTTAGAATGACAAAACAGGTCCCCAACTTTTGTATGGTTTGGCAAAGCTAGTCTCCATTGTTTATCAAAATTGACAATATTAGTCCCCAAACTCTTCAATTTCGGCAATGTTAGTCCCCAAACAAAAACAATGGCATATTTGATCCTCGTAATTCCAGAGTTTTGGCAAAAAAGGTCCCTAACGGTGTTAGAGATTCTCAACGTTTTGAAATATGACAATTACGGTCGTTAAATAATTTTGCAACGGTGTTCCTCAACGTTTTGAAAAACGTAAACCCTAACGGGCGTTAAATAATTTAGGGACCAATTTCGCCAAATTCCCCAAATTTGGGGACTAGTTTTGCCACCAAATGTAAATAATGAGGACTTGTTTTGCATTTTTTAAACTTTGAGGACTAATTATGAACTTTGAGGATTGAATTTACCAAATTTTACAAACTATGGAGATGAATATTGCCAATTAATTGAAGTTTGGGGACTCTATACGCCAAAAAATAATTTGGGGATCAAATTTGCAAAAATCAACAAAATTTGGAGACCAAAGCTACCATTTTCCGTTAAAAGCATTGTTTAACTCAAAATTTGGGCATTCTCGTTTGGTTGGTAGTAAACAAAATAACGGTCGGTATAAGTTTCAAATTTTTAATTCTTACTTTTCGAAAAAAAAACAATATAAATCGAAAATAAGTTATAAAAATATGTATTTTATTTATGTTAATAATTTAATTTATTTTATTATCCATTTGATACAAATACAATAAACTAATACACATGTATACAAGTTTATACTAATTTATAAAAGATTTGTTAAAAGAATAAATATATTGCGGCTGGATTATTTAAGTAAAAGAAACAAAATAAAGCGTAGGGGTCCGGTTTTAACATTATTCACTATTGCATTGCAGCACACAACATAGGTCTTAGAGTATGAATATATATGAATGTTATTAGTCTGTTGTGTTTATTTGATATTGACATATATCTAACCATATAAATATTTCTGGGTCCACTAACTTTTATTATTACCCTGCCACTTTTCCTGCACGCCCATGTTCTAAAAAATAACACAAATCATTTACACTTTATTGTTTGTTAAAAATTAAATTACAAATAAAATTATTCTCTTAATATAAAAATTAAATTTGTTATACCGGACATACTAGTTATACGATTCGAATCCCGAATCAGAACCACCCATTATTTTTGACGTACACTATAATCCAGTATCACCAGTATTCTCGATATAAAAATATTGATAAAATCTTATATATAATGTTTTTGTCTCCAAATATAAATTATTTAATCAATACTTTACTAATATAGGTTCTTTTGTAAATTATTTTTAAAAAATGTACAATTTATGTGCAAGTAATCTATGTTCGTAAATTATTTTCAAAAAGTGCTATTTAGCATGTACAATTTAGTTCGTAATAACTTATATTACAAAAATGCTACTTAGCATGTACAATTTATGTGCAATCTAAGTTTGGTTGCATAGGCTTTCGTACATTTTCCAATTACCTCTATCATCATGTACGCTATAGTTTTATCAAAAACATTAAAGATAATATTTCTACTTTATCGTTAAAGTCTTCACTACGAACTAGAGAGTCATTTTTATCATCGACCACTCGACATCCTTTATATCGGTTGGTTTATACTTATTTGGAGCATCATTGAGATCATGTTATTGTAGAGTTCTTTCAATCAGTATCTTCCAATACTGATAGTCGTTATCATCGAACATCATCGAGATCACTCAAAATTCCCCCATTGTCATTATCCAACACCACCAATTGTTGGGAAATTTCCAATAAGAATTCTATTCATCCGGGCTGTGTCGGTTTACGTGATGATAACACATAACAAATGAAGAAATAAAAGAATAAACATAAATTAACGTGGAAACTGAAAACCAAAAAAAATAAATGATACTTAAACATAAGTCGTGAATTATCTATCTCAAAAAAATATGGAACTTGAGGTGCTCATCATTTTACATTTGTGTTCACAGGACACTCTGTTTATAGAGTTGGATTAGAATCTAACTACGAAAGATATTTCAAATGTTCTACAATATTTGCACCATATATTTTAATATATTATTATTCTATATCATTGATTGCATCTTCCATATATGAAGTCAAAATATATCATTATATTTTCTTTCATATATTTAGTGGGTTATATAAGGAAAAATATTTCCTCTCCAATATTCCCGAATGCCGATCCAAATTTAATCCGACTTATCAAACCATCTCTATAAATTAAACTTATAATAATCATTTGATCGATATCTTTTATCAGTATTGTCCTCCGATCAAGTTTATCGACATTACCCTTCATTTTACATTTTTATTCAATCGAACTTCCACACATATATTCAATCGATACCCTTCATTGTTCTTTTCGACAGCCCAAATCGAATCTATCTTGACAACTTTATTTTTGTAAACTATTTAATACTAAATTATTAGGAAAAATGATGGAAGATGTCTAATAAATATGATTAATGGTTAGTCGATTTATACTTTAGATCATTTACTATGATTTTAGATTTATTAATTCAACATTAACTTATATGATATATCGATGCGAGTATAACAATCACACATGTGCTCAGTTATAAAATTGTGGTGCTTTTGTTGGGTTCTCTCGCCTAATTCAATTATCTAATGTCATAATAAAACTCGTTTTGTTTGATATTTAAGGTAACTTTCACCAAACCTTGATTGTTTATGTGGCTGAGAACACGCAATGCAACCGAGTTCACCAGATGCGGTTGTGTTTGACATCAACGGCAATGTCATTGAAATATGTCTAGGAATTTTCATTTTATACGAGATGAAACTTTTATCATATTAAACCATTACTTTCACAAATTAAAGTACAAATGTTCTATACTCATAAGTAATATATAGATTAAATATGAAATACACAAAGTTAGTTCGCACTATAGCACACATTTAAGATTGTGTACGGATTTTGGCAGTCTTCAACGAAGAAACTTCTATCAATTATATGAGATAATGCATATGAAGGATGAAATCATTATTCGTTGACACATTTACGAGACTACACTGGGTCCCACAAAATGTACGATTCGCCGTATGTTTTGCGCCTTCAAGTCATACATTGATGCATTTCAAATACATAACCTAATGTCAATGAGTGTTAAAACGTTGAGGGGAGTCAAGAGAAATAGTGACATTTTCTAAACCCTATACTTTTCGTATTTGTCATTGTGTTCGTTTTTTTGTTAAGGTGTGGTTTGAGTGTTTAGTTTTTGTGTAAAATAATGACTTCTTTGTTGATTATTGAAATAACATAGTGGTCATATAAGGTATTGTTGAAACAACCTAATCTTGATAAGATTTTGTGATCGGATTCAACTCTAAAAATCTAGGTACCCTTGTTTTATTCTTCTTAATATAACTAAATCTAGCAAAAATAACAAGTTAAAAAACAATGGGTTAAAATTTAAAATATTTGGCCTTTCGATCATCTAATCACATAGGATGTTATCTCATTTGGACTCCATGGAACTAATTTGGATCAAAATTCATTCAACTAAAGCATCTTCGATTCATCGAGATTGTGATTGGCTTTTTTATCGTGTAATGAAAAATCGGATGTGAGAGTAGCTGAAATGAATACATCATATGAAAGTTCATAGGAGGTATTCATTATACTTGTGAATTTGGAAAATTGCATAATTTGGTGCTTGTATTGAAATGAAGGGGCATGATATATATTAAATGGGAAAATTTTCATTTTTGATTCCTCGAATTTACTTCAAAATCAATTTTGGTCTCTCAATTCAAAAAAAATGAAATTAAGTCATTCAAATTTAATATATTATCAATTTTAATCTAAAATTACTAAATTATCCTTAATTTCAAATAATAATAGTAAAATCAAGTTTCATTATTTATAAATCAATGTTTTAACTAATGTTTTTATATCGGTCCGGACCGGTATACCAGACAGTGCCAATTTTTTTCTAATTTTTTAAAATAATAGTTAATTAGTTTTTTCTGGTCGGACAAGAAAAAACCCGAAAAATGACCCAAATATCCGGTACCGGTGGTACCAACAAAAATACGGGTACTACCTGAAATTTGATGTACCGGACGGTATACCGTCTGTATATAGTTCGGTATGAAAGCACTGGTTTTAACTACGAAAAAAATTTGGCTCTATGCTAAAAATAATTTGCCGGTACAATGAATGAAATTTTATCGAAATATCGGACTAAAATTCAAAACGCAAATTTATGTATTAAGCATTGTCTTTATATTAGTCTTTATGTCGCCGATATGTTGACATGTATATCACTATTAAGTGGTACGATCAGATATTACATTGTTTGACGTATTAAAAATAAATATTTTAATATTAAAAAAATTAGTGTGATTGATTTATTAGCCCTAAATATTGGTGTTAAATAAATTTTTATAAATTTTGATAATATTTCAAATGTATTGCACTATTATTATATAAAATATTCTTATATATTGATCAATATTAAAATGTACATAATTAAATAATAAAAATAATTTGTAAGTTAACAATTAATATATATATTTGAAATAATTGGTATATTGAATACTAACCGATATAAATGTGATGTTCAACACACAAATTTGCGTAATGAATTTTGAGTCCGAAATTTTTAAAAAATTTCATTCGTTTTATCGAAAAATTATATTTAGTATGGAATCAAAAATTTCTATAATAAAAACATAAGTTTATAAATGGTAAAATTTAATTTAATTTTAATTACTATATTTATTTGAAATAAAGGGTAATTTAGTAATTGTTGACTAAAATTGATAATATATTAAATTTTAAAGATTTAATTTCATATTTTTTAATTAATAGACCAAAATTGATTTTGAAGTAGATTTGTAGGACCAAAAATGAAATTTTTCCATATTAAATGTGATGATCTGGGGACAAAGAGACATTTTAAAGAACATAAAGTACAAGTTTTTATTTATCCAACTATATGATTTATAAGTGTATTGACAGTGTACATCTCAATATTGTATCATGTGCAAATTGTAATTTGAGTAATATAATGAGATTAAAATTATAAATATATTGTAATATATTTTAATCATTAACACACTGCGTTTGTAGTCCAACGGTTAGGATAATTGCCTTCCAAGCAATAGACCCGGGTTCGACTCCCGGCAAACGCATTTTTGTCTTTGCTTTTCGACTATGCTGTGTCCTGTCAAATACCCAATGGTACCAAGCTATTAAGATTAGTATCGTTTTTCAAATTTAAGCCCAATAATTTAATAAAAATTGATAAATTCTTAAATGGATAAAAGCTATTATATAATAATTTTAATTTGATTCTATAATCAATAATTACAATTAATTGATACTATAAAATAAAAACAAAAATGACTAAAATAGTATGGAGATTATGAGAATTTAATTGAAGCAAAATGTTTGATAGTGAATATTAAGAAGTTATTAAATTTAGAATTAGGGTTTTAGTATTGAGATCTTATTGTAAAATTAAATTAGTACTAAAATAAAAGGTTGATCTTATTGTAAAATCACACCTCTAACTTGCCACTGTGACACATCCTCCCTTATTTAACGAATAAGGTCTTGGTTCGTGAAGGTGTTCACTTTTCACAAAAAACTAATATTTTATATTCTTTATTTATAAAAAAACCATGGTCTTAATTTTATATATAAGTTATATTGATTTAATTTTTAGGTTTTTATAAGATACACATATCCAGAACCAAAGATAATGTTATAAGTTCGGTATTGGTCCATATCTTAATCACATCTTTATCTCAAATAAAAAATTATAAATAAGTAAATAATGTTTTATTAAATATATAAGAATTATAAAAGCTATTAAATCATCCGATTATTTTTATTTTTAGTTTAAAAATTATCAATAATGGAAAATAAATAAATAATATAATCTCGATTTATGATTTAAAATGAAAAGTATAAAATATGAAATGTAATAAAATACTTGAAATAATTTATGATATATTTTAATTAAAATATTAAATATTTGAATGTAAATACTTTAAGAAATGATTAAATTTATTTTTATATGATTTAGAATTAGTCTTGATTTTGGTTCTAATCCTCTAAATTGATTGAGATCATAAAAACAACACTTTTCGAAACCCAACATCTTGGGGTTGCACCACCTGTGAACCAAACTGCTTGGGCCCAATTGGTTAGAAATATTTAAGGGTGAACATTGGGTGATACCGAATACTTAACCAAACTAAATATTGAAATACCGAATACCAAATCAAACTAAATATTGAATACCGATCCCGATCCAATAATTTTTTGGTACCGATACCGAAATATTTCGATATTAAAATAATTTTTTGGTACCAATAATTTCGGTATTTCGGTATCGGTATCAAAATTAAAAGCAAATAAAAAATTATTTCGATCAATTATATATAAATATATTTTAAAAAAACATTGAGTAACCGATTAAATTACTCTATTTATATAATAATGCAATCTTCAATTCTTCTAGTTTCTTCTCCAATATAAGTGTAGAATGTTTTTAAACTTCAGAAAGCAAATACGAAAAATAATTATTAGAAAATAAATGAGAAATTGATAGTTTACTCATGTGAAAACTAAATTACTATTTTCAAAGTTATCTTATTCATATTGATCTTCTTCAATCTCATCAGAATGTAGTTCACTGAGCCAATCTTGAGTACATATAAGTATCTTAACACTTTTCAAACTCAAAGAACTTCTATAAAAAACAATGACTCGTCTACCTATTATAGTAATAATATGTGGAAATTAGAATAATTTCATAAAACCCTACATTTAATCTAATATTAATAATTGAATGATATATGATCCATTTAAAAATTTTAAAAAAAATATATATTTTTTTATATATTAATTGGTATTCGGTATTTACCGAATTTTTATTTTTATTACCGAATACCAAACAAAATACCATAATTTCATAAAATCAACTACCAAACCGAATACCAAATACCGAAATAACAAAATTTTGGTATGGTATTTGGTATTCCAAAATTTTTGTTCATCCCTAGAAATATTTATCGTTAGGTTCTGGTCCTATTCTTCTTTGAAATCAAAGATTTTGAAGTTACTCAGATATATCGATTGATATAAAAACATTAGTTTGAATCATTAATTTAAATATTCAATAGATCGATTATGTTTATCTCTTCAAACTGTCTTAAAAACTTGTTCCCACATTTTCTCTTAGTTGACCACCTTAATTATGGATACTAATTTGCAAATGAGTAGATCCTATACTTACTAAATTATTTTTAAATTTAAAAGAAGATTATATTTAAATATTTTTTTACTAAAATAAAAAATATTCTTCTTGAACATGAACTCATGACCGAGTATTTAGAAGTCGATCTGTATGTACCGGTTTTACATAAAGATTCATGGCAGATCACACTCATTGAGTGATCCAAATCACAAGAAAATGCTTGGCAGCTAGTAGGAGTAGACTTGGCGCTGTATGTGGAGTGGTGGACAATCGTCCACCTCAAATGTTCAACATAGAGGTCAGGGACATGACAATATTTATGCATAACATCATCATTTTTCAAGGATTCGCTATAGATCAACAAAAAGAAAGAAACTCATTCAGATAAGGAGAAACATATCAATTAAAGATAATGTCTTTCAAATTATCAATAAATACTTAGATGAGATATAAAGAAATGACCACCTCAATTTTTTTTGGATGGAGAGACCTCTTTTATAAGCATCATGAATTTCTTGTAACGGCATTATATTTTTCTTAGTGGAGAACTAGCCAAGGGACTATGGTTTTCTCATTATTTTTAGAGTTTCTATGTAAATCTCATATCTTCCACATAAATTAGGATAAACTAATGACGTCTCTCTAAAATTAAATATAAAATTCGGTTTTGCATTCCTTTAATTAATATATTTAAAATGTATATATTAATATTAATATATTAGTAAGCTCATATGGTACTTTCTCACAAATATATATATATAAAATATTTAAATTTGTTACTTTTATATAATGTTAATATTAGCATTAATAAATGAATTTGTTTGATTTATCTTTTAAAAATTGCGGTTTTGTAAAATATGATAATCGTGAATTTTTAAATATATTTGATAAAATTATGGTATTATAATCTTGATTTATATAAAAATACTAATATATATTTATATATATATAATAATAAATATAGTTATATTATAATTAATAAAAATAAGAGTGAATAAAATCACAATAATTAATAGGAGGACTTATTTAATTGTGGAGGAGAGGGAATAGGGAAAGAAACTTATGATTCCTCTTTCCCCTTTTATTTCCCATTGTTACTTCTAGGCGAACAGTCGATGCCCTAGATCCACTCTTGTCAAATCTTGTTTTTTGCTTACCAGCGTGCGCCATTGCTGTATTGGAGTAAAGTTCATCATTTCATTTTTCCTATTGGCTGAGATTTCCAAATTTTGGGTATAAAGGTCACTTTTTGTGACTTTTCGTTTGTGGGGTTACTCTTGCAAAAACTTTTTTCACGGTTTCTGACTGCTTTTTGGACATTGTCCCGCGCAATTTGTTAACTGGATTTATGTTCTGTTGTTTTTAGATAAAGTTGAGTATCGTTTTTGGGCTGAATTTCTTGCTTTTATTGAAGGAAAGGACAAAGATTAGTCGACAGAAAGAGAAAGAGTGATGAAATCGGACTTTTAAGGATGTTTTTGGGAATTTAAGATTATTTTGCGGTAGAATGGGTTGTGTTTGTGGCAAACCATATGCCACTGACAGTAAAGACTCTCATGGGAAGAGATTATCAGATAAAGTACCAGCCGAATTGAGGATTTCAAGGGCAGTGTCTTCAACAAAGGAAGAGAGGTATCGCCTCAAGGATCAGTTGGATAGTAGCAGTAATAATGAGAAGGTAATACTGATAGATAAGAAAATCAACGGTTCTGTTAGACTGCATGGAGAAATTGTCGATAGAAAGAGAGAAAAAACTGAGTATTCCTCAGCAATGCGTCATTCTGGGTTGGTTGTCCTTCCCAGAGCAGTTGAAGGGGAACAAATTGCAGCTGGATGGCCTCCATGGCTGGCTCCAGTGGCAGGTGAAGCCATTGCAGGATGGGTGCCTAGAAGGGCAGACTCTTTTGAGAAACTTGACAAGGTAAGCTATCATTATCTTAATTATTGTTGAATCATTGAAAACTCTGCTTATCTATGAGGAAATCCTTTATTGTAGATTGGACAGGGTACTTACAGCACTGTTTATCGTGCCCGAGATCTTGATCAAGGAAAGATTGTTGCTTTGAAGAAGGTGAGGTTTGATAATCTTGAGCCTGAAAGTGTTCGTTTCATGGCTAGGGAAATTCATATTTTACGAAGGCTGAACCATCCAAATGTAATCAAATTGGAAGGCCTTGTTACTTCACGAATGTCATGTAGCTTGTACCTTGTCTTTGAGTACATGGAGCATGATTTGGCTGGACTTGCATCACATCCTGGTCTCAAGTTTACTGAGCCTCAGGTATCTCACATGATTTGTACCTTTTGAATTTCATTATGTGCTCTTAGATCCACAATCAAGTTTATTTTCCTCCTTTTCCTTTAGTTTTTCAGCCCATATTAAGCCCCTGATTGCTGTGGATGTACTTTTGATCCTTTTACATCAATTAAAGAATCTAGATTTCTGTTCTTTTCCCAGGTAAAGTGTTACATGAAGCAACTTTTACAAGGACTTGATCATTGTCATAGTCGAGGTGTTCTCCACCGTGACATCAAAGGATCCAATCTTCTAATTGACAATAATGGCGTCCTGAAAATTGGAGATTTCGGTCTGGCTAGCTTCTACAATCCTGATCAGATTCAGCCTCTGACGAGCCGTGTTGTGACTCTTTGGTACCGTCCCCCTGAGCTTCTTCTTGGTGCAACCCACTATGGCACTGCTGTTGATTTGTGGAGCACAGGCTGCATTCTTGCTGAGCTATATGCTGGCAAGCCTATTATGCCTGGAAGAACAGAGGTATTATTTTCTTATAAACACAACCTCAACAACTGTATGATATACAAGTGTGCCAAGTGGATGCTAGATGTTTGTCACCTTGAGTTTAAGCAGAATGCAGATACATTTACATGATGCTTTTGTAGGTTGAGCAACTGCACAAAATTTTCAAGCTCTGTGGATCACCTTCCGAGGAGTTCTGGAGAAAATCAAAGTTGTCTCATGCAACTATTTTCAAGCCCCAGCAACCTTACAAGCGCAATGTTGCTGAAATGTATAAAGACTTACCACCTCCAGCTTTGGCACTTGTAGAAATATTACTGGCTATAGATCCTGCCGATCGTGGATCTGCTGCTTCTGCTTTAAAAAAAGAGGTACAAAAGTCATGAGACAATTTACTTTTCTGGTTCTGCAGGATATTTTAAGCATAGAATTCACTTACCTGTCACAGGAATGTTATAATCAGTTTGCTTCTTTTATTTTCTTACAGTTTTTTACTACCAGACCACTTCCTTGCGACCCCTCAAGTTTGCCCAAATATCCTCCATGCAAGGAGCTTGATGCCAAAGTACGGGAGGAAGAAGCAAGGAGGTGAATATTTAGTTATAAGTATGATTACGCATATGCACTCATCCTATAAACTGTTTTCCTGGATGAAATCTTCAGGCAAGCAGCAGCTGGAATGAGAGCTGAAAAGTTCATCCTTGAAAAGCGAAGAAGTAGAGAATCCCATGCTGTTCCCGCACCTGATGCCAATGCTGAACTAATGCCGTCAATGCAGGTCACCGGATTTTACTCCACACATGAAAAGACTTTCTTGTAATCTTGCTTATGACTGGTTAATCTAACTCTTGTCTCTTGCAATCGTTTTGGTGATGCAGAAAAGGCATGCTCAGTCCAACTCGAAGAGCAGGAGTGAGATGTTCAGTTCTCACCCTGAAGAAGTAGCTAATGGTTTTCCAATTGATCCCCCTAGACCTTCACAGTTTATGGGAGATGCTGCTAATGATCCCCATGGAAGCGGCCACAAGAGGGGTTCTCACTCAGGGCCTTTGGTCAACCGAGCTGCCTCGATGAAAATGGGAAAGAGCATAGAAGATGCGATCACTTCAAAGAACATGAATAATACGGAGTTATCAGCCATGTCTGGTTTAGTAGCATCTAGGAAGAGCATGTTATCTGAAGAACATAAGGAGAAACACTTTTCTCAGCGTGAAGGTCCAAAACTGATTTCCCGTTTTCCCGGCTCGTTCAAAGAGAGTTCAAATACCAGAATGAGGCAACACCAGAAAGACAGCAGCCAAAACGACGATGAAAGAGCAACCAACAATGATGTTACTGTAAGTTGTTCCACAAACTACTCTCTCCTTATATTTTGAGGTCATCAACACATTGCATATTCGTGTTTTTAACCTGTTGCAGGATAATGGGTCAAAAAAGAACAAAATCCAATATTCAGGACCATTGCTTGCACCATCAGGCAAAGTGGAACAAATGCTGAAGGATCATGACCGGCAAATACAAGAGGCTGTTAGACGAGCTCGATTTGACAAGGAGAGGCTTCGAAAGCAGTTGGTTAGTAGAAACTAGTTCTCACTGTTTATTTGAGTAATTTCACACGAAAACCGCGAAGCATTCGTGATTCTTTAATAATCCTTGTTTTTTCTTCCCCATTTGCATGGATTATGTGAGTAGTAATGTATAGTGCCAGTTGCAGAGCTAAAATAGGACTTGTATTCCTTTGTTTGTGCCCGTTTTTTAGGCTACCACCTGTATACTCTGTTCTAGCTCACGTAAACTGATGTTCTTGGAATGAACATGTTCTAGACTAAAGCATTCTTGTTCTCTCTTTCATTCAAAATGATCATGAATTACCACAAAAGCACTGACTGACGTTGAGAAATCTCAGTTCTCTTTCTATTTAAGTTTGAAGCTATGCGTATGTGAGTCCGCTTAGGTAAATCTCAGCATCGCCTATAAATGAGAAACGACAAGTATACTCACCGTGTAGTGGATGCAGGACAATATTGTGAGAGTTATGCTCACGAATATATTCTAAAATGGACAACATTGTGCAAAAGAGAAACGAGTTGGATTTGGAGAAGTGTGACCCATTTCAAATGGCAATAAAACTCTTATATTTCACAATATGCTCCATTCAATGAGAATTGATTCTGCTTCCCACTACGATTAAAAGTTTGATATGCTCAAGAATTGTGTAAATTTCATTCATAACTATGTTATTCTCGCTGTCTTGTCTAGAGACTGATAACTTGAGATACTTTTGTAATGTATAGTTGAATAAGGACAAGGATCATCATAAGGACAAAACAAAACATAGAATTCAGACAAAGCAAACACTCAGGATGTCAATTTTTTATCAACAGCAAGGAATGAAATGATCCTTTTGTTGAAAACTCAAAAACAGCAACAATAAGGTCAACTTATATTTTATTAGAAAAATGGGTTAAGATGTAATAGACATTGAAATTCAACAGTTGATATTTAAGGGCACAATTGAATCTTGAGATTGAAGTGAAAGGGATGAAACAGAAAGGGAATAATCCCTTTTGTTCTTTTTGCTAATCATTAAGGTCAACTTCAACCTAAAATCTACACCATCAAGGAAGAAATACATAACCTCTTCGTTTTATCTCTGACTCTGAACCAGAAGGTGAAAACCATCTTTAGATTCTTGCTCTTTTAACTCTTCTTCTACAGCAAAGATGGAGTCAATCCCAAGAATAAGTCAAATCAAAGACAACACCGCACAATTAGCCACTGCTACTCTGCCAATTGTGAGATCTCACGACCAAAGTACATACCCAACAACGTTCATCCAAGCCGACGCTTCAAACTTCAAGCACATCGTGCAAGTGTTAACTGGATCCTCTGAGACTAAATCGAAGAAGCCCATGAAGGTAGTTCCTCCACAGCGAAGCTGTGGCAGAGGAAGCGTGCCGCCGATTAAGAAACCCGGGTTCAAGCTCTACGAACGGCGGAATACACTAAAAAAGGGGCTGATGATAAACACGTTTGGAAACGGATACTCTAACGGCTCCAAAGTTTTCTCGCCCCGAAAGCACGAGATCTTGTCCCCTAGTATCCTCGATTTTCCCTCGCTTGTCATCAGCCCGGGCACTCCACTCAATCAGGATTGCTTGAGCCGTTCTTCTGCCATACTATCTCCACCCACCGAAGAGGAGAAGGCAATTGCGCAGAAGAAGTTCTACCTCCACTATTCATCTCCGATCACCACCGGGAATGCGGAGCCTCCGCTACTGCCACTATTTCCGTTGACCTCGCCGCGCGTCTCTGAATCATCACCTTGATCGGAATTGGGGAATTGCTGAAATGTATAATTAAATCCTGGTTAATTATAATCCTAAATTGAGTTTCCAAATAATACTATTTAATCTATTAATTGTTTGTAAACTTTTAGATCCATTAATCTTATCCAATCAAATTGAGCTAAATGGGATTGTAATATTAATTTTGATTGAATACAGATTTAAAAATAATGATCCTACTCATTCCTAGCTATTTATAAACCTATCTATTAAACACTTATATTTGGAAACATTACAATGTATTTAATGAGGGAAAAATTCCAAGGTAATATAATTTTTGTAAAAATAAATGAGATAATAGAAATAGTAATACATTTAATTTGTTAAACTTTTTTTGAAATAGTAATATATGTAATTTGGTTTGATATTTACCTAAACAGAGGTAGGGTTCCTCAGAACGATCCCCTTGGTAGGGATCAAAGCATCTTCTTTCTTCAGTCTTTTGACAATCTTTGAGGCTTTTGCTTCGATCGTTCTCTTCCCTTTACCTAAGGGGATCGATGGCAAGGAGACTTTGGCTTTTAGACTGGGACCGGGGAGGACTTTCTCCACGGGAATAGCTCCATGTAGTAACAAAGCAATTGTGTTGAACACCACTAATTTCAAGTCTTATATGCTCAATTTTCTTAATCTTATATAAACTTTTTAGCGACCGTGGCTTCTAATAACGAGTCTACACACGAAACAACCCAAAAGGAAATTAGAAAATAAACATGGGAATGGGATCTAGTACCTTTGCTAATAAGAAAGTAGATGATTATAATTAGGGTGTGGTGTACTTAATCAAATACAAAGCTAGTAGTTCTCTTATATTTGGTTTGGTTCGATACAAGTGACAGTTTTGAAAAAATATTCACTGTAACAAATACGTTTTATCAAAATACTCATCTACTTTCAATATTTCATCCAAAAAACAGTGAAGATAGGTATTTTGGCAATAATATACTTTTGCAATGAATATTTATGTAAAACAGGCAGATACAAGGCACATTAGGTGACACAATGATTAAAAACATAAGAAGATTGTCTTGATTTTATGTAGATACGATCAACATTAAAATTATCTCTACAAACCTTGCAATTCTCTTTTTTCTACTGCTAAACTCTTCTCGTGCTCTCTTAACTTTCAAGTGATTCTTATTAATAGTAGTTGAACTAATATAAATGTAGTTTTTAATTGTTTATGATACTTCCCATTATCAAGTCTTTCGAACACGTTGAATATCAAGGTCTTCATATCTCGTTCGGTATAAAAAATTCAACCTTGCTCGGTTTCCTTCCTTCCAAACCCGCTCTTAAAGGAGTAGATGATCATAATTGATAATACACAAAATTACAAAACAATAAACCAACAAAGTGACTATACACTTCCATGTTAATTCTACTTTGATATATTCATTTATTATGTGTTAATTGTTTTTTGTTGATTAGGAACACAATAAGACTTTACGAGAAAATCGGAGAAAACCTCAAAACCAAAATAGGGTCCAATTCACTAGACTAGTGTATGTTACAATCAACAAGAGTCTAAGCTGATTTTGGTCTTATAGTTTTTTGTATGTCTAATATGTCCCTTCAGAGGTGTTTGATCATAAGAGCTTTAGCTCTATTTTCCAAGTCATGAACAGTATTGTAAATTTCCGATATACCGAAAATTTCGGGTTTATCGGTTTCGGCCGGTATTTTACAGTATGAGTATTTTCGGGTCGGTTCGGATTTGGCGGATTGAGTCGGATTTTATATTAAAAAAATAAAATATGAATATTTTATAATTTAATTTATTTTAATATTCCTGGTACGGATCAGGTATATATCCGGTATACCCGAAACATATCTGGTATATCGATCTAATAAGCTTGTCCGGTATACCGATTGATACATGTATTTAAAACATTTGTCATGAACTCTTTTGAATTGAAATTATTTAAAAAAATACATTTATTTTTCTCCATCGTTTTGCTCATCCACATCATTCCGCCGCACAGCACCACAAATCTCACACAAGTCAAGCAAGAACTTGGAAATAGACAACACAATAATGCGTATAACTCCTCGAGTGTTCTTTACTTGGCCATACTAAATGGCAAACAAAAAAATTCTTAAAGATTTGATTTTGATTGTTATGATGGCGGTAAACCAAATGAATTTGAACCTTCGTCTTCTTCGTAATGCCCATTTTACATACAGAAATCCATGGATTCACAATATGAAATTGGAATATTGGATTGTTGTTCTTGAATTTGGAGAAGGCGGCTCTTTTTTCATTTTTCTAAGAAATCTCAATTTTTTGTCAAAAATATATAAGCACATAATCGAATGAACAAACTCACTTCATACTAGTCCACACCCCCACCGTTATCCTCTCTGGCTTCTTCCACGTCCAAAAGGGTGAAGGAAAATGTCTCGAGGAACGAATAAACTTATGCAGGGTATCAAAAAGTTTGTAGACCTGCAATACAAGATCTTCTCGCGGCGATATGGGCATCAAGTCATGGACATCCTCGAGCTCCCTGTCAAGTTGGCGTTCTTGCCTTTTACTCTACCCTTCGATATCGCCGGCTCTGCACCGCGTGGATTTGGCATCCCAGAATTCGTCTCGAAGCTCTCTTATTCTGCCATTTTTGTGAGACCCCGTTCTTAACTATTTCTAATACGCATGTTTTGTTCTGTGAAAATAGAGAAATTCCGTCAGAATTTTATGTTCCCGAAGCACTCATTCTGATGGTGTATGCTTTATGAATTGCAAGTGATGATTATTTTCAGTCTAATGCATACAGAATTTGAACCAATAGACTTGATGATGATTTAAGAGCAATTCTTTGGTTATTGAAGTGCTATAGCCATAATTGCACTCTTTGACATAGGAAGGAATATATAGTGACTTGTTTTCATGACTTAGATATCTTAATCCCAGTTTAAAATCTCCCCGATTTTGTATTGGAATTATAGCTCTTATTCGATGATTGTGTTTTTAAAAGAATGTGAGGAATATGTTTCGAAGAGATATTTTATTTTCAGGTGGTTGGTACTCTTGGGACATATGATATTGCATTTGAAATGGGGAAGAAGGTCTTGTGTCAAAGGTGGCTTTAAGTGACCTCAATCATTTTACCTCATATGGATATTGTTTTTCCATAATAGCTCACCACAGTGATAGAACTGACTGTCGTTGATCTTTAACAACAGGAATTGTCGAACCTGTTGTGGATGGCAAGCCATGCAATGCACCATGTGCAAAGGTACCGGAAAGGTGCATTACCAAGTGAAAAATTATACACTAAGAAGGTACATAAGTCAAATTTTTGTATGCACTGCTATTGATGATACGATTCGTTACTGTCTTCTGGAATGCGATATGGAAGCATGCAGTAAATATGATTAATATTTTTGCAGTGGAGAGAATCCAACATCTGGGAATATTGCTGATGCTATTGCTGAAAACCGAGCCGAGTTGGTTCACCTTCCTTCGACTATTGATCTTCATTTACCACTTCCATCTAAAGATTGTCCAAAATGTGATCGATCAGTAAGAATCTCTATCTTATATACTGCAGCATGCTATATGATACTTCTTTGATTTTTACCATGTCAGCATTACCTTGCACAAGACTAGGCATCCATGCTCTATGATTTTGTGACACTTTTTCATTGTTTTAAAGAAGATTTCATTGCTTTGCTTGTGTAAAGTGATACTACTAACTTGTGCATATGGTGGGATTCTAGGTTGGATCTAACTTGTTGGATTTAGGGAAAAAATGGATACGGGGCTTTTAGAATTTTGTATTCTTATTTTTTCGAATTACGAACAATATAAATTTAGAATGGTTAAAAAATTGTTCATTTTTTCTAGGTTAATAATTTATTTTATTTTATTATTCCGTTATAACCGTACATATCCGGTATACCAATGTCATGAGCTTGTCCCCAACCAAGCTTATTTCAACTTGCAGGGGGTGATGAAATGCCCAGATTGTGAAGGAAAATTCCCGCTTAGGATTTCTGCAGATGACGTAAGATTAGACACTTCTTTATCATCGTTCAATTTGCTATTTTCTACATTTTTATTTCTTCATATATCGCTATGCTAATGATGCATCTTATTTCAAAAGTATTGGTTCTTCAATTATTTACACTGTGTTATGCGATCGTCAGATAATGGAACCTCCATGGAAAGCTTTGAACATCATGCATAAGATGGAATATCCCTACGAGGTTGGTGCAGTCTCGCTGTTGGTCATTTAAATTTTTGTTCTATAACCTTGAATCCTTATATTTTCTTTTACATTTTAACGGTTTGAGGGAGAGAGCAATAATATAATGTAGTATCCCTAACATAGGAATCAGGAACAATTTCTATAGCCTTTCACCTTTTTTCATCTTCTCATTTATGTAATTTTTCTCTTGATTTATGCAGCATATAGTTCATAGTATGAAGGACCCGAGCATCGCGGCGTTTTGGTTAATAACACTTCCTCAGATTGTTGGTGGCTTTGAGTACGATGATGATGTAAAACAGAAGATTTGGTGGGAATACAAGGTTCAATAATTAGTCTGTGAATACTTCACCACTTTCGAGCTTTTCTAATGTGATGTTATAGGAATCTATGCGGTACGATCAACTCCGTGATGAAGTTGCCAAACGAAAACCAGGGTGGGAGCATTTGCAAGAGGTATAGCTTCTTTATAATGCAAAACTTGTTAGTGATTCTGAAACAGTATAAAATGAACAGGCTTTAATCAATTTGGATCCCGACCGTGCTAAGAATGATCATGTTGTTGTCAAAAATATCCCATTTTACAAAGCCAAGAAGGCTCTAGAGGCTCAAGTTATGTTGCTTGATCCTCCCTCACGGCCCGAAAATTGGGGGGTTAGCTCATTTTCTCCAACTTTATTGCTACTTCTTTCCAAATTGTCGTATTTACCGCAAGGGTGCATTTGTTTATGATGTTCGATGCAGAATTTGGACCTCCCACTAAAGGAATCATCTTGGAGTGAGGAAGAACTAAAAGATCCAAAGAAGCTATATGAAATGACAATTCTTCTAAATGCACAAAGAGAAATAACTGATCAAATACTTGATGCTCAATGGGAAAGGAATTGGCGTGAAGAGAAGGTTAAGAGTATCATTTTGAGCCATTTGTTAATGCTTAGCAGCATGACGTGTTTTTATTGGTGTGTTCAGGTAAATGAGATGCTGAAGGAGAAAGTGAAACCTTTTTTGCAAAACATAGATAACACTGCACTTCCTTCACACATTGCATTGCAACCTCAAAAGAAGGAAATTCAAAAGGTAAATAATTGTCTACTAGCTTATGTTTTAATGAGGGATGAGTGAGTCTCATGGCTCATTTTCTTGCATGTTGCAGAGGCGGCGATGGTGGCTTTTTTGAAAGGTTTAGATCAACGCTTTTGCTGTTTTTGTTGCAGGTTACATGTACTTTGTTTTTTGTATACTTATCTGGTTCTCAACTTTGTTAATGGTAGATTAAAAGCTTTGTTTAAGGAGAAAATTATAAAGTGAATGTCCCAAAATATACAAAATTCTCGAAGTTTCAAAACCGTTTTAAAAAGACCATCGAGTGAATAATAGATTATTTAATTTTAGGAGATTTTGAACTAGTTCTTGTTAATTCTTGGGTTCATGAATTCCTATATAACTAAGTGATATATGTAGCCGTTTTCATATTTTTTTTTATGAATTGTTTTGATAATTTTTATTTAATTTTAAAATTTTTCAAGTTTTGAAAGATAATTTTTGCATCTTTTCAAAGTTAAATAGTTAAATACATATTATAAATATTTAAATTATTAACGAAAGTTTAAATAAAATATAAACGATTTTGAAACTTTAGGGATCAATCATTCAATTCTTAAATTTTGAAAATATGTTATTTTCAATTTTAAAAAATTGGAAGATTGACATTATGTATTATATCAATTTTGGGAACTTTATATCTAATTGATAAACTTTTGGTAAAACCTTACTCTATCTTTAAGCTTAATGTTGAACGAAAACACATATAGGCTACATTAAGAGATGATTAGGTAAATAAAATGATGCATAAACTTGTTTATTCAAAAGACTTTTTGTAGCATGAAAGGGGTGTTTCTGTTCAATGGTTGTTGCGAGAGCATCTAGTGGCACGGGTGCAGCCACGGTTGTAGGGATTGGCCTTTTCGTGGCCACGGCAGTTGTAGTAGGATCGGCCACGGCGGTTGCAGGGGACGCGGTTCTTGTTCAGGGCGCCATAACTAATGTAGCCTCCTCTTCCTCCTGCAAGCTGCCTGCGAGCGGACTCCGAGTCCATCATAAGCTCATCGTCCAGCTCCAGAGCGTCGGCAACGAGTCCATGGCCGTCCGTCGGGATTCTCATGCCGTAGTATAGGGCTTCTTGGGTCGAGTGAGCTGCAGCAATAGCAGCGCCCAGAACGACGATCATCATAAAAACAAGCTCCACACGGAAAGCCATTTTTGTTGTTGAATGATTTTCTTGTTGTCGATTTGTGCTTCGTCTCAGCCGGGCTGAACAAGGTTGAGAAACGGAAGGGCTCTCTTGTGTGTTTTGTTGGGCGTTTTTTAGGAGACACAGAGCCATTTTCGGTGTTTCTTCAGTGGACGGCGAGCATTGCTGTAGGACCTTTTTTTTCTCCTCATTGCCTGGTTTTTTTCTGCGGTATTATTAATTAGTATTAAAATATGTAATTAAATATATTAATGATAAGTAATTTATCAATGAAATGAAGCCATAGGAATTGTTCCACCCACATTCACCATAAATGGTTGTGTATGCAAATAATATTTACTACACTAAAAACGATAAGAAAATTTTAACATGAAAAATTCAAATTGTGGATGAAAACTTATTATCAAAATAATACAGTTCAAGTTCTCTAAAATTCGTAAATTATGTAGGGATGTGCGTAGATCGGGTAACCGGCCGATCTATCAATTTTTTTACCCGATCCGATAGATACGGATCAGAAAAATGATGATTCGAAACCGATTCACAATAGTAAATCGGTTTACGGATCGATTTGTGAGTATCACAATCTTCATTTTTGAGTTATAGTTGATAATATAATTGTCAATAATTACCAAAATGTTATTTATTTACAAAACATTATACTTACAACCAAAAACGTATGTTCGAAATTTTCAAATTTTCATAAATTAAAACTTGAATTCATTAAGAGCATTAAATTAAAACCAAAACGTCTACACAATAAACCATTTTTCTTCAAAATATATTAAATTTACAAAAAAATAAATACAATTCACTTAGTCGTTTTTAATCACAATCTTAAAAAATAAAATCAATTATAAAATTAATTAAATTTTAAATAACAAAATATAAAATTTCTATAAAATAAAAATATTAATATCTAAATCCTCTAATTCTTCTAAATATTCATAAACACAAATTGACTCATATATAATATAATAAGTATGAGATGAGATACTAGTTTTTAAAAACCACATCCGACCCGAAACATATTAAATATTTGTAGTTAGGATATTCACACAATCGATTCGGTTATTTCGGATTTCATGCAGACCCCTAGAATTATGGATAAATAACAAGTTAAAACAAAGTATCTACTTAGAAAGGAGATAATAATGGAAATAATTAAGAAAACTAATGAAAATCATGTACTAATTGTTGCATACCCTAGAGAAAATTGCAAAGATGACTTCCGATCTTTGAAATAGTATAAAGACGATGCCCTTATAGTTTTAAAATTGCGTATGAAGCACCTAAAGTTTACATAATGCGTGTGGTTGACCCTCCAACTTTTAAAATTTGTAAACACCATACGCTCAAAGTTTAAAAATTACATGGTTGGCCCCCAAAGTTCCAAAATCGTTTATATTTGACCCTTACATCCGCTATTTTTTTGAGTTTATATACGAAATAAAATTACTATGAAATATAATAACAAGACATTGTAAAACAAATCAGTATTTTAACAAGCGGATGTTACATATTTCTCTATTTCATATTTCTCCGAGTCAATTCTGAACTATTTAATATGATATGAGGCTAAATATCAAATCAATAAATGAAATCGGTCAATTTCAATATGTGAAAATAACGAGGTAAATTACGCAAAAACTCAAAATAATATCGGACGTGAGAATCAAATATAAACGATTTTGAAACTTTGAGGGTCAACCATACAATTATTAAACTTTGAGGGCATGATGTCCTTTACATTATTTCAAATATTATGGACCAATGACAAACACCACTCCCCTGACATATTATAATTTTTTTTAACGGAAAAGTTGCATTCATTACTTAGGGGTAACGAAAAGTTACCTCATCCCCTAAAAGGAGTTACACTAGATTACATAGTAGATGCATTCAAAATCGTCTCACTTAGCACTTAAATCTATTCATAAAGTTGTAACCTACTAACTCTACCTCGATCTTTAATAATGTCGAATGTGTACAATTGAAAATCGAAAAGAGAAAAGGGGCGGCTCTCTTCATTGAAAATATGTTGGTTTCTTCTAAATCAGAAGCATCAGAGGAGAGCGATGATTGAAAACTTCATTGCTCTTTTGATTTTGGATTTGGATGGCTTCTTTTGGATTGTATGGAGAAGAGCATCCCATGTAGTAGGCATTTGGGAGCGTTGACTTGCTGACCACCATGTTTTAAAATGCATCCATAATGCTTGAAAATTCTCGCATTCCCAAAACAAGTGTTTGCATGTCTCCTCTCCTTTATTGCACATCGGACATGTTACGGGCCATGTAGTATTCCTCTTTTATAAAGTAGGAGAGAGGTTGGAAGTCTCTCGTGTAAGAGAAGCGAATTGAAAATTTTGATTTTCTTAGGCCACTACTCCTTCCACCAATCTATTGATGAGGGTGGTGATATTTGGATCTGATTGGTAGTCATAACTAGATATGCATCCTTACTTTGGAATTTTTTACGGACGATGCGCAAATATAGTCCCCATTGTATATGGATAATGGCAAATTGAGTCACCATCATTTTAAAATTTTGGCAATTTTGAATCCCAAAGTTTTAGAATGACAAAACAGATCCCCGACTTTTGTATGGTTTGGCAAAACTAGTCCCCATTGTTTATCAAAATTGGTAATATTAGTCCCCAAACTCTTCAATTTCGGCAATGTTAGTCCCCAAACAAAAACAATGGCGTATTTAATCCTTATAATTCCAGAGTTTTGGCAAAAAAAGTCCCTAACGGTGTTAGAGATTCTCAACGTTTTGAAATATGACAATTACGGTCGTTAAATAATTTTGCAACGGTGTTCCTCAACGTTTTGAAAAACGTAAACCCTAACGGCCGTTAAATAATTTAGGGACCAATTTCGCCAAATTCCCCAAATTTGAGGACTAGTTTTGCCACCAAACGTAAATAATGAAAATTTGTTTTGCATTTTTTTAACTTTGGGGACTAATTATGAACTTTGGGGATTGAATTTGCCAAATTTTACAAACTATGGGGATGAATATTGCCAATTAATTGAAGTTTGGGGACTCTATACGCCAAAAAATAATTTGGGGATTAAATTTGTCAAAATCAACAAAATTTGGGGACCAAGGCCACCATTTTCCGATTTTTTACCCATTGCTCCCCAAGTTGGCTCATCGTTTGTGTCAGGATTTAAAGCATAACTTCTAAGTAGGTCTAGAAGATTGTTTCTTTGAACACCCGTGGCTCCCCTGCTGTTTATCCCAGGCAGTTCAGTCCACTGCCATTCTCCTCCTATTATATTTCCTTCACTGTACTACTTTTATTTTCTGATAGGGCATAAACTCTAGGAAAGATTTCTTGAAGCTTTCTGGTTCCGGTCCATATGTCATGCCAAAACAGAATTTTTTCGCCATTCCCAATCCGCCATTTCATCGAAAAAGAAGCTGCTGAAAATTTTTCGTAGCAAATTTGATAGACCTTCAGAATGTTCGCCCCTGACATATTATATACTAAAATAAAATCATGTATATTATCACACAGATTTCACTACATATCTCTAACAGAGGAGTCAAGTTTTTGCAGCAAAGATTTAATTAATGTTCATAGCATCAACAATGGAAATTTTGTACCACCACATCTCACTGCCGTAATGATGTTAGGGGAGTACAAAGTATATCGAAAATTGATTTCTTATAGCAACAAGACAAGTAAACACAAGGATGGAATACATGCAATCACTCTTAAAACACATATTTCGAAAATTTAGAGCAAGCCACACCCGATCAACTTGTTCTTTACTCCTGTCTAAAGTAGAAACAATGGCATTACAAATTACTTATAACTATCACAAAATCATTTCCATGAAAACGAATCTATCCATCCATACATTACAAACAAGATGCACAAATAAGAGCAAGCGAGTACTCGACAATGAACTTCAATAAAAGGCTCAAAATCTGAATACGAGCATGAGTCTATAAAGACAAGTGACTAGGAAGCATGTCTGAAGATGAAATCCAAATCATTCTCTTCTCCACTCATTCTGGGATCAGTTGCTCGTTGTCTGCTTCTCCTTCATCGTTGGTTGTAGGTTTTGAAGGAGTCTGAACTCCAGGGGCTTGCTTCTTCTTGATCCCACTAACGATATCATCTATTCTGAGAAGCATAGATGCAGCTTCAATCGCAGTCTTAAATGCTTGCGCCTTCACGGTGTACGAATCCCATATCTGAGAACATATACAGCATTAGAATGAATGGAGGAAGGTGTATTCGAATCCCGGGATGCTTGAACTTTAATCTACATACCTTGCGCTCTTTCATGTCACTAATTTCACCAGTATTCCCATCTATGCCAATCCATGCATTATCGCCATTTGCATGCTAAACAAAAACAAAACATGGTTGGTTGATCCTCTCAAGCTTGTAATTAAGGAAATATCAAACACATTACCTTTCCCCGCAGAGCAGTCATTGTACGAATCACATTAACACCACAGTTCTGAGCTAATGTTCTTGGTATAGCTTCAAATGCAATCGCAGCAGCTTCATATGGCCACTGCCGAAATAAAAAATGACTAGAGACAACTAATCACTAATTATAACTATAAGCTCAAAAATAGCTTGAAATTGATGGGAAAAAGTTTTATTGCCTTCTCTATGCCTTCAATGGATGAGCTCTTCTGTTTTAACACCGCAGAGATGGTTGATTCTGTAGCACCTCCACCAGGGACAAGTTTTGGATTTTTTATTATGTTCCTTGCCACAGACATAGCATCCTGAGACCGAGATAAACTAGTTAAGCATCATGAAAAATTAGCATGGCGGAAAAGCTCAAAAGAGCATAATGATTTCACACGAACCTGTAAATTTCTTTCAACTTCATTCAAAATATCCTTGCTGGCACCTCGTAGGAGCACAGTACAAGCTTTTGGATCCTTGCATTCAACGATGAATGTAAAAAAATCATCACCAATCTTTCTCACCTCAAATAACCCAGCACCAGTACCAACATCAGACTCCTGCAATTCCTCGGGCCTGTTAACAATTACAGCTCCACATGCCTTAGCAATTCTGTTGTTATCTGTCTTCCTTAGTCTTCTAATTGCACTGACACCAGCCTTGCTAAAATAATGGCAAGCCAAATCGCTGAGTCCCTTCTCGGTTATAACAAGATCAGGTTTGAACTTTAGTATCTTTACACATAAGTTCTCAATGTATTCCTCTTCCATTTTAAGTAACACACTCCAATCTTCCTCCCTCAAAAGCTCAGCATTAGTTTGGTTCTCCCCTTTCTTGTACTCAAGAGGGCAATCAAGAAGAATTATTCTTGGATTTAATAATTTTCTTTTCATTTTACCAGGAGCTACGACATCTTTGTTAATCATGACTCCTTTCAAAACTTTTGAGTCCTCCAATTGACCACCAGGAACCTTCTCTACTTTAATGTACTTCTTGATATCTACTTCACGCAATCCTTGCCCAATTTCAACACCCACAGTGGTTGTAGCATCTATTGCTAAGTCCTGGAAAGTAATCAAGAATGCCTAAGCGATACATTGTAGTGAAATAAAAAAACGAAGGAAGAAATTTACGAAGCAGGCGGACTTAAATTGTGAAGTAGACATATTATGGACACAACAGGAAATTGTGAAGCAAATACTTACAGCAATTAGATCCCCAAATTGACTGGTAAATTTAGTCCCAATACAACTCTTGACAAGTCCTAGCATTGTTGTACCTTCAAACAGAGGACATAATAAAATGATGCGAACTTCAGAAATGATTATAAATGATAAGTATGAACTACCTTAGAAATTTATGAACATAACAATATAATCGTGACAACGCAAGTTTTGGCACACTTTGGCACACAGGATATCATCCCCATTTCCGTGGATAAACAAAAAAATGGAGTGATTATATTCATAAAAAGTTATTAATCTCTACAAGATAATATGGGAGCACAATCAGAGATAAACGCCATGAATAAAATAAGGAATAAAAACATTAATTAAAGGAGAGCGGTGAATTATAAACATTCTATGATGTATGCTACAATCACAATGATACGTCAAACCATCCAAAAAAACAGTTATAAGGAAAAATATCATAAAGCTTGCTCCATAATTGACCCTGGCTGTTGAAAGTAAGCAACTACTCAGACCTATGGAAAACAAAACCATGTGAACTTACGATCATTTACATCTACAGTCATAGCAATTTTATCAAGCACAGAAACGGCATCCTCTAGTGCTTTACTGTAAGCTGTAAAAAACACAAGCATGTCATGGTCAAGTCACAAGAAGTGCCCTCTATCAAATATTGAACAGACATCATGGTTACCCCGACAAATAATGGTGGGGTGGTATTTTTGCTCAATGAAAGCTTCTGCGACGTGGAGCATTTCACCAGCTGCAAAGAGTACAAGAAAATATGAAGGGCACTGATATAGGTGTTTTTTACTGTAAATAATGAAGATAATGATAATTCCAAGAAAATTAATGCACGCCCTAACAGAGGCTTTTTGAGTAATTGCAACTATGGAGAGAATTTTATCTGAGACTTTCATATAAAACAAGGCCATCACATACCAAGAACAATTACAGAAGTTGTCCCATCCCCCACCTCCTCATCCTGAGTTCGGCTTAGCTCAATCATGGACTTCCACCATGAAAAATAAGGTATAAGAAATGCGATAAAGTAATAAATAAAAATATCAAGGACATAAATTGTAGAATTCTGGAAAAGGAAATGCATCTTCACTACTACATCGATCAGGAGTCATTAATCAGTTCTTAAAGCAGTTCAAAAAACTAACAAGGATAAATAAAAAGCATACCTTGGCAGCAGGGTGCGCAACATCCAATTCACGTAGAATAGCATTTCCATCATTTGTGACCACAATTCCTATCATATCAATATAAATTTACAACAAACAGGAATTGATACATGTTACATATAGGAAATAATCTAATGACAATTAGTGTTTTCCCTGGCAACAAGCATGTAAAAAATACCTCCTTGAGCATCAAGAAGCATCTTCAGCATTGACCTTGGACCCAGTGTAGTGCGAATAATATCCGCAACAGCCTAAAACATAAATTTATAGCAGAGCTAAGGTATCAGAATAGAAAGAGTAGACGTAGGCCTAATGACCAAAAGAAAAATTGGGGAAGCGAAGAAAATTTCAGAGACCCCAATGATATATAAATATACGAGGTTAGTACCTTAGATGCTTGAATATTTGCATGGTGCACCTTGCTTCCAGACTCCCGCTTCAACGAATCTTCTGCTCAAGGGAAAACAGAACATCAGAAAAAACAAATAACAAAGCATTGAATACTCGTACATTCCCAGGAAATATCGATTAATATCAATGACCTATCTCCACATACAAAAAAGCTCTCCATCAGCGCAAAATGTTACAATGATACGATTGTGCAGTATGAATGCAAGGGAATTGCTTCAAGGGAGAATGAAAATGAAGACGCGGTCGAAAAGGAGAACTCACTGAGCACAAGGACGGGGGCATGCATCTTCACTTCCGAATCGAAGATTCCCACTAAAATTGAAAAAACAGATACACTGAAATGTGGTCGGCTGCTCGAAAAACCTGCAAGTTCCAAATGGAAATATAGGGGTTTTACCTAGGGTGCAAAATTCCTATGCGCTGGCTCGGTACAGCTTTTACACGGTAAAAAAAACATTAGTTTACATTCTCAATTTTCTATGATTCTATCAAGCACAAATGCCATGCCACAAAATATTAAATGTTAAAGTAATTTTCATTTAAACAATGAGTTGTATTTTATTGATTTGATATATTAATTCATTATTTTTAAATATTATATTAAATATATACATTATATAGTTTAATATTAAAATTAGATATCTATTACAGAAACAAAGGTCCCGTAGCTCAGTTGGTTAGAGCGTTGGTCTTATGAGCCGAAGGTCGCGGGTTCGAGCCCCGCCGGGACCATCCTTCCAGATCTTGTTGACATATACGATGAAGTTGTAATTCAAGATTTGATTACACTATTGATTAATTTATTCATATACTTATATTTGTTAGTTCAATTTATAAAAATATTTTATATTTAACTTTGTAGACTACGTTACCCTAATATTCAAAAATATTTAAATTTCAAAATTGTAATTAATTTGTATGTTAATAAAATATTATTTTTATAATTCTTTGTAATAACTGTTTCATCTTTACTTTCTGAATATTCAAAGCTCATCATTGTTATCAATTTTTTGGTGAAGATCAACTTCAACACTAATCACATATTTTAGTATAACATTTGCCATTTCTTATTGGTCTGTTTGGTACCGCCATCAAAATAGTGGTGATGTGTTTAAATTGTGATTTTTTTAATGCACACAAAACATAAGTTTAATTGCGATGCAATAATCGTTAAAAAATCACGATATCATCATATCTGTTAAAACCAGCTGTGATTTCATCGTAATTTTGGAAAATACTCTTACTTCTATTAATTATAATATAATTATATTGATTATTTTATATATATAAGGGTATATTAGTATTTTTACATAAATCACGATCATAATAACATAATTTTACCAAAGATACTTAAATTTAAGATCATCATATCTCACCTCTTCACACCGCAATTTTTAAAAGCTGAATCAAACAAATTCTACATGTAGGATTGAAATTGCAATATTATAATAAATTTGAAAACTAAATTAGCTTACGATACTCTAATTCCAATATTTTATAAATATATGAATCATTTTTTAATCTCGCTAATTTGATTATAGTTAAATAAGTTATAGTAATATATATTTCATTTATTCTCAATATTTAAAGGATTTGGATCATTTTAGATATTTAATTAGTTCAATTTGGGTGTAATTTATTTTGATTCGAATTTAATAACTCCCACTCAATTGAGATAAAGACAAAGGGAGAAAGATTTATACATAAACGTAAACTATATAGGGCCTAATAATCCACTGTCGATTGGATATTGATACTCAACTTTATAACTCGCAAATTATCCACTAATCTATGTTTAAAATCAGTAATATTTTATGCTGATTCCCATAAATTATGCTCACGTGTTATTAATGGCATCTATTTTCTATAATGTGCTCAATTATCGGCTCAAATTTAGAATGTGCTCTCAAATAGTAATACATACACAAGAAAGCCTACAAATTTATCACTTATTAAAACAACTCCATTGAATTGGAATGCACAAGGACTCCCTCATCGCTCCAATTCACATCTGCTGCTGCTTTATCTGTTCCTTTTCCAATTAATTCAAGTGGCGCCTCTAAAGCTGGTGGGCTCTGCACAACACAAACCATAAACCAACAAGAGATAATGATGCATTAACCAAAAATGTGAACAGGGTGTCGCACCATGCAACGTATGAGCGGCCAATTCATCCCACGGAAGAAAGGATGCTGCTTGATCTCAGGTGCACCACTTACTGAACCTAGACGAGCCCCTGGGTCCCGATTCAGCAATGCATTCATTAATTGTCTTGCTGCAAGACTCACCTAATTCCACAAAACAACACAAGCTGTTTATAATTCATTTGGACAAGATAACAACAATCATGTCTTAATATGTGTACCGGAATACTACTTGGGAATGTGAGATCTTTGTCAAGGATATTAGTGAATGTTTTCTGTCTATTCTTTCCTCTGAATGGAGTACGACCATAAAGCATCTCATACACAAGAATCCCTGACATTTTCAAATTCTTACATTAAACTCATCATTGTAATAACTTCACTGTTTTCTTACCAAGTGCCCACCAATCTACCGCACCCGTATGCCCTTCACCAGTTATCACTTCCTGCATTTTATAACATAAGAGCCATCAAATAATGCTTCTCACCTACACAGAATAAGCATTATTGTCTTACTGGTGCGATATACTCTTCTGTTCCAACAAAGGAATTTGAGTTAGTATTTGGCTCAGCGAATAGAGTTGGAGGTGGTTGTCTCTTTGATTTTTTTGTCACTGGAGGTTGCTTTATAACCTGAATAAACATAACTTAAGTATCAAATATTGGTTTACCGCAATATCGCAATATGTTGGCGTACTTGAGGTTTACAAGACGTTCTAAATGATAGATCAAAATCAGTTAAAACCACATGCCCATCTTCCTGAAGAAGAATATTTTCTGGTTTCAAGTCCCGGTAAATTATTCCTGCAAGGAAAGGACGTATGTTCAAGCCTAATTCGATGAACAAAACTCGACCGCAGATATTAAGTACCTAGACAATGAAGGTATTCCAGGCATATCACAACCTCAGCTGCATAGAACCTGAAATAATTGTGAAAACATATTCTAGTAATAGGCGGCATCAATGAGAAGGGAACTATTTATATTTTTTTTTGCCGATTTTATAGAAGCTCGAATCGTTACCTAGCCGAATCCTCCTTAAACATCTTCAATGGCTGTTTGTCAAGAAGTGCAAACAATTCACCTCCAGGGCAAAAATCTGTTATCAAACAGACATGTGTAGGGGTCTGGGGAAAATATCATGCAACAAAGAAATCAGATTAGTAAACGGTTTTAATAAAATCATACAGTAGACAGTATAACTATGATTCATATACAACTTCTTTGTGTTGCAACGTCACAAAACCTCGTATTATAATTATATTTAAGTGCTTTCGATTAGATAGAAGATCAAATTTCTCAAAAGAAAAACCTGAAAAGAGGAGTATAGTGTTGGAAGAAATGGATGATCCAACGTTGAGATGATCTCTCTTTCCATGCATGACCGATGAACCTGGATGAAATTTTTATTTTGCAAAATCATATTCGAGAAACATCGTATCTGATGCGATTTGATACATTTATGATGTATAACAAGCTAATGTGTCGCATACCTTATTGCGATTCAACATCATGGACTTATCCATTGCTTTCATGGCGAATAGTTGACCACTGCTAACCATTTCAACCAGATGAACACTGAAGATTGTACAAGTACATTGAACCAATGCTAATATTTAACTGTTAAACATACTAAATTATTTATCAGATTTCCACGATTACCTGCCAGTATCTCCGCAACCCAAAGGTCGTATTGGCTTGAAGTGTTCCAGTCCAATCTTTTCACCAGTATCAGTGATCTACAATGAACAAGGAAAAGTAAAAACAAATACAAAATGGTAGTTAACAAAATATAATTTTTCTGATTTCAATAAATCATGTTGAAAATTCGAACCTTTCTAATTGTTGCCCATGCAATTGTGTCTCTTTTATGAGGCTTTGGATGTACAGGTTGAGAATGTATAGCCCACAGGTCATCTGGTCTCTGGAGTCATAAATCATCTTGCGTATTAGATAAATAAACATAAAAGCTAAGCATTCAGACCACTCATCCTCCCATAAGGTAATGACAAAATATTTCCATCCTGAAGTTGATGAAACAACGAACAATTTAAACTTGCATGTTAAAATTACAAACAGCAACAGAAGGAAAACCTCACCAGGTTGGCATCAGGGAGTTCTCGGACAGCTTCATCAACGTCTTCTGCTGTTGCTTTCACCTGTTAGAAATAATGAAGCTTATGGGTGTCCAGTGTAAACTTGTCTTGAGAAATCGAACTTCACTACAAATTTCTCCATATCTCAGAAAAAACTAGAAAAGTACAGGATTTCTATCCATGATCAATAGGATTTTTTGAAGGTCCAAGCTAGAAGATAATGAGAATGGGAAAACTAACATCTAGTTGCCTGCAAATTCACTCTCTTAGCAAAAAAAATTATTATTACTGCGAATATCTAGTCCTAACAAAATTTGAGGCTTATGATCAACTCAGTTGAGAATGCAGTATTAATATCAACTTTTTTTACAATGAAATGACAACTTTATTGAACGATTATTGGATGATTTATTAATCCCACAAAAAGTTGACAAAATGCAGTAGTAATATGAATATATTACCAATTTAGCACCCGCCTCCTCCATTGACCCTGAGAGGCGATTTATCAGTGGCTCGACATGGTCACTCCCATCTAATTGTACTCCGATGAAGTATTGCAGTTCCCCCTAAAAAAAGGATCAATCATCATGAAATTAAATAGAAGGAGAATGAATAACATGCTCCAAACAAAGAATAAATAGAAAACTAGAAGCACCTTGTCATCTTTCATAGGCTGCAAGTGAAATAAGTTCCAAAATTTCTTCCCTGGAATGCGTTATTTGGCTAAGTCCAAGTTGAAAACAACAATGTTACAGTTAAATCATTTTTATGTAAATCCCACAAGTTACCACTCTTTGTGTAGTTTATCAACTGCACAGTGATCTCTGTTTGTTCCTTGATGGCATCCCTTATTTTTGAGACTGTTGCTTGATCAGTGTCTGGTCCCTGAAGAAACCTGCATATTTTTCATATACACTAAGTGTTAATCCATCGCAGGAACCTGTAAAATGATAGAGAATTACCTGCAGTTCCTTCCGAGAATTTCTTCTCGTGTATATTCAGTTAGTTCAAGAAAGCTGTCGGATGCAAATATCTGCGGAGTAAGCATTCGAACATGACTCGATAAAATGAAACAACCGATATGAAGAACAGCTACTATGTTTCATTGAATCTTACGATAGGATTATCAGGAAGTCTAGGATCTGTGATCACAAAATTCTTTTCAATACGTTCTAATGTTGTTGCCAAATCAATGGCTTGACGCATATCTCTTTCTCGTATGTTTCCCTCCAAATTATCTGTCCATTCTATGTCTTTTGTCATCAATATCTCCGGTTCTACGACATGCTGGTTATCCTTCTTCCGTCCATTGTTAAAAGATTTGCTTTTCAAGCTGCGGAAACAAAAAATAACTGGTATGACCAAAGTACAGTAATGAAGGTTACCAATATCATTATTCAACTCAGTAGCTCATGACGAGAGCTGGATTATTACTAATGTTGCTCAAAAATATCATGTATAACAATTAACAACAATGGAACATAATTCTTTTTTCATCAGGATCACTTAAACGTGTACCAAATCTATGTAAAGGAGCAGCTTGGTCAAATAAATCAAGATTAAAAAGAAAGAAGGTCTTACCCAATCGATGAAATGCGTGCAGATTTTCTAGGGTAGATATTCAACTCTCGAATTGAATCTAAACGGTCGAACATTTCAATATCAGCTGGTGCAGGAAGCATGTCCCCATGATCAGAAATTTCCTTTTCAGTCTTGGTCATTATGTGATGTTTGTGTAACTTTACTTGAGACTTGGGATCTTTAAGAGTTTGAACAACATCTACAATTGAGTCCAAAGCCACTTCCTTCTGACGAGCTGAAACAAAAGAATCCATCAAAGTTATGCATAAGTTGAGTGTTGCATTAAAAACCAGGGTCTAAAACACTTACCATCATAATGGATTAATGACTTTGGTAAACCATTAGGTCGTAGTGCTTCATAACTCACACCTTCAGTGTATTTGCTGACCTCGATCTGCATTCTGGAAGAGAAGAAAATGGAATTTTTGTCAGACTGAAAGAAGAAAATATTTCCTTCACACCGTTTTTTTGGACGGAATGCAAAATTTCATTGAGTCGGGAATAGCAATTATTCCCGTCAACTCACAATTGACCTCTAGCAAGAAAACAGCCTCAAAAGGAGCTTGAAGCCATTTGTTAAGTTTTATCCCGTACGACCTCTATGTTTAATAACATCAAAACAATACAATTGCAACCTAAAGAAGCTTTGTGCTTCCGACAGTTAGAAAAACAAGTAGTAAAAAATTCTACAATTCCATCTTCTGCAATGTAAAAGAACTTTAGAAAATTTAACATAAAACTGAGCTTAAGTGAACTTAACCCGATAAATTTGATGGTTCTTCCTTTATCATCTTTGATGGGTGTGACTGTTAGAAGATTCCAAAAGGGAGTGCCATTCTTCTTGTAATTCAATAGCCTCCCACAATAGCTGCTTCCTGTTCTCGCTGCAGTCCTTATTTTAGCTACCTCTTTTTGGTCTGTACCAGGGCCCTGCATGAAACGGCTAAACCAAACAACATATAAGCACCTTCAACTCTTTGAAAATTCAATATCATCTGAAAAATTCAAAGCATTTTTTTAAACAGAAGTCCATGTGCTTCTGTATTTCCATGCTCAAATTAAAAAAGGTGAATTAGTTTACTCTCACCAGTTCCTGCCAATAACTTCTTTTGGAGAATATCCAGTCATAGTGAAAAAGCTACTGCTAGCATAAACAATCGGACAATCTGGCTTCGTCGCATCAGAAACAACAAATGTTTGTGTCAATGTTTCTAAGGCATCCTTTAACTCCTGAGACACCCTAGATAGTTCAGATCTAAGGCTACATTCACTAGATGCTCTCGTTGATCCAGCACCAAATGTTTCCACTGAGTTCTTACTCATTCCCCCTTCTACCAAACGATCGCCTCGAAACATACTTGAAGAAAGGCCATTAAAGCTACCTCCACTTGAATTTCTCGACACAGTATGCCCCCATTCAGCAATACTTTCAGCTTGTCTTTCTTCGTTCACCAAAACCTTGCTTCCACTCTCATTATCCCCACTCATAGTCACAACAATATTGATTTCCGAATCAGAAATATGTAGCTTGAGTTTCTTTACTTCCTTTTCCTATACATAATCACAAACTCAAGACAAATAACAGAATATAGTTGGAAACTCAGAACACAAACAAGTTTCAAAACCAATCAGTATCAGTACAACAATAAATGAATGATAAAGCAGAAACAGACAGAAACAAAGATAAGGGATTTTTAAACCAGGAAGCATAGAAATGGGGCTGAAATAAAGCCAGATAAACAGAAGGCTAGCGTTCACAGAATACAAAAATATCTAGCACTTCAAATATATAAACACGTGGGTATGCAAATTCAGAAAATCGTGTCCATTTTCATGTCCATCAACATATATTACTCAAGTTTTAAATGATAAGGATTCAGGACCACAATAATATAATCAAATAAATAACAACAATCACATAAATTAATCTCTAACTTATAAAAAACCATAACTTTGGATATCATATAATAAAATAATTAGAAGTTAAAAAATAAAAACCTTTACGAGTTGGGAGTTGGGACATCTAATAAGACATTGGGGATCTGATGGTAATCCGATTTGGATATGGTTTCTTATCCAACAGCTACTGTGTTTCTGTTGCTGATAACGTTCTCATCTCCGATGACCGTCGTTACCCGCCTCACGTTCTCCGGCCTGGCAGCTCCCACGGCACGTGAAGCCTTTTGGGCTCTCCTGCCAACGACACCGAATCAAGCTTGTCTCGGTTCCGGTGTCAAAACTCCCAATTTTTCACTTTGCGCCACGGTCGACGGGCATCACCAAACGGTGATAGCACCGGCGCAGCTAAAAGAAGAATTTCGAGACTACGATAAGGAAGAAACGTACGGAGAAGTGAATCGGATTATTGGCAGCAGGGGAATTGAAAATGGCCGTGGGATGGAGTATTTGATAGAGTGGAAAGATGACCACGCGCCGACATGGGTTCCAACGGAGTACATAGCGAAGGACGTCGTTGCCGAGTACGAAACCCCATGGTGGACTGCCGTCAAGAAGGCTGATGACGTCGCTCTAAAGCAGATAATCGATTCCGAAGACGGCAGAGACGTCGACGCCGTCGATGAAGACGGTCGTACCGCCTTACTCTTCGTCGCTGGTCTCGGCTCCGAGCAGTGCGTCATTCTACTCGCCGAGGCCGGCGCTGACGTCAATCACCGGGAGAATACCGGCGGCCTAACGGCTCTGCACATGGCTGCAGGCTACGTGAAACCCGAAATCGCCGATCAGCTAATAAAATTCGGTGCCGATCCCGAAATCGAAGATAACCGGGGAAGAACACCATTAGAACTAACCAAGGAAATCCTCAAGGCGACACCCCAGCTGCAACTCGCAAGGAGATTGGGGCTTGAGAGGGTGATAAGTGTAGTTGAAGGGACGATATACGAGTTCGCTGAGGTTGAAAAAATACTAGAGAAGAGAGGAAAAGGCGCGAACGTTGAGTATCTGGTGAAATGGAAGGACGAAGGGCCGAACGAATGGGTTAAAGCAGCGGCAGTAGCGGAGGATCTAGTTAAGGATTTCGAAGCTGGGCTGGAGTACGCCGAGGCGGAAGCGGTTCTGGACCGGAGAGAGGCGGCGGAAGGAGGCAAAACAGAGTACCTGGTAAAATGGGCAGACATGGCGGAGCCGACATGGGAGCCTGAGGAAAACGTTGATCCCCATTTTATCGACACTTTTCTTCAAGACGCACAGAAACCAGTACAAGAATTCCAACTGTAATCATTCTTCTTCTACTCTGCACTTTTCATTCTTTCGAACAAGAAACACGCAAATCAATAATAAAGGGAAATACCAATTGAGATGATTTTAAACATGAATTTGTGATGGGGTAAAAAATTGCACTAGCACTGTCACATCATTTGTTTTTAAAATTCTCATTATTTTTTCAATTATTTTACTTTTGTTAGTGATTGGATTTTTTTTTTAATATAATACCTATTCACTGTTATTATCAATGTTATTTTTAGGGTTTAGAAATACCTGATTGGTTAAATGTTATTAATGACAATACTAATTCTTTATTCTTAAGACATTTAATGGTGGTTTGACCTAAGACACCAACTAGACAGTTTTAGCGACATGCTTGTCATTCCCTCCGAAAGCCAGCAGTAGTGGTGATTGCAGCAATCGCAACAGAAGCAAATCCAGCAATAGAAACTGCCGCATGAAGATGCGCATAATGCGCTCTTAATCCCTCTTCTTTCTCTCCTAACGGTCTTTCACCCATCTCCCAACAGTTTTATTCTTGCTATTCGCGGCGAAACCAGAGATTTTGTACAAATCACCCATCGAAATATTCGCCAGCCGTTTATATTGAAACAAATTATCCAATACAAAACATCTGAGTAATATAATTAACGTTAATAATTTAAAAGCTCTGGAAAAATAGGTGGGCTGTTTAATGAATAGGTCAGTGAATAGGTGTTATATTGAAAAAAAAAATCCAATCAGTGACAAAAGTAAAATAATTGAAAAAGTAGTGAGAATTTTAAAAACAAGACGATCTGACACTGCTACTGCAATTAAAAACGCCATTTGTGTTGTATATTATAAAACTGTCTGGCTCTAACGTAAAAGAAGAAATTGAGGCAATAAGAGTGTCCTTATAACTCAAATAGAGAACTGAATTACAATAAAAATAATTGGATCAAGTTAATTATTTATAATATGGCGATGTTTGTGGACGATCCTCCAAGTTACAGACTGTATAAAGGCCATGCTCCAAAGTTTAAAAATTGTATATTTGATACACTATTTGAACTAATATGTGTATTTCTGATCCTCTAACTTTAATTAAATACAAAAATAACCCCTAAACTTCTAAATACCATTTAGCGTCGATCCTCTAACGATGGTTAAAGTTTAAATATGACCCTTAATGTTTTAGAATGACAATATTTTGACCCCTTATCTCTCAAAATGATAATAAACTACCCCTTAAGTTGACGATATGTTCGCAACAGACACTTGAAGTTAATTAAATTCAACAATTTTGATATTTGAAGTTCGAAATCGCATATATGCCACCGTTAAAGATCACAAATTATGTATTTGTTGCAGAAATCTTGTTCAGATATATTTTTTTTTATCGAACATGAATTACAAATAGTGATGCATCATGTATTACACAATAATTTGATTCGAGAGACATGAATGACAATTTAATGTTAGTGAATTGCCACGATGAGTTTTTATTATATAATCGTTTTATTAGATTAATTATGTTTTTACCAATAATATATTTGCAAATGAGGTTAACATCAACAAAGGAGTATAACATTAAAATGAAATTGTAACATACAATGAAATGATTAAAACTTCAAATTTCAACATTAAGACAATATAGGATGAATCCGTACATCAAAAAGTAATACAAAATGCAGGTTTTTTTCAATGCTTTCTCGCTATTCCGATCATAGCAGCGAAATCTTCAACATCTTTTTTGCAAAACCAAGAAGCAATCATCTATAAGATGTAATACTTATCAACCGCGTGTACATATATTAACCCATTATTACATTTTAAATCAACTTACACAAGCAGGATACAATGCGATGTCAAAAGACGAAGGCGATTGATGAAAAAACAAAACGATGAAGTACAATACGTAGATACCACACTCACTTCCACCCTTTTGATTTGGGACATGCAGAAATGAGCCAATTATATAACAAATTAATTTTATATTGAAACAAATACTCTTACGGTTGGCCACATTATTGGAATGTTTGTTACGTCATCTTTTGCAGTTGAAGCATCAAACTTGTGGAGGATACCAAACGTCCACCTAAGGAATCAATAAACTAAGGTCATTCGAAATAATAAATAATCATTTCCAACAACGGCATACTATGCATATAACCTATAAAAAGCAAATATATAGCTAAAAAATGTATAATTAGAAAATACGTAGTCGTTTAACCTGCGTATCGATTGATCCATTATGAATTGGTGTGTTTTTTCCAATGAGTCTAGAACTATCATCCATTGTTGTTTACATTCTAATATATGACGTAGAATTAGTAACGACCAGTGACCCCTGTTTGTATTGAAATATATTAAGCAACATACAATATTTCAATATGTATTCAATAGACGATGTTGGAATCGTCTCGATGCTTTGCGTATAGGCTTTTTTCTCTTCGTTGATGGCCTTCCCTGCTTGACTTTCTTAAAAATAGGTGGAAGAGGTGGGTCTTCCTGGCTAAGGGGCCAATGCACATGACCTTGAACACCCTCGCAAGGTAGAGAGTGCGCCTCTAAAAAGTTGGAAACACGGAAATAATGACTAATGTAGTTTTCTGAACGATGTTTCTTTCTCTGGATAGCTGCTATCGCATGTTTACACGGTATACATTGCCATAAAAAATCAATAGAGTTAATATGTGATCTATTAAAATAGAAAAAGTTAACAAAAATTACCTGTCAATTGCCATAAGTTGCACGAACAAGTGTGTGTTGCCAAATTGCAACAATGTCTATCATCATACCCTAGCCAAGTCCATCGATAAGGATATGCTTTTATCAAAACACCTATTGCACCTAATCGCGATGTGTCAATAAGGCCATTTATAATCTTAGGGAAAATAAAACCATTCATGGAAGCTGCTATCTCGGACCGACGACACCTAAGATAAGATATAACAGTTCGAATATCCTCAAACAAATCTATAACATGCTGACAACGAGCCTTTAAAATCATTTTGTTGAAACTTTCAGCGGTGTTGTTCAACAAGATATCACTTTTCGAAGTATGGTCAAAAATGCCCGCGACCATGTTTAGAAGGGATAGATGTTATCTCCTTCCATACTTGAAGGTTGACAGCCCGAAGAGTATCCATATATCGCTCGAAGTCTCCCGTTGTTGTGGATTTGGCAGCTGCCCATACAACACTTTTGACTGTCTCCAAGTAACATTTTTTCGTTTTGAGGTTTGAGAGAATGTGTCTTAAGTAATGACGAACCTACAAAATTAGAGACATAGTTATATTATTCATTCAATAATATCTTTATGGGCCAAAAACCATAAGATACTTGCACATGTGGTAACACAAGCTGAAACGCATCAATCCTGAACCTCGATTGCACATAATGGTATAATTATGCATGTTCCCTTCTGTGATCATGGTGTCTCTTTCAAGTAATTTCAAAAACCAACTCCAACTCTCAAGACTTTCAGATTCAACTAATGCGTATGCAAAAGGATAGACACCATTGTTTGAATCTAACCCAACAGCAACCAATACCTTCATAACCAAAAAACCAATATACTCTCACATGCTTATATCAAATAAAAACAATAAAATATAATAGACATCAATGGTACCTGGCCACTCAATGCATCTTTAGTGTGTGTCTCATTAATACAAAGTATTGGTCTACAAGCGCGCCAACCTTCCCGACAAGCTCGTAGGCATACGTACATGCTTTTAAAACGCCCAGGACCATCTGAATTCTTTGTTTCTTCCAAGATTATTTTTGAACCTGGGTTACTCATTTCGAGCTGTATAATGTAACTTCTAATCCTATTAAAATTTGCAGTAACTCTTTCTTTGATTTCCTTCAAAGCTAACTCTTTTGCTCTAAATAGTTTATGCCGAGAGACTTCAATATGTAACGCATCAGTCACCCTCATTCCAAATTTTGAAACTGTGATACATGGATCCTTTATGAACCAATCAATATATCTTTTTCCTAGCTATGTAGCTGTAATAGAAGAATTTTCTTTATCCCAATAACAACCATTGTGTACAGGGTTGTAGTCTTTCACTCTCCAACCAATGTCATTCTTCTTCTTAGTAATATTGACATATCACTCACATTCTTTTGTTCTCGCACGCTTGTATTTTATCCGTAAACGATCCGCTTCGTTTTTTTCAATCCATAGTTCTTTTCCATCCAAAATGCAATAAGTGATTAAAGATTCTTTCGCATGTTCTTTATCCCTAAATGTAATACATTTCCTGTAATTATCGAGTACATGTTATTTACAAACTTGTTAATATTGATTTCAACACAAATATATATGCACTTACCTCATAACCTGACCATTCCATCCTAATGCATCACTAAACATAAAACAACTTGGGTTAATTTCCTCTTCAGATGATATATCCACATTTTGATCGTCACAAATGTCATCCAACTTTTTTAAATCAACACAATACAATCCAGATGCATCACTTTTCTCTTGTTCCGATCCTATCCCGCAAAAAATCGGGATTGCGTGTTTAGGGGCAGTGTAATCTTTTTTGTGTTCAATGTCATTCACTTCCTTCTTTGAATTTACGTTTGTGGATTGTGCCGCAGGACCAAGAACTGATTCATCTGTCTCTTTATTCATATGCATATGACCTATAAACATAAAATGAATACAAAAACAACAACGGCATACTATTAGCAAGTTTATAAAACCTGCAATGACCGAATTAGTTATAAAATGAATACGAAAAACAGTTTAATTAACAAAAACAACCTCATTTTAAACACACGTATAAGCAGTTTAATTGCAATAATAAGGCAACCAAAGAACAACATAAAAAATATTATCACTAGACTTTACAAGGACGTAATTAATCAAAAAAAGAACATCATCCATATAATAAACTCAATGTACATAATTTATATCTAGTATAATGAACAACACACAATTGACCTATAAACTAAATAAATCATAAAATGTGAATGATAAACACATATTACAAAATAAAACATCAGAACATACACAAAAAGCTAATTTTAAAACATAAAATAATCAACTTCAAATGTAACGTTAATGAAACCAAATGAACAACTATATAAGTAAGTTATCATAATTTTACTTAATATTAAATAATCAAAACAACAATCATACTTTTAGGAAGAAAGATGCATTAGAGAGTGTAATTTGAACCTTAAGTCGATCCTAAAGCGATTCTTTATGAATATTTCCCCTAAACTTCCAGTGGATGTCAGATTGGGAGGACTTTTACCTACGGGCAATGGGGATTTGATTAGGCAACATCAATTTTCTTGTCATCCTTCCATGGTTCTTCCTATTAGACTTAGTTGTTCTTCTCCTCGCGATCCAGTGCGGTTGCTTAGCAGCCTGCCCTACTTAGATAGCCGGTGTTTGCTAATAAGGACGGCTTGCCCTGACCAAGACTCTACTGGGAAAAAATAAAGGTAAGCACACGATAAATAAGTCTAAAAAAGAAATCCAAAAGCTATTTTTTTGTCATTCTCTGCATCAGTATACTAGCAGCAGCTCCCGCTAAAGTAATTGGTTGCCCTCGTTGCAATGGGGAGGCGAACACATCTGCCGTATGAGTGATTCTCTGTCCGAATTCCTTTTCTATTGCCTTTACATCCGAACTTCAAAGCTAATTGAGGAGTGAGTAATAAAATTGAAGAACGTAAGATTCTAAACCCTAGTTATTGAATTGAATAGACGGAAAACCATCTGTTAATTAACGGTAAACAATCCAAAATACTAGGAGGGTTAAATACACACGGTATACTTAAGTTGGAGGGTTGTGTACGTAATTTGATAATTTGGAGGACATTATCTTTATAGATCTCGTAAATTTGAAGGTTAATTTTACAATTTTCTCTTTATGGATTTCTCTTTATAATATTATTTTCATTATAAATTAGAATATTTATGTTTACACCATGTACGTGGGACTATTTGAACAATTTGTGTTCACAAAGGTTTTGTGAGTTGGACTTGTCCAACCTTCGAATTCGATTACATAAGCCAGTCATTTTGCTCTAACATCCAAAAATGAGATTAAAATTCTATTACAAGGAGTAAACTTGGTCCTTTCTTTTTTATATTTTACTTCTAAAAATTATGTGAACCTCCTTTACAAAGGATTCTGACCCACCAGGTGTTGGGCATTCTTCCAAATATACTCATATTTGTATATATAAATATTTCATTACCAATAAAATAACCCTGTAATAAAAAAATGAGTCAAGAACAGCTTATCATGGAGCAGGAGGTGAATCAGCTTCCCCCAAGGGAGATAACGATTGGTGAAGCACTTGAGGCAACAGCTTTAACGTCGTGCCATAGGGCAGTCGACTACAGTGACGCTGCTGCCATTCAGGCTGCGGAGGTAAGAGCTACTGGAAGAACAAATATTGTACCTGGAGGTGTTGCTGCTGCAGCTCAGTCAGCAGCAATTCGCAATGCTAGGATCTCAAATGATGATGACAAGACCAAGCTCGGAGAGATTCTCACGGTGATCCTTTTTCTTGAAATAATGAAATTGTCTCACCGCTGTTTGGATTGGTTTATAATAGGAAAGGTAGATCATAGTAACTAACTTATTCAAATTTTTTACGGTGTGGTTTTCACAATTTTATAAATTTAACACACTCCCCTCATATGAAATTAATCTAATTCTAGAAATTTAACATGGTATCGAAGCAGGTTTGAAAAATCCTTAGTGACCTTGATTGAAGTTAGTCCGGTTTAATGAAATTGATCGTTTGGTAATCTACCGATTTGAATTGTCAAGTCCAACTTGTCATGTGGTTGGATTTGAGGAAGGTGTGTTGAAATAATGAAATTGTCTCACATCGGAATTGAAAGTGGTGCGGATTGGTTTATAAAAGAAAATGTGGATCATAGTAAATGATTTGTTCAAGTTTTTTACGGTGTGATATCATCTCTTTTATGCGTTATATCGTTGAAATAATGAAATTGTTTCACATCGAAAATTGAAAGTGGTGCGGATTGGTTTATAAGAAAGAATGCGTACTATAGTAAATGAATTGTTCAAGTATTTTACGGTGTGATCTTCTTCCTCTTATTCATTATATCCGAGCATAATACCCAATTGAAATTGACCTGACCCTATAAATTTAACACTTTTACATATGATTTTTGTTATCGCATAGAATTGAACGACATCTTATTTAGGATGCATGTTCAAAGCTACCATCGGATAAGCCTGTGACGCGTAAAGATGCTGAAGGGATCATTGGAGCAGAAGTGAGAAATGATCCCAATCTTTGCACCCAGCCAGGTGGTGTTGCTGCCTCAATTACAGCTGCAGCTAGGCTTAACCAAAGCAACTCATTTCCCACCAGGCAGAATAACCATAGCATCAAGAGGCACCAATTTTGAACTCTTTATTTTTTTGTTGATCAAATTTGTGAATAAGGATGTGCATGTTTAGATGCATTAAATCAAATGTAGATTAAGAACCAGACATATTAGATTAGCCTTCAACTTTGTTTTTGTAAATGAGATATGGTAACAAGTTCCTCTTGTAATGCTTCTTGTAAATGAGATTAGCCCAGATTGCATAAAATAAACTTGACTGAATCATTTATAAATTTTAATGTAGTAATTATTTTAACTATTAAAACAAAGGGTAATATAGTCATTTCTAAAATTACAATTTAGATATAGTTAATTTTAATAATCATGATTTTTTAAGTATGATAGTATTACAATTTCACTTTTTTGATGGACCTTCAAAAATCAAGATTACATTGGGTTTGTTTGGTTTAGCTTTTTAAAATTGCGGTGTGGTGAGATGTGGTGAGGTGTGGTGAGATATGATGATCGTGAATTTTTAAGTATGTTTGGTAAAATTGCGATATTATGATCATGATTTATGTAAAAATACTAATATACCCTTATATATATAAAATAATAAATATAATTATATTATAATTAATAGAAGTAAGAGTAAATAAGTCTTTTCCAAAATCACGATGAAGTCACAGCTAGTTTTAACAGCTGTGATGATATCGTGATTTTTAACGATTATCACATCGCAATTAATCTTATGTTTTGTGCGCATTAAAAAAATGACGATTTCAACATCTCACCGCACATCACCGCTGTTTTAATCGGGGTACCAAACAAACCCATTAACATATCATATCGTAGAGTTACTTTGATAATCAACAAGATTGCTTGTACCGGCTGCACAAGCAGGAAGTTTTATTGGGAAACAAGGAGTTACTGTCAAATCCATTCAAGAAGAATCTAATAGCATTGTTAGGGTTTTGGGATCAGGTTTTTCGTCTATTTGGTTTTTTATATTAGGTTATCTTTTTAAACTCCATGATTTGCTGTAAATTCCTTGCATATTCTCAATGAATCATCAAGTTTTAAGAGCTTATAAACATCGCAAAGTCATTTATTGTCACTTTTGCTCTAAATGATTCTAGTAGTAAATATAAGCATTCGATTTATGTACAGCATTTAGCAAATGCAACCCTGTTTGTTTGTTATGCATAAAAGTAGTTCCATTTGTTGACGAAATTATATAGTTGAACGGAGTAGTGATCTATGCTGTATAAAAAGCAAGAATAATTCATCACATTTTGTCTTCAGTAATCTAATACAATTCATCATATGTGACTATGCCTCACATTTGTTAATTTTTTGTGATGATTGCAGAAGAACTCCCGATTTTCGCTCTTCCAAATGATAGAGTTGCTAGCTTATAATGGATTTTACGATTCGTTTTACCGATTAAATTTAGCAAAACTAGATGTGGAATGGGAAAAAGAACACAACAAAACTTTTACGTGGAACCCGAGTACAGGAAAAAAACCACGGACCACCTCTTGGTCAATCTACTATCATAAAAATAATACAAAGATTACAGCCATAAGAACAATCGAGTTCTTGTGCAACTTAAATTAAAGGCAACAACAAAATGTTCCAAATCCATAACATGCTCTCGTGGTCCTGCTATTCTATGATAATCCTATGAGATGATGATATCGCATTAAAGCGACTGACACAATTTATATAGTGTCTTTAGTGGGCTTTAGGGTTAAAGCCCACTAATCCTCTGTCGATCCTACTCAGTGCACCCCTTCAGCTGATTGACCGTCACACCGAAGTCAACAATCTCCTCCTCCAGCCTTAGAGCGTCTTTCCAATTACTGATAGGTCTTTCCAATCTATCTCAGTCCAACTTATCTGGAATAGAACTTGTTATTGCTGCTAAAAATTAGCAATAACAAAATTTAGACCCCCTTTCATGGGTAGGGGTCCTATGAAAAAGTAATACGAAAGCAAGAAGTAAAAAAACACGATTTTGTAGGTGGAAAATCTTTATGTAAAAGAAATGATAAAAAACCACCCCAACTGTAGCCTTGGAATCTAATATAAACATCAAGTTTGTAGATTTACAACAATAGAATAAGATGTGGAAATCAAAAGGAAAAATATCATCTTCTGGTGGCCATAGTCGTAGGTTTCCCGACCGGAAAAAGAAATGAATTGCGATTTTCTTTAGGTTATCAATAAAACCCTCCATTAGGTCCTCAATCAAAACTCTCATCAATACTTTAACCATGTATATATAAGTGATTAATCCAGCCAAATTATAACTCACTAGACCCATCAATAATGGAGTCCAATAAATAATGACATATTAATATCTAAATTAGGCACAAGGGTCCAGTAAATAAGTAATCCGATCCAAATACCACGATAAGCTATAAACAATGTCAATCATCAAAATATTTCGATCTGCTTCATTTCTCGACTTGGGAATGACTATATAGAAATATATGTGTTCTCGAATAATAAATTTCTCAGAATGATATCAGAAGTCCCCTGATTTGCGTAGTCGAAATATTCGAGTACACAAATCATAAATTTACCCTGAGAATAATGTTGCAATAAACTCACAATAATAGTATCGCAATTTCTAACTGAATATACTAGGCATGAGTGAATAATATTAGTGACTGAATACCATTATCTTATAAAACTTCATATATACTTCTAAAATAATGAGTGGGGATATTATCATCTTATAATTGAATCTGACATTATAATTCTCCAAAATCTCTATTTATGAACTCCATAAAAGTCTTCGATGACTTTTTGTTTCATATGTTGTCTTTAAAATTTATGATAGTTTCCGACAATTGATAAGACACTTGGTATGTGAGAATATATTGATATGCCCGAATAAACTACTTCACAATTCCTCATATAATAAGTATGATTTTCTGAACACAAATAATAACATATTCCTTATTGTTGTGGGTCATAACTGAGAGTCCTCACTCATAAATAAAATGTAGTGAAGTCCACGCCATAAGGCAGTCATTTGATCATCTTGGTCGTAAATGAAAATATCTTATCTTAAATAATGAAATCCATGTCGTATGACCATCACTTGGTCATGTTGATCGTAAATGAAATTATCTGAGCAAAAATAATGAAATGTATGTCATTGGACCATCACTTGGTAATCCTGATTGTAAAAAAAAATATCCGATCATAAATTAGAAAAACCATTCCATAATACAATAAGAATACCTGTAACGACCCTAATTTGGGCCTAGTTGTTTTGTTAAAACATGATAATTAAAACGGAAACATTCGAATGCAAATTTAAAACATAGTTCGAACATGAAAGTATGATAGCATAATTTAGAGTATTCTCCAAAGGGACCGGACTCTATCACCGGACAACCGACGACCTCCTTCCCCCATCCCTATCATATCTCGTCTGCGTCACCTACAAAATCTGTAAAGCGGTCACAATCTATTAAATGAAACTTCACACACACTACGCATTATCTTTTCACTTCTTAGTTACACCGTACACGCACACGTGAATCATTCCACTTAACAGTTTTATTATTTCCCTCTTCTTTTACCCTTATCATTTCCATCATTCATCAACTTTACTGTTGCCGAGATTAACATGCTCGGTGCATGTCCCGCCCAAGCCAACCGTTAGCTGTTGGATGACTCGACGGGCCATATGCTTCCCTTCCCCGGGTGGGTAATTAGGGGCTACCCCTTTTTCCACCCGGATCCGTTCTGCCCTCTTCGTACGTATCTTTTCCTCTTTGGAACTTATCGTTCCCTTCATCAGGCATGCCCTTCCTTTGGCGAATCGTGTACTAGGCACGATGTCGGGTTCGGTCGGACGGTCTATCCTTCCTCACCCCGAGTCTTATTATCTTTTATCTCGTTCATTCGTATACTTTCTTCCTTCTTTATTAACCCAATCACATTCCCTAAGTCTGAACCTTTCCTTACTATATTGTGTTCACTCCACTTACCGTTTGCTTTAGTCTGTTATAATCTTCCCGTGCTTCCCGTGTCCTTTTTCCTCCCACGATCCGACTTCGGGATGGAAGGAAAACACTCGAACTTAGTATTTCCGCGACAATTCCACCTCTGCCCTGAAATCCGCGATAATAATACACTGGGATCAAAATCCGCGACAATTTTGCATTGGGGATGAAATTCGCGATAATTTATGTCTTACTGGAAATCCGTGATGATTTTACTCTTCGTAATTTCCGCGACAATTTTGCCCTTCAAAATTTCCGCGACAATTTTGCCTTCCAAATTTCCATGACAATTTTGCCCTTCGTACTTTTTCGCGATAATTTTTGCCCTTCAGAATTTTTCGCAACAATTTCCTTCTTCGAGGCAATTTTCGAATTTTCGTGTCTTAATGATGATTAACTCGTTTTTGGGCCTCCTCACCCCTATTTATAAATATTCTAACTTTTCTAATTTACACTTTAACTCCTCCTTCTTTTGCTTTTGACCCCCTTTGTATCTTTTTCCTTACTTTTCTATTTTTCGTTTCCTTTTAAGTTCTTTCGTTCCCGTATCCCTCATTATCTCTCGTCTAGACTTTACCGCTACGTTCCCTACTATTTGTTTCATTGTACCTTTTTCTCGGCTATTACAATACCGCTTAGCTATTTTGTTATGCCACGAAAATACCAAGTCATAAAGAGAATCCATGAAATTCCGGTGTTGGTCCTCAACAAACGCCCAACACCCCTTACTTAGATCGGGTATAATCCCGGATAGGCAGATCCAGTACCTTGGCTTAGGTGAACTTTTGAGGGCCACGGAGAAGGCGGATGTCTTTTTGCGGATCTCAATGAGAATCCAATATCGCTCTCACTTTTGGGTCTCAACGAGCACTCAACAATCACGGGCCTCAACTAGCGCCCCACTTAACTTCACAATTCGGGTCTCAACAAGTACTCGTGAGCCTCAAGTAGCGCCCTACTTAACTTCATAACTCGGGTCTCAACAAGCACTCGTGGGCCTCAAGTAGCGTCCTACTTAACTTCATAACTCCGGTCTCAACAAGCACCCGTGGGCCTCAAGTAGCGCCCTAATTATTCTAATATGATCGGGTCTCAACAAGCACCTGTGGGCCTCAAGTAGCGCCCATCAGGTTTACCTTTTGGGTTTAAACTTGCACCCGGAGTCAACACACTTTCACACCGGTTTAAACTTGCACCCGGGGTCAACACACTTTCCCTCCGGTATAAACTTGCACCCGGGGTCATCACACTTTCCCACCGGTATAAAATTGCACCCGGGGTCAACACACTTTCACATCGGTTTAAATTTGCACCCGGGGTCAACACATTTTCCCTCCGGTATAAACTTGTACATGGGGTCATCACACTTTCCCACCGGTATAAACTTGCACCCGGAGTCAACACACTCTTGCCGCCGGAATAAACTTGCACCCGGGGTCATCCCACTCTCGCCGCCGGTATAAACTTGCACCCGGGATCAACATACTTTCACATCGGTTTAAATTTGCACCCGGGGTCAACACACTTTCCCTCCGGTATAAACTTGTACATGGGGTCATCACACTTTCCCACCGGTATAAACTTGCACCCGGGGTCAACACACTCTCGCCGCCGGTATAAACTTGCACCCGGGGTCATCTCACTCTCACCGCCGGTATAAACTTGCACCCGGGGCCATCACACTCTTGCCGTCGGTATAAACTTGCACCCGGGGACGTCACACTTTCGCCACGGGTTTAAACTTGAAATTACCTTAGTCTAATAATGTTCTTTAACTTCAAATTTTCAAACATAATTCCATGGGTTACGAAACTCTATTGGTTTTCGTTATAATCGCCATTATGTTAACTGTATGGTATCTCATTAAAGCAGACCCACACGATCGNCGCCGCCGGTATATACTTGCACCTAGGGCCATCACACTCTCGCCGCCGGTTTAAACTTGCACCCGGGGCCATCACACTCTCGCCACCGGTTTAAACTTACACCCGGGGCAATCACACTCTTGCCGCCGGTATAAACTTGCACCCGGGGCCGCCACACTTTCGCCACCGGTTTAAACTTGCACCCAGAGCCATCACACTCTCGCCGCCGGTATATACTTGCACCTAGGGCCATCACACTCTTGCCGCAGGTATAAACTTGCACTCGGGGCCACTGCGGAAATCGACCAGACTCCGACGAGGGCGCGACTCTCGCCGGCGTGTCATGGAGGAGTCGAGTCAAAGAGGCGGCACTCTGTTTGCCACGGAAACATGCTCGGTACGTGGCCGGCTATCAAACAATCGGGACCCTTGACATACTCCAACAGTATACATGTATAGACGATTCTGCTGCAGCCAGAGACGCTTCAGTTTAAACAATATTTTGACCCAGTATCCGATCTAACAAGTTTGAGATTGATCGACTATAAGACAAGCGGTACATTGCATTTCTAATATATCCTAAATTATTTAGTTTCCATCCTCAATCATACTAAAATGCAATGAACCTCACTCCTATCTTACCAGTCTCCTAGTCGATTGATCTCGTGTCGTTAGAAATGATACAAAAAATAAGAATATTTTAAAAAGGATGGGGATTTTTTTAAAAAAAAAAGATCGAAGAGTCACGTCTATACATAATACTTGTGCAAATTGGAAATATGCCAAGTCCGTGGCAGCTTCTCTCTGCTCATATTCGCAATCTCATACGTTCATTTTCTTACCATCGCCTTAATCCGATACGAAATATCCCATTCAAAGTACAACTTGCCAACATGTTTAATCATCTCAACTTTCTGGATAGTGAGGGGAATTAATATACCGATCCCCCTATTCCGATATGCAAATTGTTGACACCGATACAATTTTTGATAGATAGGAAATAATAAGTGCAAGAGATAAATGAATTCATTGAATAGATGAGAACGATTTCCTAATAATCCAGAATATGAAGACAAGTGGAATAAACTATAGATTCTTTGTATTTGTTTCATCACTATTACTGGTTCAACGGATCACAATCATAATATTCTCACTTCAATTCAAAACTCTCTTAACAACCTCATGTGCTTCCATATTGACTAGGTGTTTGTAGTCATAAGTCCTCAGTGTTTATCGGTTCATTGAATGAAACTAATTGATCAGTCTCTCCTTGCTAGTGAATGAGTATGCATATACCATCATTTGCATAAGATTCACATTCAAAAGATCTTAGTTCTCCTATCCTAATAGAACTAATATCAATGTATCAAGATTCAATCCTTGATAGTTTCCTACTAACATAATTTACTGCCGATGCTATTTGTCATTGTGTCTAAACTAGTTTGCTTTCTCAAAACTTCTCTTGACAGTACAAACTGTAAAACCAACGGCTTCCCAGGAAAAGGTGGCGACATAAACGGTTCTTTACTCAAATACTCCATCAAACTTTCACAAGACGATTGACATTGGACAATCTTAATTTATATTCATCTTGCAGACACATAAGACCAAGAACATTCATCCTCTTTCTCACAAACGCCCATCTAGGAGGACTGAACATAATTCGATACTTTCGCATGATACTAAAACATTCGTTCATATGATGAGCATGATTTCCGCATTGTCAACTCTTTGTCTACATTCCTTGATGTAGACTTCCAAGCATTCATTAATCGTATCCTTAAATATGAATATGTCTAGGTTGATATGTGGTTCCCTCATTCTTCAAAACAAAATGCATAATTAAGAAACTCAAAATCGCACCTCGAATCTATCATCATACCAACTCTCCAGCTATTATTCAACTTTGGGACAACCAATTGATTCGTGATCCAATATACGTATCTTACAAGCTCGATGAGTCATGCATGCAACAAACTTCCAACCTATTCATCAATTGCATTTTCTTTTTCAGGGAGAACTTATGCTTCTAATGAATCATTTTCAATCTCTGTTGACATATCCATTTCAAACATGAATAGCAACACTATGACAATTCTCCATTTTAAATTGCTTTAATAACTGCTTATTTCATTTGCTTATCGTTTTTTATACTTCCGAGAATACCTCATTATTTGAATCCACTCATGTTTTCTTATAAAACATCCATAATCCAAACTGATTTCTTCACACTAGAGTCATATATAAGGATTTGACACATGAAATTACAACAAGAAAGTGCTAACTCAGGGTTCCCTTTCATCTTTCTGATACCCGAGGGGATAGGAAACTTCATCATTAAATGAGGCTTGGATACAATCGTCCGAACAAATATAAATCACTTCTTTATAATATCATTATAAGGGATAATAAGAAGATCCACCACTACGAATACCACCATTAAATTTCTCGATATTTTTTATCTCCCAAAGAGATTAGGAGAAAAATAGATCCTTCGGGAGCATCAACACTGTTCTTAAATCCGACTAACATAAAATGTACTGTCTTGAGCTTAATAGTTCAACTCAATAATGTCGTAGGTGAATTAAAAAGGTGGGTTCCATAAATATATATTTCCGGAAGAATACCGTTCCAAACGATCATAAAAATAAATTTAAAGAAGGGAGTTCCATAAAATTAAATTTCCGTACGAATACCATTCTGGACAATTAATAAAATATATAAATTCGATGTCCCCTTCACGATGTATAACTCAAAATAAATATTGTTGATAGATAATTGTATAAAGGAATTTAGAATGATCAACTAATCACCAATGTCAGACACGGTGATGTTCTGACTAATATTAATAACCAACTGCTAGAATTCCTCATGAATATTATTCCGGACGAATACCATTCCGGATAATTAAGACTATTCTGAATGAATACCATTTCGGATGATTAAGAAAAACAATTAGATACCTCATTTATTTTATGATCATTGTTTTCAATAATTTGACCATTAGATCGAGTTAAATCCAATTACCTTAGTCTAATAATGTTCTTTAACTTCAAATTTTCAAACATAATTCCATGGGTTACGAAACTCTATTGGTTTTCGTTATAATCGCCATTATGTTAACTGTATGGTACCTCATTAAAGCAGACCCACACGATCGAAATAAGGAGTTTTAATCGATGAACACATGTAATATTTCTCAAACAAAATGGAAACCAGGGTGAAATGACTACTTCACGAAATGCTCGAATCTCCTTGAATGATGGGTAAAAGACCCTGATAGTTCGTATAACCATTAAGGATGTCTTGATTATTGAACGAGAGTGTCGACACATAAATATATTCTTCAACTTATGAGAAGACAAGACTATCATCCAAGAACAAGAGTCTACATCGGAATTTCATGTTGACTCTAAAGAAATTTCATGCTTTCCATGGTTATTCGGTGATAGCTAACTTGTGTGACATTTTGATCGTTTCTCTAATGTCCTTTTTTGTAGTGTCTCCATTTATTACTATAATTAATTCTTTGGTCTTGACTCCTTTCTTTTCCACAACAACTTCCTTTTTTACAACAATGATATGTTTCCAAAAGGCATGTTTTCCACTTTTCGATTTAAATGCATTAAATCTATATCGATAAATAATCCATCAAGTTGCCTTAACCTTCGCTGGACTCTGAGTATCGAAACTTAAATCACCAAAGTCATAGATAAAATGTCTGAAACATATAAAAGACTCAATAAAATTTATTGATTGAATTCCATAGAGAAGAAGAATATTCAGTGATATCAATAAATGTCTAATTTATAACCAGATAAATATGCTCATAGTTGAAAACCGAAAAATTCTGCATCATAGTATTTGATAATGATATATTACGTTATTTCAAATATTCTCTAATAATGAACAAACGAAATACATACAAAAGCAAGCTTCCGCATGTTCTTTCGAATTCAAAATATTTTGATAAACACCGATGAAGTAGATAGCTAATAGATGTCCTCCCGGATGAATTCCCGCTCAGAGAAGGCTGAGTAATGGTTTCGGAGACCGGGGGTTCTTCCGAAAGTATTGATTGAGTCCCCGGTAATACATCACCCTCGTGTTATCCATATGGCAATTTTCTGACTATTCTGATCATAAATAAGAACGTCAATTCTCACATTTGCGTATCTCGGAGGAGACAAACAATTTTACTTCATATATCGCTTTGTAATCTTTCCTGTTAGTTTCCGGCTATCCATAAGATTCTAAATGGATTAAATAACTCGTTCTTAAGGTGGCGATAACCGGCAATCAAAATTATGAAAATAATATATCACTGATAATTTAGAATCCCAAATTCTTTTCTTCTCGTGATGAAGAATAATATCATAATTAGACATAAAAAATCCTTCGTCAATCATTATGAAGACACCGGAGATAATATCAAAACGATAAGATTTTCAAAATATAACCAGATCTTGATAAAAATATAATTGCAGTACTATTATAATCAATCATATGATTGATTCCGTTCAAAAATAAAAATGTAATCTTGATACTATATCATAACAATTTGCCAACTTAGGATGATAATACATACGAACCACCTAGTAAATCATTCAGAAGATACCATAAAGAATACCAACACAAAGAGATTATCATTTTATCATAAAATCCACATCATCTCAATCCATAAAATATAGAAATCCATCTTCTTTGGAGTACATAATTTAAAATCCGAAATAAATAAGATCAATCGATCTGCACTTTTCGCAACGAAGATCGTTAAGAACATTGAATAATCTGTCTTGATCAATAAATATAAGTCTCACAACGATCAAAAGATGAAATAATCATATCCATATTAGAATTTCAAAAATAAACGGATTCTGAATAATTAGAAACATTGTTTGTCCGTCGATAATTTGAACAGCGAAATAATTACCAAAACTGATCTCCACCGTTGGGAACACAGCACAATGTGTCATGAATAATATACGCAAATTTCAAAATAATCCAATGGTGAAATAAAGCACATTACATAGAATACTACAACTCAGTATATCAGAAAACACATATTGAAACTTTGNAACACAGATTGAAATGTTGAAAGTTCGTCGTTAATTTAAAACCAAACCAACATTTAAAATCAATCTCCACCGTCTATAACATTTATAAGTATGTCTAGACGAATATATATTAATTTCAGACACATGCAACGGTCCAATTATGCAAACTTTATAGAATATCCAAACTGCACATTACAAGAGGATTAGAAATATACCAACCATATATTCGGATAGTAAACCGAAATACAAAATTACCATTAAAACTGATCTTCACCAATCAGAAGACCTAAATATATGTATGAAACCATGCTAAAAATTTCAGAACGATCCGACGGTACAACTATGAGAATCGAATAGAATCGAAAAACCGAATTCCGTATACTTGAAAAATCAGAAAAAATCCCTTCTAAAGCAACGTTAATTTCGACATCTAGGTGACAATAAAAATAGATCTGTACCATTCAGAATGGAGAATAATATGTTTGTAGCAGTATATGAAAATTGCAGACCGATCCAACGGTTCAATATTTAGTAACACACTGAATACAAAAGCTGCGCTGAATCAAAAATATATTCTAGTTTTCCATCCAAAACTCCAGATAAAAACTCAATGGGATTAAAAAAGTCCCCACGGACGGCGCCAATGTTATCGCTGCTAAAAATCAGCAATAACAAAATTTAGACCCCTTTTACGGGTAGAGGTCGAATTAAAGTTTAACACAAGAACAAGAAGAAAAAGACACGATTTTTATAAGTGGAAAACCTTTCTGTAAAAGAAAGGATAAAAAACCACCTCGGTCGTAGCCTTTGAATCCAATATAAAAGTCAAGTTCAAAGATTTACAATAGGAGAACACGATGTAGAAAACAAAAGGAAAAAGATCATCTTTCGGTGGGCATAGTCGTAGGTTTCTCGGGCGAAAAAGAAGTGAATAGCGACCTCCTTCTTAGGTCAAGAATCCAAGCCCCACTCATTAATACTTTAACCATGTTTATATAGATGATTTGTCAAACCCAATTATAACTCACTAGGTCCACCAATAATAGAGTCCAATAAATAATGACCCATTAATCTCTAAATTAGGCACAATGATCCAATAAATAAGTAACCGGATCCAAATACCACAATAAGTTATAAACAATGTCAATCATCAAAATATTTCGATCTGCTTTATTTCTCGACTTGGGAATGACTATATAGATATATATGTGTCATCGAATAGTAAATATCTCAAGGTGATATCAACAGCTTATGTAAATTCTTCAAAATGTTGATCTTCTTCTTTCGCATTAGCCCACCGTGTTTCAAAATACTTTGCACATCGTAAGAAGGTAGCTTTCACTAGGGCTGTTATTGGAAGACGACGTATACCTTTAAGAACTCCATTAAAACCTTCTACCTGATTGGTTGTTAAAGTTCCGTTTCTATAAAGCAAAGAATCGGAAAACAAAAGATTTAGATTAATCAAACACAATATAAATATATTAAATATGTTACCTGGCACCGTCATCATAAGATAATGTCCATTTCTTCTTTTCATTTTTAAGGAGCCAATAATATGCTTCATTATCAATATTTCGAATAGTTTCCATAACTTTTTCAAACTTTCTCTTCTCGGTTGCCTTACAAGCACTCCAAAACAAACTGTTTAAATAAGAATTCTTAAACCGATCAGTGAAATTCACTGATAAGTGTCTTAGACAAAACCGATGACATCCATAAGAAGGATTAAAAGCATTAACATGTTCCACCGCTGACAATAGACCACGGTCCCTATCAGATATAATACATGTAAATCTTTTACCTTGAACTATATGAGTCGCAATATGTTCCAAGAACCATCGCCAAGATTCAAAACTTTCTTCATCAATAAGTGCAAATGCAAGCGGTACTAACTTACCCTCTGGGTCTAATGTAACTGCTATCAATAGCTTGTGTCTGAACTTAGTGTACAAATGTGTATCATCCACACTAATAACAGGTCTACAATGTTGGTATGCCTCAATACACGGTTTAAAAGCCAAAAAAACAAACTTTAACATTTTTGTTCTAGAGCCATCATCAATATGTCTCCACTCAACAATGGATCCAGGATTAGATCGTTGTACATCACGTAAGTAGTAAGACAATTGTTTTACAGATTTCTCCCATTTGCCATAAATTTTATGAAGAGCACTCTTCCATCCATTATAATCAACTGTATATGTGATATTAAATCCATATTTGTTCTTAATCAATACCATGATGACACTTGGTTTAATAACAGGGTCATTGCGGGTAAATCTAGTATATCCCGAGCTACAACATTACTACCGAGATTCCTATGATTAGTAGTTGTGTTACTACTAATGAGGCAAGTATGAGAAAAATTATACATTGTAATTAATCATGCATTTCTCCTCCGCATAGATACATATCTGAGCCCCCAATTGCATGGAGTTTTATTATGGGCTTGTTTGCAACAACTTGCCATAATGTTTTTGAACTACGATCCACTTTAAACTCTCTCTTAGCAACATTGATTGAATAGCTTTTCACATAAGCTATGATGTGCTCTATATCCTCAAAAGACATATTCTATGCAAACTTACAATTTCTTTCATCATAACATGACACTGAACTAGGAATTCCCATGGAATCACGACATATTGATGACCCGATTAAAGTATAAAATGGTACTGTGTCTAACTTTACCAGTTCATGATCATTACTTTCATTGACAATATCATCTTCCCTATCGAAAACAATGTTCTCTTCTTTGTCAAAACCGTCCTCCATGTAATCACTTTCATAATTAAACTCTATCTCAGCGAAAGAATCACCTACGGGATCAATGAATTCTTTGGCGTCTATGGTATCTATGAAAATATATTCACATTAGTTACAATGAAATGCTTTATGTAAATCAAAGCGGTTAGATATATAATACCTGAATAAAATTGAAGGTTATGATTCATTAAAAGTGAATCACTTTCAATTTCATTGTTATTTTCCATCTTCATTATCCTGCAAAAAAAACACTACGATGCTAATCACTAAAATCTCACTTTCCACTAAAGATCAAGTTCCATCACATGGAGTATTTAAAATGAATGCAATTCACAGCATATAAGCTTGAAATTATTATTTTCAAATAAACATATTGTACACTATGTAATAAAAAGCATACAAAATGAATAAAGAGGGTAATAAAGTACTTAAACAACACTAACACAACAATATACGAAAAATGTTAAAATTATACGAACAAAGCAAGAAGAAAAGCATTTATAAAATCTGCTAGAAAGTCTAGTAGAAAATGAAACTGAAGCATTTTCAAAAGAGACACAAAATCCGCTAGAAAATGAATAAACAAAGTAATTAAGTATTTAATACAACACTGAAACAACATTATGCAAAAAAAATCTCTCAAATCCTATTTTCATACACAATTTCTCCCTGTAATGGAATTTGATGGGGCTAATCACTCAAATCTCTCAAATCCCATTTTTTAACACAATTTTTCTTCAATTTCAGTATCAAATAAATTTACCAACGAAAAGGAAACGAGTTACAGTTGAACGAAACAAGTTTTGCTGCCCTCTCAATCACATGATTGAATAGAAGCTCAATTGCAGTAGGAGTGTAATGAGTTCTTTGTTGGGTGAGTTAAGAAACAACGGGAAGTTAACAAACAACGAGAAATTTTTTTTATTGATGTAACTTGTTTCTAACCTACATCTCCCTAAATGGGTTTGTTAGATAAAAAAATGATAAACTATGTTATTTTAAGAAATAGGAAAGCAATGTGGGGTATTTGGATAAAATACCCAAATTCCCCTTCCAATCCTCCTCTAAACCCTTTCGGTGAGTTGGGAGTCCATATGCGTGGAGGTTGAATCTCGGTATCTTTAGACTGTAAGCATCTCATCCCTTTTTAATGCTGCTGGATTTAGTTCAAAATTGTCCTAACTTGTTAACCTAAATGGTTTTCGGCTTATCCTTTCTGTTTTTCCCTCGGTACCGGTATAGAATTTGTCAAAGGAATTGACTCGTCATACCCGAACCTCATATTCATTGTTTCCTTTGAGGATTTGTGCTACTGCCATCCATTGACTATAAGTAGATTCATACTTCAATTATTTGAGTTTTGAGAATGAGATGTTGACTATGGCGGAATCTGTAATATTTTTCAATATTGACTCCAAATTGAAAATGTCAATTTGTAAGCAGTTAAGAATTCTCATTACCACATTTTAAAAATCTGTGAAATATCAAGAACTTTTGTCCCCTAGTCATCTATTTCTTTGCTGCAGAGAAGGTAAAGCCTTGCTACCTTTATCCGGATGTTTTTAGTTTTGTTTATGTGGAGAATTGAATTATATATTTTGTTTTTTATGATACTTTTCAGAAAATCAGATTTAATTATATTTGTTTTTTGATGAGATTTGTTGTGTTTGGATATGTTGTGGTTTTAAATCACAACAATTATATATTAGTGTAGAATTGATGATTACAACCTGTAGGTTGTTACAGGAAAAAACCCTGTTCCACCGTAGGAGGATTCGAGGATTTACCGCTATTCTTCTTCTTCCACACCGGCCATCGGCATTTCTTCATGACTCATATCCTTCCAAAATTTTCGCATGTCTTTTTTTGTTATGGTTGGGTTTTTCTGTCTTAATTGTGATTGATTTTTCTGTAAAGTTTTCGTTGGATTTCTTAACTGCTTTTAACGCGGAAATCAAAGGGATCGGGACAGAGAAAGAGCTCAGGCTCGGGGTGGCGCCAAGGGCAAGGGCAAAGATGATGGTTTGACTCCTGAGCAGCGCCGCGAGAGGTCATTCCCCCTGTTTTTGTTTTTTTCACGTATTCTGATTCATGATTTTTTGTTATGCTAAAGTTAGGTTTTTTGTAACGTTGATGTTAATTTGAAGCACCCATAAGATTTTATGTCAATATTGAAAACAAAAAGATCACCTTATTTTAATGAGTATGCTATGCGATCTTGATGTTCTTGAAATTCATCATCAGTAATGATTAAATCAAGATGATTTATGGGAAAAGTTTATTGCTTTTCACTCAAGATTTTTGTCTTAATTTACTGGGCATGTTAGAATCTAGGTTTGAATTGTATGTTTTTCTCTTGATGAAAGATAAAGAGACATTGATTGTTATTCACATGCTCAAGTATGTATTGATGATATCTCATCAGGGATGCTAAGGCACTTCAAGAGAAGACTGCAAAGAAAGCAGCCGGGGCTGGTGAAGCGGTAGGTAAAAGCAGCAAAAAATAGAAGAATATGAGTTTCGTGTATTGTGCTACATATATAACTAAACCTTTATGTGACAACAACAATATGGGATTATGAGCAATTTCTACTTTTAAGCTTGATCCTATGCTTGCCTTCTTGTGTGTTTTTTTTCTTTTAATTGAAATGTGAAGCGTTTTGAGACAAACCATATATCTTTGTGCTTATATTATATAAGATTACATTGATTTATAGCTCAGAATCAAACTTTCTTTTGATTAAGAATTCAAATGGTGTCTCATTTGAATTATGGTTCTTGGTGATGTGCAGTTAATGGCTATTAACCAGTTGTCCTTTTTTGTATATTATCATAAGTTTTACTCATTTGATGATTATGAGCCAAACCAATACACTTTGAAATAATTCTGCAACTCCACTTGTATTTAATATAGAATATTACTCTTGGAATTTAGTCTCTTTAAGCTTAAATTTAATGATATGATCTCAACAGTTAAATAGAGTATTTTGCTTTGTCATGCGTAGCTTTTTTGTAAGGGTTTTGAGT
>RWGZ01000961.1:108168-229427 GCA_009725065.1 Utricularia reniformis
GTATCACCAATATCACCTCAGTAGACTTCTCCTTAGTCTTTACGATAGTATCCTTGTAATGTTGATCTTAGTTGATGGTCCCGTCGATCGATCTAATTATTTTCCTCCCTTCAGTCTAGAACCGGTAACCAAAATAATTAACTCGATAACCAATGAAAATAGTTTTTACAGCTTTATCATCAAGTTTATCCCTTTTCTCATGGTATATGTGGACATACACAATGCAACCGAACACTTTGAGATGATCCAACTTCACCTCCATCCCAGTCCACTTCTCCTCGGGCAACTCGCAATCCAGTGGTACCAATGGACTCCGATTGATTAGGTATGCTATCGTACTCACATCATCCGCCCAGAAGGTCTTTGGTAGACCAGCATGCAATCTCATCGATCAGGCACTCTCATTCAAAGTGTGGTTCATTCGTTCAACAACTCCATTCTGCATCGGCTTGTTCGGGACCGATCGCTCTAGCTAAACCCTAAACCCTAAACAATAGTTTCTGAACTCCTCCCCGTCATACTCCCCTCCATTGTCTGATTTCAGACACTTCAACTTGGTTCAAGTATCGAGCTCCACCTCTACTTTCCACCTTTTAAATGTATGGAACACATCAGATTTCTTCCTTAAAAAATAGACCCATACCTTATGGGTATAGTCGTCAATGAAGGAGACGTCATACTTCGAGCCTCCAACGGACTCGACCGGTGACATACCCCACACATCGGTGTGCACGAGTTCCAGCTTGCTGGTTTTCAGATTCCGCTTCACCTTCGTAAATGTTACTCTTCTCTACTTGTCGAGCACACAATCCTCACATAATCCAACCTCTTTGTCCTCAATGGTCGGCAATAAGCATTTATGGACATGATCTTCATGCCCTTCTCACTCATGTGGCCAAGGCGATCGTTCCACATCTTCAGCAACCTCCTTCGGTCCTTCATTGATCGGTCCCCATTTGACCGATCGGTCTCCAGTGTAGTGAGAGAGGATCGGTCCTCATTTTCCCCGATCGGTTTCTCCACTTATAAAGTTCCCGACTTGATTCATTTAGCAATGGCCAAAGCCCCTTTGGTCACTCTCCATCGACCGCTCCCGAAAGACGTTCGGTACCCCTTAGAATCCAACTATCCGACCGATATCAGGTTCTTACTTAGTCCAGGTATATACATCACATTCTCCAAGGTCCAACAGTTACCATTTGAGGATCGAATTGGTATATCACCCCGACCGGTGATCTCTAGGAACTTCCCATCGGTAAGATAAACCTTCTAGAAATTCGCTGACCTGAAAGACTTAAATAACTTCTTATTAAAACAAGAGTGAAAGGATGCACCTGAGTCAACCACCTATGACTCAACTGGACTCTTGAGACAGTGTACAAGTGCATCGTTAGATTCAGCCTCTACCGATGCTGAATTATTCTCCTTCGGCTCCTTGCATTCCTTGCGGAAGTGTCCCTTCTTCTCGCAATTCCAATAATCGGGATAACCCCGATTCCTCGATCGGGCCCTACTCTCGCCTTTCTGCCCTCGGTTATTCTTCCGACCCTGGGAAGAATATGCCCCCAATGCATTACTTTTGGTATCTCTTTTATGCTTTCGTCTCAATTCATCACTAATGAGTTGAGCCCGCACTTCGTCAAAATTAGGTTTCCCTGGTTGACTACTGATAATATCAATCGTCGTCGACCAGCTTTCGGGAATGGTACCAAGAATGGCAACGGCCTGCGTGTCATCATCCATGACATGTCCAGCCAACGACAACTGGTCTGTAAGATTGCAGAAATCATTCAGATGTTCTGCCTGTCTATCCCATTGAACAAAATCAGATGGCTAACTTCCATTGGCATCATCACATGCCTCTTTCCGAGGCACAGATTTACAAATATCTACACAATTTACAAACCCTTATGGAACATTAGATCTCTCGATAGAGCTATTGCAAGTTTCCTTTATGGAATCTAGATAGGGACACCAACCTGCTCGAGTCCTTGCAAAACATCAACTGTGATGTTTTTCAATCCTCCTGGATCCATTCATGTCCAACAAAAAGCTACATGTTACAATCAGGTAAATCAACAAATTCAAAATGAACAAATCACAAAAAACAAAATAATTAAACTCTCTAGGGTTTCACAATATTAAACAAATTGAAAGAGAACATAGCAATTGTATAAACTGGAAATACAAAACAATGGCAGCACATACCGTCATCATAAGCAGAGAAACGACGCTGAATAGCCATTAGGGTATCGTAATCATCATCAAAATCGGAGTCATCGGAGTTCACAGTGGTGGAAGCCATCATCTTAAAAGGCTCCAATAAACTCGTTGAAGACAAAAATCTATTTTGAATGCTCTTCAACATCTGGATATCTTTCTCATTCTCTTCATCTCCAATGGATTCGTCATCTTCCACCTTCTCAAAGGCAATAATAGCAACAACGCGACTGTGCTCATCGCCAGACGGCGTCCAAATTGGGTCTGCAGTGGCGTTGGTATGTGTCAGTTGGCACGCTGTTTTGGACCGACTTCTTGGATCGGTCCAAAACAGTTACAGCCTACGTGCCCCATGCTCTGGGCATCTGCACGCGGTCCACGCTTTGGGCCTGCTCAAGTTGTTAGCACTTCAAGGCAACCATGTTTTCCAATAGGGGAAAGCGACCTTGTCAGAGGCGGTTATAGGGTGTGATTCACACACGTTTCTCTCTATAAATACAGAGTCAAATGATATGCTCAGAAGGACCTTTTGAATGTGCAGAACAGGCTGTTACTCTCCCGGTTACCCCTCTTGCGCTTTCTTATTTTCCCTTGTCATTTTCATAAGTCTTTCTGTTCGTAACAATGAACTGTTCCATTAATGAATCGGCTAAGAGCGTTTTCAGCTCTTAGTCATGTGGTTTTTTCCCCTTTCTCAATGGGTTTTCCACTCTAAAATTCACTGTGTGGATTATTCTTTTTATTCCTAATCGTTTCCCCCATTTCAAACAAATTCAAACTGAGTTCGTTTATTGCGAATCGGATGACTGTTGATACCTCTGGTCTATTGACCACAACAATGTGTAAGGATAAATTAATCTTTTATTAAATCGTGACAACTTTTATCTTGATAAAAGTTTTAAAATAGTGTAAAGACGATACCCTCAAAGTTTTAAAATTACATGTCAAAGTCGTTCAAGAATGACTATCTAGTGAATATTATCTTTTTTTTCGTTTAAGTGGTTTTGATAATTTATACATTATTTTTAAAAAATTTCAAAGATTGTAGATATAATCATTTCTGATTTTACCAAAATATACCTTGATTACATCAATTATCCAAGTATAAAACTTTTATAACCAAAATTGTCAAGTCAACAAAGAGGAACCTCGCCCCTCATTTATATAATACTATATTTTAGACGAGATTGTATCAATTGCTCTCATATAGTTTTTAACTTTATTTTATTAAATTTACAAATTACTACTCCAAATTGTGATCGACATATCGTGCACATACAAGTGGAAGGAGACGAACATTCCTTCGAGCTACTAATCGGCCCATTCTTCCAAACTCAAATCATCTTGATAAAATCCGCGGGGTTGGATGCTCTGCTGGAAGAATTCTCGTTATGGGGGTTGATTAGAAGTGTCAGCAATCGTGTGCTCTTTCGATAGCAATAACGGACTCCTCGGTAATATATCATTCCCCTCACTACCAGCTGTATGAGAATTTGGCTCCATTTCAATCTCTTCTTCAACGTTCTCATCCTTCGAATTGCGATTCATCATGATAATATTGAACTATCAAAACTCAGCAGAAAAGCACTCAATATTACTAAGTGTCGGTCTTCAAGGTTTACGTCAAACTGATCTTATCTCAAATATTTTACCGTATATTTGATCATTCAATTCTTTTTGTTGTTGTTGCTGTTTAATACACTGAAAACTTACAAGTTTTGACCAACAATGTGTGGGCTTACGTAATGGTGTTTGCTGTCATTTGTAATTATAATGTTTCAAACAGTTTTGTAGAGTCTGTTGTAATTATAAAGTTAAATATATAATTTTTTATTGATGTTGAAAGTCAACTCAAAAGGGCATGGGGTGCCCGTTGCCCTATCAGATTATATTACTAATTTTTCCGGTAATAAACTACTTACAAATATACTTTACCAAAATAACACACTTCCAAATTAATATCTCATAATAACCTATTTACCTATAAATAAATGTCACATTTGCCGCCAATTCAGCATATACTACTGAACTTCAAATCCTTAGGAATTTACATAAATACATTCTTTTTCAAATTTAACTTTTAAAAAGACATTTATTTTTTAAACACTTTCATAACTACATTTTTTTAATTTTTATTTATTATTTAAATTATAAATAATACATTTTTATAACAAATATAAATATAAGGGTCTTTTTTATAATTCTAATAAACTCATGACTACTTATTTAAAAATAAATAACGGTATACCGGTATATACCAATGTTTTCATTCTGATCCGGAATTCGGTTCCGTTCCGAATCGGTATATTCGATACATTGGCATGTACCAAAATTTATTTTTTTAAAAATAAATAAATTAAAAAAATATAGTTTATTATTTTTTTCAGGTCGGACTAGGAAAACTCCAGGTTATACCCGAAAACCTGATCTCGGGTGGTACTAATTAAAATATCAGCATCGCTCAATTTTTGTCGTACTTGTCAGATAATAAAACATTGATTTCATGGCTTTTATTTTTTAAATAAGTAGTAATGAATTTTTTATATTTATATTTGTTATATTTGTCATATAATAAAACATTGATTTCATTGTTTATATTTATATTTGTTATAAAAAGTATTATTTATAATTTAAATAATAAAGAAAAATAAAAAAATGTAGTTATGAAAGTGTTTAAAAAAGAAAGATATTTTTGAAAATTGAATTTAAAAGGAATGTAGATGTGTAAATTCGATTATCTTATCCAAATAACTTAGTTAACAAAACTTTTTATCAACATAACCTACTTTCTAATTTTTTTGTTGAACTAACCTACTTACTTGAATATTAACAAGTTACAAGTAGCAATATCAATATTTCAACAAATATTGATAAATTGTACACTTCTAAAACAAATACATAAAGTTCATTTCTATAATTGCTTGAAATTGTTCATAACCCCTGTATTTATATGACATGAAAATCAAAGCACAAACAATAGTTTTTTTCCAAAAATTTGAAACATTGAACAATATCTCCAAAAGCAAGTTTCGAAATTTGCTTAAAAAAATCCAAACTGCACCACATCTACGGATATGAGGTAAAACTGTTTGGTTCCGCAAGTTAACAATCATCCAAATCTGTAATAAAAAAATTAAAAATATAAGTCACAATATGCTGTAATTAACATCATATTACTTTTGTTTCTACACAACACAAAGGTATCATTACCAACATAAGGACATAACTTCATATAAACTCCTCATCAAATCTGCATAAAAATGAAATTCAAGAAAGTACCATTACATGAGAGGTCATCACGTCTTTTAATATCGCTTTTGTTTCTTTCTTCGATCCATGTTACCTTGAAAACGAGTTGTTTTGTCTCTTCCTCTAGATGCTCTTTCAATCCGCCTTGCGGGATTGTGAACAAGATGAAAACCTGCATATTCATTAAACTCTCCACCAATAGGCTTAAATTGTAATGCATAAGTTCTAAGTTGCGCAGCAACAGTTACATATGGACTAACAAATTCCAGTGCATCACAACCAAAAGTTTTGCAAACCTGATAATCGAAAAAGAAATTAGTCTTTAGTTGCGAGACAAATAAAAAATATAGAAAATGAATAACATAGAACTTATTCTTTTGAAATGACTCACTTGAATGACATGTGAACAAAGGATTTTATGTGTTTTCCATTTTCCACATGTGTAAGAATGTTGTCTTAGACTCACAACATGTTCTTTTTCTCCACTTCCATTTTTATATCTTGTGAAAACACTGATATAAAAATCATATATCTGCACTCACTGATGTATTGCTTTATCATCCCAATTTGTGAACATCAACTTGGCAGCTATTATCGCTGCTAAAAATCAGCAATAACAAAATTTAGACCCCCTTTTACGGGTAGATGTCGAATTAAAGTTTAATACGAGAACAAGAAGAAAAAGACACAATTTTTATAGGTGGAAAACCTTTCTGTAAAAGAAATGATAAAAAACCACCCCCGCCGTAGCCTTTGAATCCAATGTAAACGTCAAGTTCGAAGATTTACAATAGGAGAACACGATGTAGAAAACAAAAGGAAAAATATCATCTTTCGGTGGGCATAGTCGTAGGTTTCCCGGGCGAAAAAGAAGTGGATAACGACCTCTTTCTTAGTGATGAGAACTCTAGGACCGGGTACCCTGTTATGGGTGAGGCCCGATAACTGTTGGGCCAGTTTAAATAATCAAAACGAATTCTCACAGCCCAATTACACCTTTAAGAAGACCGGCCCGGTGTTCAACACGGAGGACCGAAGATAACCTTAGTAAAAATAAGCGTTATCTGCCAGCTGGCTCCGCGGTTCGGTCCGAACGGTTACAAAACAGTTACAGGCTCACGCGTTCCACGCTTCGGGCCCTGTCACGTTTATCATGCTTCGGGCCCGATCACGCAGACCACGCATCGGTCCCAGCCTCGTTTTACATCCTGCGATAACAACCTCTAACAAACCTGTCAGAGGCGGTTACAGGACGTGGATTACACTCGCCGGCAACTCTATAAATACAGGGCAAGGCGAAGGAAAAGACAGGACCCTTTGGATGCAGAAGAACATGCTGTTACGCTGCCCAGATTCTTACTGCTTTCTATACTTAGTCATTTTCATTAGCCTGTTATATTTGAACCTCTCTTATTTTCCTTAGTGAACAGATCAAGAGCATATTCGGCTCTTGATCGAGTGGTTTTCACCCCATTTTACGGGGTTTCCACTATATATGCTGTGTCTTTACTTTGATTTCAGTTTTTAATCGCTCTCCACATTTTTTTATAAATCAGAACCGAGTTCGTTAATCGAACGAACCGGACGACTGTTGGTACCCCCTAAAAAGGGACCATAACAAAAGGAAATTCATTTTTATTGAAAATTTGTAAAATATTTTTAGCGTATTTATATTTCTTTGGCTTACAGGACATAAAAATGAGCAAGGTCAATAGGATGATTCAACTTAAAGTAAAGTTGCTGCAAATGATCAATGACTTTAATATCTCTGTAGACAAAAAGTTGGATGAAATAAGTGCAATTCTCATGGATCCAAATATTGAGAATGAGATGGAACAAAAAAATCAATTGATTGAATATAAATTAAAAAAAATTATTATATTGAATCATAAATAGAAGTTGAAAAAACTGTCAAAGAAGAACCGCTGAAAAAATTGGGACCTCATAATTTACAGAATCCGAAAATCTCGTTATTTGGTGGTAAGCTCCTGAAGTAGGAATATGTTGAAGTTGTAGTTGAAGGTGGATTAATTTCATATTAATTGAAATGGTATTGCAATTTTATAATACCTATCTAGTATATAATTGAATATTCATTTTCTAGTATTTTTATTTATAGATTGTTATTTTTTTTATTGAAATAATAATAAAACAAATTTAAATATTTTGATTAGTTTATAAAACATGGTAGTCAATTTAGCTAAACCCCAGCACATTGCAAAATACATTTATTTGTGATATTAAGAAATCAATAGTTAAATGTCTTGTTGATGAGAACTCTAGGATCGGGTACCCTGTGATGGGTGAGGCCCGATAACAGTTGGGCCGATTTAATTAAACAAAGCAAACTATCACAGCCCATTTACACCTTTGGGAAGACCGGCCCGAGGTTTAATATGAAGGACCGAAGATAACCTTGGTAAATAAAAGCGTTATCTGCCAGCTGTCTCTGAGGTTCGGTCCAAACGGTTACAGGCTCACGCGTTCCACGCTTCGGGCTCTATCACGTTTGTCATGCTTCGGGCCCGATCACGCAGAACACGCATCGGTCCCAGCCTCGTTTTACAGCCTGCGATAACAACCTCTAACAAACTTGTCAGAGGCGGTTACAGGACGTGGATTACACTCGCCGGCGGCTCTATAAATACAGGGCAAGATGAAGGAAATAACAGGACCTTTTGGATGCGGAAGAATAGGCTGTTACTATACCCACATTCTTACTGCTTTCTTTACTTAGTCATTTTCATTAGCCTGCCCAGTAAAAACTTCTCTTATTTTCATTAGTGAACAGACCAAGAGCATAATCGGCTCTTGGTTGAGTGGTTTTCACCCCATTTTACGGGGTTTCCACTATATATGCTGTGTTATTACTTTGATTTTAGCTTTTAATCGTTCTCCACATCTTTTATAAATTAAAACCGAGTTCATTCGTTGAATGAACCGGATGACTGTTGGTGCCCCCTAAAAAGGGACTATAACACTTGTCATAAACGAAATTGCATGAAATCATTTTTCTAAAAAAATATTATTGTATTTACGATATGAAAACCCTACTAATCATAGTAATTATAATTTTCAATAATACATGTATATTGAGTAATTAAAATAAAAATATTTTTTCAAATATTTTTATACTTAAGAAAAATTACATTTTTCCTAGAGGGGGCTGAGTAGGGCTTTCCCTAGTGCAAATAAATATACTTTGTATTTGTATTTTAAAAACTTTAATTAAGCTATTTTTTTATTGAATGTTTTGAATATACATTTTTATTTTAGCATTCATGTTCCTAACAATATGGATCATAAATTACTTTTATCGAAATACTCATAAGTTTTTAGGATATATAAAAAAAATTACTAGAAAGTATTTAAGGAGTATAAGACTATCAAATCATGATCTAGTCAAGTTGGATTACTACGTTCCATACCTGGTAAAATTTCTTATAATGGTACCATGTAAACTTAGTCGAAAATATATAAATTAAAGTTGAGCTATGTTCTAAAAACCAATAAAATTGTGGGTTGGATAAATAACATATTTTAAATAAAATATTTTATTTTAGGAATTAATGGTCCAATGGATTGGTAGATGAGTGGATGTATAGTGGTTACATTGGGTTTCACCCTTAACTAATTGCGTACTACGAATCGCGAATCATGTAATGTATTGTGGTAAAATTGAGTTTTACCCATCCCAAATTGGGATTGTAAAGTGTGTGGCTTAGTTTCTAAGAAGCCCCTAGATTTCATAAGAGAAGAAGGAGAAGTTAAGAAATCAAAAATTCTTGTGCAACTCAAATGGTGTCAGTTCACTTATTCCCCTTCCAATCCAACTCAATATGTTTTTTGTTGTTCTTCAATAATTGAAATAGTTGTTGAGAATTTATGTGAATACCAATTTTGAATATTTGATATTATTTCTGTATTCAAAAGTTGAGTTTTTTAATCTTAATTTTGATGCATGTTTGCTTTTAGTGTTTTATCCGTGAGGATTTATTTGCCAATTTCTTTTTTATTGAATATTTGTAACATATTTTTAATGTATTTCGCTTGTGTTTTAGTGTTTTATTTAAAATTTCAAAATAAAAGCTTGATTTATATGATGTTATCTATCTTATTTGTAAAAGATGTTCAGTGTGTTTTTAATTTCTTTAGCTTACATAACATGAAAATGAGTAAGATGAATATGATGATTCAATTTAAAGAAAACTTGCTCCAAATGATGAATGCATTAATATCTCTATAAACAATAAGATGGAAGAAATAAGAGCACTTGTTAAAGAGGAAGGTGAAAATTAAGAGTGAATATCAAACCGAAAATTAACTTGACTGAATATCATATATAAAAAATGTTTATCTTGAACTTCAATTAGAAGTTGTAAAAGCGGACAAGAAAATTTGGAAAATCAAAATCCTCTTGCACTTTGATTGTATGCAGTAGGAGCAGATTGAAGATTAAAGTTGATCAGATTTTATTTAAATGAATCATGTCATTTATTATTTGAACTCGTATTGATATTTATAATAAATATCTAATTTATATTNTATAAAATTTTTAATTTGTAGATTTTATATGAGAAATAGTTTTTTTGAAAAATCATTTATTAGTAAATTAATACATTTTTAAAAGCCGACGAGTTAGTGAGTGATTTGCTTTATGAACAATTAATGATCATTGAATTGATAGGGGAATGGACACAACGCGGAAATCCACCCAATCCCTTTAAATAATAAAAAAGTTTTTGATCTTTTTATAAAAGCCACATTAAAAGGATTGTACTATTTTGGTATAATAATGTTTTTGATCTTTGGTTTTGCAATTAGGAACGGTGATGTGTGGTGAAATTTTTAAATCTATATTATTTTAATGTACACAAAAAAAGCAAAATTACGTTGTGTTCATCGTTAAAAACATGATTTTATCACGGTTGTTAATACCGACTATAACATTATCACGATTTAAAAAATAACTAATTTATCATTATAACATTTACAACATGATTATATATATATATTATAATTTTATATATAAATGTATATTAATATTTTTACATAAATAACACAAGTTATCAAAATTTTTCCAAACATATTATAAATTCACGAGCATTATATATTAGTACATCTCAGTATACCTCAATCAAACCTATTATCATACTTCAATTTTTACCAAACATTTCAATAAAATTAGAATCATCCAATTTGTAATTAACCATCACAATTGACACCTTTCACCACATACCAACACTGCATTTTTAAAAGTTTATCCAAAGAAACACATTTAAATTTTACAACTCTAGTGTAAAAAATTAATGGGTTTGTTTGGTTCAGCTTTTTTAAAATTGCGGTGTGGTGAGGTGTGGTGAGATGTGGTGAGGTGTAGTGAGATGTGGTGAGATATGATGATCGTGAATTTTTAAGTATGTTTGGTAAAATTGCGATATTATGATCGTGATTTATGTAAAAATACTAATATACCCTTATATATATAAAATAAGAAATATAATTATATTATAATTAATATAAGTAAAGGTAAATGAGTCTTTTCCAAAATCACGATGAGGCCACAACTGGTTTTAACAGCTGTGATGATATCGTGATTTTTTAACGATTATCACATCGCAATTAACCTTATGTTTTGTGCGCATTAAAAAAATCACGATTTCAACATCTCNGAAAATTGTCGCGGATTCTTCGAAAGAGGAAAATTGTCACGGATTTTCAGAGCTTGATAAATTAGCGCGAAAACTGAACCATGTGTTGTTTTGTCGTGGATTTCAGGAATAGAGTAGTTTTATCGTGGATTTCAGGAACAGAGTGGTTTTATCGCGGAAATATACAATTAGGGTGTTTTCGTCGCATTTCGACGTCGGATTGTGATGGAGAAAGATACGAATGGTCTACGGTAACCAAACAATCAACAATAAGATAATAACGTCAACAAAATGAAGTACCAAAATATGTTACGGATTGCAAGGAAGCACCAGTGAATACAATATAGTAAGGGAAGGTTCAGGCTTAGGGAACGGGATTGGGTTAATAAAGAAGAAAGAAAAGACACGAAAGAACGAGATAATTGGTAATAAGACTCGGGGTGAGGAAGGATGGACCGTCCGACCGAACCCGGCATCGTGCCTAGCACACGATTCGCCAAAGGAAGGGCATGCCTGATGAAGGGAACGATAAGTTCCAAAGAGGAAAAGATACGTACGAAAAGGGCAGAACGGATCCGGGTGGAAAAAGGGGTAGCGCCTAAGTACCCACTCGGGGAAGGGAAGCATATGGCTCGTCGAGTCATCCAACAGCTAACGGTTGGCTTGGGCGGGACATGCACCGAGCATGTTACTCTCGGTAACAGTAAAGTTAAAGTATGATGGGAATGATAAGGGTAAAAGAAGAGGGAAATAAGAAAACTGTTAAAAAGAATGATTCACGTGTGTGTGTACGGTGTAATTAAGAAATGTAAAGATATTGCGTAGCGTGCGTGAAGTTTCCTTTAATAGATTGTGACCGCTTTACAGATTTTGTTGGTGACGCAGACGAGGTATGAGAGGGGCATGGGAAGGAGGTCGTCGGTTGTCCGGTGATAGAGTCCGGTCCTTTGGAGAATACTCTAAATTATGCTGTCGAACTTTGATGTTTTCGAACTATGTTTTAAGTTTATATTCGAATGTTTCCGTTTTAATTATCACGTTTTAACAAAACAGCTAGGCCCAAATTAGGGTCGTTACAATTTTTTTCCAAAGCTTTGGTAAGAAATCTATTATGGAGATAGTTTGAGGTGTTGAAAACTCATGCCCACAAAAACTTTGATAATTGCTTCTCAAGAAGCAAACATCTAATCATATTGAGTAGTGTTCTATTCTTTCTCGCAGCCGTTCCATTTTTCTCGGGATTGTATGGAACAGTTCATTGATGAATTATACCATGAGCTTTCAAGAATGTATTGAATGTCGTTGAGTAATATTCAATTCCATTGTTTGTTCGAAACAGTTTTAAGGAAGTTCCAAGTTGATTCTCGTGCTCCTCTATGAAATGTTGGAAAACCTCAAAGCAATCACTTTTGCTGGTGAGAAAATACGTCCAACAGAACGGAATCATGTTATTTATTGAAGTCATAAAATATAAGCTTCTATTCAAGGATGATTGGGACATTTGTCCACACAAGTCATGAAATTCCCAACGGAAAGGGGAGCTTGGCATCTTTCCTTTGCAACATACACTATAGACTTCACTTGAAGAACTTAAATTAGGAATGTCATGTACGCTCAGTCTTGAGAAATCCTCAACGGATGACAGTGACTTATATGTTTCATCATGAGAGTTAGCATAAAACATATTTTTAGCATATGTACCTAAGAGAGCAATGCACCATTGGTAGATAAATTGAGCACCAAGTTCCTTCAAAAACTAGTTTGAAGCCATCTTTGATTATTTGACCTATACTTAGCAAGTTATACACGAAATCGGGCACAAACAACACATTACAAAGAGTCAACTGTTCATAAAATTTTATTTTTCCATTTCCACTAACAGACATGATTCTTATCTCCAATTTATACACCCCAGTGAAATGCCCTACCTCCACGAATAACTTGTTGTTTATCGTCATATGGTTAGAACAACCCCGTTGTCAATCATCCATTATACTTCAATGGTCTTACCATTACAACATTTCTCATTTTCGAGAAGGGATACAACACACCTTAAGGTTGCCTTGGCTACTAAAGCAGCATTCACATCTACAGCTTCTACTTCTTCTTTTTCTATGGTTTGAGAAACTTGTGATTTGTCTTGCATTCTACATATCTTGATGACATGACCATAAATCTTATAGTTCGTTCAGAATGCACTTGATCTGTAAGAACAATGGTTTGTTCTTTCACAATGGTTTTTTCTTTCACAATGTGAGCCTGGAGATAGTTTACTATTTCCAGAACCTCCATAAGTTTTTTTGAAATGTTAGTTTTGAATTCCTGAGTTATTCATGGCTGCAAACACAGTTTCAGCTCCACCTTTTACAATACTTGACTATGTTTCTTCCCTTAACCGCATGTCGCATTTCATTTCTACCGAGTGTAGCTACTCAACATGTTGTTCTGCAGTCAGGGGTGTGGTTAAATCCCCATGAAGCGATTCTAAGGAGAATATTTTTCATCATTTTTCCGAGGAAGGGACTCTGACTTTCTACATTACTTTCACTTCATCATACATTCCCCCATTAATGTTATTTTAGAGACATTCACCATGNCTAGCCAAAGAGAAAAGCATGTGAGTATGACGTGTCCCAACTGTAAGTCGACCACTAGAAGTAGAAGTCATGCACTACCGAAAGTGAAACGGAAAATCAGTAGCACGATATGAGGTGCCGAATGTTGTCAATGTGTGCTAGGATCCTAGTTATAAATGCAATTCGGCCTTGTCAATAGATACATTGGGAGCAATTCAAGAACATGGGTCTTCTTGATTGTTTTTTTCACAATTTATTGCAATAGTGAATTTACCTTGTTTAGTCTATGGTTTTCTCTCGATTTTCGTGTTCCAGGTTACATTTATGTGTCACTTTTCCATTCCGCATTTGGTTTTGTATTGAATAATAAGTTTTTGAAATTGGACTGCATGTTCTGTGTACATATTTTAGATGAAGAGTTCAACAGAAGTTCCAACATTGAGTGGAAAATTAAGTATTTGAGAGGCGGGATGGTGATCGAATCAACCAAGTGATAGTCTTGTAAAAAGGTTTCATTTTATTATACATTGTTTTCTCGAGAGGATCGGTTCATGCTTGAAGATGATCGATCATGTGGCATTTGGAGTGATATACACTCTGGAGAGGATACATTGTCTCATATTCAAAATGATACCGTAAGAGCCAACTAGAAATGATTTAGATAAAAAAATTAGATCACACCATATTGTGATATGAATAATATTTTTTAGACCTCCTTATTTATCCATATTTTTGTAGAAAAAATATAGGCTTAGATACACAAGTTTGAAGACATTCAAAGTTATATTCTTATTGTAATAGTGAATTTTAACTATATTGACAATATATTTTTTACGGTTTCCACGTTAAATTCTTTTCTTTTGTCAATGTAATAGAATTTTTTACAATGTTGTGTATGACATACCTATAGTCCTAAAAAATAGGTAGCACATCTAAGATCATTCATCTCAAAGGTTTTTGACATACATGTTATGTTCTTAGGTGTTCAATTTCCACATCATCATTGCCAATAATCAGCAAATCATTCACGTAGATGGAGATGATTTTTCAGTAATTCTACATTAGTTTTTTCCAAAGCTTTGGTAAGAAGTCTATTATGGAGATAGTTTGAGGTGTTGAAAACTCATGCCCACAAAAACTTTGATAATTGTTTCTCAAGAAGCAAACATCTAATCATATTGAGTAGTGTTCTATTCTTTCTCGTAGCCGTTCCATTTTTCTCGGGATTGTATGGAACAGTTCATTGATGAATTATACCATGAGCTTTCAAGAATGTATTGAATGTCGTTGAGTAATATTCAATTCCATTGTTTGTTCGAAACAGTTTTAAGGAAGTTCCAAGTTGATTCTCGTGCTCCTCTATGAAATGTTGGAAAACCTCAAAGCAATCACTTTTGCTGGTGAGAAAATACGTCCAACAGAACGAAATCATGTTATTTATTGAAGTCATAAAATATAAGCTTCTATTCAAGGATGACTGGGACATTTGTCCACACAAGTCATGAAATTCCCAACTAAAAGGGGAGCTTGGCATCTTTCTTTTGCAACATACACTATAGACTTCACTTGAAGAACTTAAATTAGGAATGTCATGTACGCTCAGTCTTGAGAAATCCTCAACGGATGACAGTGACTTATATGTTTCATCATGAGAGTTAGCATAAAACATATTTTTAGCATATGTACCTAAGAGAGCAATGCACCATTGGTAGATAAATTGAGCACCAAGTTCCTTCAAAAACTAGTTTGAAGCCATCTTCGATTATTTGACCTATACTTAGCAAGTTATACACGAAATCGGGCACAAACAACACATTACAAAGAGTCAACTGTTCATAAAATTTTATTTTTCCATTTCCACTAACAGACATGATTCTTGTCTCCAATTTATACACCCCAGTGAAATGCCCTACCTCCACGAATAACTTGTTGTTTATCGTCATATGGTTAGAACAACCCCGTTGTCAATCATCCATTATACTTCAATGGTCTTACCATTACAACATTTCTCATTTTCGAGAAGGGATACAACACACCTTAAGGTTGCCTTGGCTACTAAAGCAGCATTCACATCTACAGCTTCTACTTCTTCTTTTTCTATGGTTTGAGAAACTTGTGATTTGTCTTGCATTCTACATATCTTGATGACATGACCATAAATCTTATAGTTCGTCCAGAATGCACTTGATCTGTAAGAACAATGGTTTGTTCTTTCACAATGTGAGTCTGGAGATAGTTTACTATTTCCAGAACCTCCATAAGTTTTTTTGAAATGTTAGTTTTGAATTCCTGAGTTATTCATGGCTGCAAACACAGTTTCAGCTCCACCTTTTACAATACTTGACTATGTTTCTTCCCTTAACCTCAACATGTTGTTCTGCAGTCAGGGGTGTGGTTAAATCCCCATGAAGCGATTCTAAGGAGAATATTTTTCATCATTTTTCCGAGGAAGGGACTCTGACTTTCTACATTACTTTCACTTCATCATACATTCCCCCATTAATGTTATTTTAGAGACCTTCACCATGACTTTGTCTACAAAATCAGCCAACTTCTCATTTTCTCCCATTTTCAGTCAATCAATTTCATTTCTTAGTGCTCCTATTCGAGTGCCATTCAGTCATGGGCTCCCATATTTCTTTAGCAGATTCGCAAGATAACACTCTTTTGAGTACATGCTTTTCCAAGGACACTTGGATGACATCCAAGGCCCTGTATGATTTTGCTAATTCTTCCGAGTAGTGTTTTCTCTGTTGCATGTGTCGCGGATTTCAACTTTCATGCAATGCTTCAGTTCCAAGTTCCACATAATGCCACAGGTCTTTTGACAGCAAGTAGACTTCCATTTGATTCACCCACGTATGGTAGCTCTTGACGTCGAGTTTTGGACCACATCCTATAGTTGCTATTTGTGTAGGCATTGTGCAGCCTTGAACCAGTAGCTCCGATACCACTTTTTGGATATTGAGATGCCTTCGGCTTGAAGATGTGTAAATACCAGAGCAATGTCAAGATGGAGGTTCGATTTATGATTTAACTTTAAGCTTCTTGAAATGTATCTAGCATTCAATGAATACAAGATCATATCAGTTTTACTGCTGCTTTGATGAATGAAACAACATAATTTCATTGAATCACTACGTTTTGTCACATCTATTGTGAATACGAGAATAATATGTTAAAAATACAATGTATAAGAAAACATTAAACGAACTAAATATGATATTTGATGCTACCAAGTAGTGAGTATTGTTGAAATATTATGTTACCTTATTTTCATTTTCCTTGATATGAAAACATTGAAGACTATGGAAATCAAATAACAACTTCTATCTACAAAGAAATCAATCTTCAATTATATTACTTTCCTTTTAGTAATCAATTGGTTGTATCTATATATGAAACACTTTGAATAGAAGAATGTTAACCTTTTCTCAATTCTTGTTCTTTCTTCTTTGTATTCTTCCGCATCAATATGGTATCGGAGCAGTGGTCCTAGGACCAAGAAAAAACGATGAGCGGTGATGAACTTGATCCACTCAAGAAACTCAAGCAACCACATATTCCGGTTGAGTGTCAAAGCTCTCCAGAAATTCATCAAGTTAGTATGATTCACTATGCAGATACGATACTTTTTACTATGGATTTCACTAACCCATCTTTGTTTGAAGTTTCTTGGATTTTGGATACAGGGTCAACCACCCATATATATGCTAACTTATCCCTTTTTTCGAACCTTTCTCAAACTTCTCAAAATGTAACCGTGTTTTTACCCAACAGATCTTCTTCAACAGTACATTTGGTGAGAACTATCCATTTAAGCAAAAACCTTACCCTTTCAAATGTGCTTTATTTGCCTAATTTCAAGTATAATCTTCTTTTCATTGGAAAGCTAATTAAGAATACTAACATCATTGCTTCTTTTTCCTCTTCAAAATGTTTTATCCAGGACCGCAAAACTAAAACCACCTTGGCTACTGCGACTCTACAAGGAGGTCTCTATGTTTTCAATTGTTTTTTCGTTTCCAACATCCACAACCGTTAAGGGATGTCTTGTCGGTTGCAAAACCTTTGAATAATTTTGTTGCCTCTTCATTGGATAAATCTTGCAATGATTTTTCTTTTGAATCTACGCATCCATCAGTCCTTTGGCACCTACGTCTTGGACATGTACCCTTCCACATCTTAAAAAAATTGAATCTCACAAACAAGCAAGATAAACACTTGTTGTCACCTTGTGATACGTGTCATAAAGCCAAACAAACCAGAAATTCCTTCCAGCAAAGCGATCATATTGCATCCAAGCCTTTTGACCTAATACATGTAGATGTTTGAGGTCCCTATAACACTTCTATTATATATGGGACAAATTTTTTTCTCACTATTGTGGATGATTGCTCTCGTACAACTTGGACCTTTTTTATTCATGCTAAATCTCAAGCGTGTGACATTCTCAATAGTTTCATATCCATGGCCAAAACACAATTCCAATCTGTTATTAAAACAATCCGTTCTGATAATGGAGGAGAATTTATCAACTCCACTCTCACATCTCTTCTAAACCAACATGGAGTTCTTCATCAAACTTCTTGCACCAAAACCCCAGAACAAAATGGGAGGGTAGAACATAAGCATCGACATCTTATTGATATAGCTAGAGACTTGATGTTTCAATCCAAATTACCGATTGCATTATGGGGGGAAGCTATTCTTATGGCCACATACATTATCAATAAAGTTTCATCTTCAATTGTGGGTTGGAAGACTCCTTTTGAAATCTTGTTCCATAGACCTCCGGATTCCACCCAATTAAAACCATTCGAATGTCTTTGTTATTATGGAATCACTTCAAAATCCAAGGATAAGTTCAGCCCTTGTTCCCATCGAGGAGTTTTTATTGGCTACCACCCCGGAAAGAAAGGATTTAAAATATTTGATCTACAATCTCATAACATCATAACCTCTCGAGATGTCGTATTCTATGAAAATGTCTTTCCTTATAAACTTCTTGACAACAACCACACATTTGAAAACAATTTTCATGATCTTTTTCCTTTGTTAGATGTTACCGACTTTGAACCCATTACTCAACAGCCTATCACTTCTCATCTTATTGAGCCAAATCCTACTTCACATGTCACACCTCTCGAAGAAAACCCCTCACCAACCATTATGGGCACATCTAACATTATAGAGAACTCATCCTTTGAACCTATAATCCGTCGTAGCACTCAATCAAGAACACCCCATCCTGGCTTAAAGACTATGTCAATCTAACTCCCTCTACCCATATTCATCACACGGTTGCCCAAGTATCAATTCCGAAGGAGCTACACAAATTTGCTGAGGCTAGTGCATCCTTAGATTGGGTTTCGGCGAAGAAAGATGAAATTGAAGCATTGGAGAACAACAACACCTAGTCTTTGACGACTTTTCCCAAAGGAAAAAATGCTATTGGTAGCAAATGGGTTTACAAGTTGAAAGTCCATCCCGATGGTACTATAGCTCGACACAAGGCTACATTAGTGGCAAAAGGGTATACTCAACGAGAAGGAATGTATTATAATGAGCGTTTCTCTCTAGTGGAAAAAACAGTAACAATTCGCCTTCTTCTTGCAGTGGCTTCATCTTACTCTTGGCCACTTCATCAAATTGATATCAACAACGCATTTCTCCATGGATTTCTTGATGAGGACATTTATATGACACCTCCCGAAGGATACACGGTAGAAAAGGATCTTGTGTGCAAGCTTAATAAATCATTGTATGGTCTCAAACAAGCTTCTAGACAATGGAATTTGGAACTCACCAAGAAGCTCACATCTCTTGGATTTGTACAATCTGCAAATGACCACTGTTTGTTTATGAAAAATTATGAAACTGAACTAATTATTATTCTTATCTATGTTGATGACTTGTTGATTATAGTCACTTCACTAAATGAAATTGAAGATGTGAAACGAGCATTAGATCACAGTTCTACTATTAAAGACATGGGTGAAGCAAATTATTATCTAGGATTGGAGATTTATCGCTCAACTGATGGGATCTTTATCAACCAACACAAATTCATTCTTGATATTTTTGAAGATACAAGATTAACCGAAGCCAAGCCATATGTTATCCCATTCAATGGTGGTTTTAAGTTTCCGGATAATCCAGGACCTCTCTTGGATGACCCGGAGAAATATCGTCGATTCATTCGACGAATGTTGTATTTAAGTTTCACGCGACCTAACATATCATATAGCTTAGATGTCCTAAGTCAACATATGCATCAACCGCATCTTGCTCACTCGGATATTGCTTTACAAATCGTTCGCTACCTTAAGAGTACTCCAACAAAGGGACTATTTTACCCATCTGAAGGCTCTCTATCTTTTACCGCATATTGTGACTCGGATTGGACGTCTTGCCCCCTAACAAGGCGTTCTACAACTGGATATGCCGTATTCTTTGGTAGATCTTTGATATCCTGGAAAACTAAGAAAAAAACTACAGCTTCTCGATCTTCAATCGAAACGGAGTATAGAACCATGCTACAACAGTGAGTTAATTACGATGGCTTACATATCTCCTAAGAGACTTAGTTATTGAATCTCCAGGCCCTATTCCACTATATTGCGACATAGTGCAGCAATCAATATTACTCAAAATCTGATCTTTCATGAAATAACCAAGCATATTGAAATTGACTGTCATGTAGTTCGAGAATCTTATATGTTGGGACTCATCTCCCCAAAGTTTATCCTATCCAAGCTACAAGTGGCCGACTTCTTCACAAAAGCCCTACCGTCAACTAGTTTTCATGACTATCTTGTCAAACTTGGCATGTGCGACTACACCCACCTTCCAGTTTGAGGAGGGAATGTTGAAATATTATGTTATCTTATTTTCATCTTCCTTGATATGGAAACATTGAAGACTATGGAAATCAAATAACAACTTTTATCTACAAAGAAATCAATCTTCAATTATATTACTTTCCTTTTAGTTATCAATTGGTTGTATCTATATATGAAACACTTTGAATAGAAGAATGTTAACATTTTCTCAATTCTTGTTCTTTCTTCTTTGTATTCTTCCGCATCAATAAGTATTTCCACTCAACATTGGAGCCTTCAATTCCATGTTCTCCTTCATGTAGAAGACAAGCTTGCAATTTTGAAGGAGCAATAGTTGAGAATTTGTGAGGGTCTTTAAGCATTATTTCATGGAACATATCTCCACCTGCTTTGAAAGCAATTCCAGCTACAAGCTTATAAGATAACGCACTAGCCATTGTTTCTATGCTCTCGGGATCTCATTCACTCTTCCATTTATAGACTTCAAACACCCCGACTCAATTTTTATTTTAAATTAATTATTTGAATTCTTTAAGGGTAGTGACAATACAAAACCTACTATATGAAAAATAATGTTTTTTTAAAAAATTTAGTATTGGTATTTGGCGGCTTAATATTAAAAAATTGATTCAAACAATGAAAATAANTTTGAATTTGAATTTGAATTTGAATTTGAATTTGAATTTATGATTTTCCAAAATTGACTAGGTTTGGTACTTGGGGCCTTCGACTTTTATAGTTGCATGACATTTGGGTTTATACCCACGATACTATTCTACTATCGGCCCAATAAAGACCCAAATATACGTAATGGGCACAATAAGATCTTAGATCCAAAATTTGTTAATAATTTTAATTAGGCCAATAGCAGATGAGTCGTCCATTAACCTTACTAACAAACTGAATTGTTAATGATCCACACCTGACTAAGTGTGTGTTCTGCACAAATTATATAATGTATAATCAGAATTTATAATTAGAATGCAAAATCAAAATGTATAATTAGAATCTGCGTAGTGTTCTGTGTAAATATATAATGAATTATAAAATGTAAAAGCGTTCTGCAAAAATATTGTAATTGAAATGTAGAATTTTAATTGAATTACATTATACAAAATAATTATTTCTCTTTCTTATAAATTTGAAATTATAATTTTATATTAAAATAATATTTTTTATTTAAAAATCATATAATAAAAAGAAAACAACAATATTGAATAAGATATTGTCGAATAAGAAACTCAACAAGTGATAATATAAATACCAAATTTTAGAAAAAAAATGAATTCATTATGATACAAACGATGAAAATTTGATTCGGAAAAAAATGTATATATATGAAAAATATAGTTAACAATGTAAGACGGTGCATCAAAATTTCTAAATTGCATAAATGTCTCGAAGTTGATATAATGTGTGATTTTGGCTTCCATGTTTCAAAATTGTGTTGTTGATCCCCGAACTTCCAAAAACGTTTATATTGAATCATATTACTCGTTAATTTTTTAAACGTCTCAATAGTTTATATTGATCAATTAACCTTGAAAAAAAATGAAATGACAATGTTTCTAAACTTTGAAAATTTTAAAAATAATGCATAAATTATCAAAAGTACTTATACGAAAAACTACTACTATTTACTCGAGAGTCATTTTTAAAAGGTTTTGAAACTTCAAGGGTTTCTCATGCAAATTACAAACTTTAAGGACATCGCTTTTACATTATCTTAAACATTGGGGGCCAATGTCGTAATTTTCTCGTAAAAAATAATGAGTAGAATGCATAATGCATTTTCAGAATCAAGTCTGAACTTGATTATACATTATAGTTAAAAAACCAGAATGCATTATGATTATAATTCATAATTAGAATTTAAAATGCATACTGTTCTGTTTCAAAAAACAGATTATGCATTCTATAATGCATAATCTGTTTTCATAATTTGTGCAGAACACAGCCTAAGTATTTTAGAGATCGGATGGTGATCGGTGAAGCAGTTTGATCGTGTAATACTTGTGATGGTATCTTGGTTATTGGGCCCTTGTTGGGCTATCGATGTTGGATCGGTGTTGGACTGTAACTGCTTGCAACTGGGCCCTTGCGGTTAAGCCTACTTGTATAAATATTGTATTTCGCTTGAGTTCAACGCGATTCATTCTCTGTGCCTAGGGTTTGCTATTCTTCTCTGAGTTCTCTGTGCTGCACTTGCGATCTCTTTGTGCTTGTGTCTTTTTTTGTGTGCTCTTGAGGCTCACTGACCTACTGGTTTGATATCTTGTTTTTAGTAAAGATTTCGTAAAGTTTCTTTTGAAATCTGAGTCTGCCGCCTTCTTAGTGTCTACAACGTTTTCTTGTGTGAAATCTGAGGCTTACCGCCTACTTAATTTCTTAAACGTTTTCGTGTGTGAAACTACTTGAGAACGTCTGTGACGTTATAGTTGTGAGTACGTTTGAGTACTCACAACTATGTGAATCTCTGTGTTTCTGGTCGTGGATCTGAAAGATTATGAGAATCTTGACATCACGAGTAACTTCTCTTCGGGATAAGACTAACATTTGCGGTTAGACCAGTATCACTTTCATTTTTTGTACTGATAATTTCTTGAGGTGTGCAGGAACAATTTAGCACTGAGTGTGCGGCTGATAGCAACAGAAACAAAAGGCGGGCTCGAAATTGGAATTGGTGTTCTCGTGAACATACGAGAACTAAACTGAGCATTCCTAACCCTACTTTACTTACTGCGTTATTGTGTGATTACGTGATTAGTTGTTTACGAAACTTCTTGGTTGTAGAATGTTTCCATTTTGCTAATTAGTAATAATATCGCAGGGCAAAATAGTGGATTGCCGAGACGATTAATTCTAAGATAAAAATCGGGATCGGATACCACTCTAAAATCTGTGTGTTTTTATTGCTTTAAGAATACTAGAACTAATAGGATTAATAAAAACAGCAAGTGGTGGAGATGCGGGGTAGTTGCTAATTAATTTGTATTAGTCAAATATTCTAATAGATTGCTCCTGCATTTTTTGCTTAAGTTTTTTTTCTGTTTTTTCTTTTCTTGATTGTATACGTGACTTGCTTTACTGTTTACTGTTTTAAATACTTAGCATGTCTTTAACTGGTGAGTCAAAAGAAGTAGTACCTAAGGAAGGTAACCACTCAAGAACTGGTTGGTTTTAAAATAAACAACCCAAGTTCAATGGGAAGGATTTTGGTTACTGGAAGGTCAACATGTTAACCTTTCTTAAACAAGATCTAAAAATATATAGATGTGTAGTGTATGGTACTGGTTTAGTACCAGATATGGACTTAGAACCTAGTTCTGGTGATAAAGATGTTGCTATCGAATTAAATGCTAGGTGTTCTAGTGCTTTATTTTATGCTTTAAGTGTTAGTGAGTTTAACAAGATATCTAGCTGTAAAACTGCACATGAAGCATGGTCTAAACTAGAAATTTTGTATGAAGGAACTACTAGAATTAGGAAGACGAAACTGAACATGCTCAAACATGAACTAGAAATGTTCTCTATGCAGAGTAATTAATCTATGATTGACTTGCAGCAATGTTTCATTCTGCTAGTGAATGAAATGGAACTGTTAGGTTATAAAATGACTAACGAAGAAAAGAACTCTAAAGTGTTAAGGAGTCTAGACAACAAATGGTAAATCTCTAGGACCACAATAGAACAAACTAAAGACTTAGACACCCTAAGTGTGGATGAACTGTTCGGTATTCTCTTAACCAAAGAACTACATCTAAGAAGTAGGCAACAACTTGCTGAAAAATCCTCATCTCTTACACTAAAGACCACTGAATCCTCAAATAAGGTTGTCAAACAAAAGTCAAAGTCAAAGTCTAGGACAACTGAAAGGACTTCTACATCAGAATCCTCAAAGACAGCCCTTGTGTCTGACTCTGAAACCGATTCAGACATAGAAATTTCTCTGTTAGGAAAGAAAATTCAGAAACTATTAAAGGCAAAAAGAACAGCTAAAATGGATCCTGAAAAATTAAAAACATCACGTGTTTTAAATGTAAGAAACCATGTCATATTAGATCTAACTGTCCACTCTTGAAACAGGAAACTGAAAAGAAAAAAAACAGTCCTCCAAGTGCTACTTGATGAAGAAATGTCTTCTTCAAGTGAGTCCGAAAACTGTGGGTATGCTTTTCTTGGAGAAGAGAATTTGGCCCTGGTTGGCATTAATTAGAACGAATCTGACTCTGAGGTCAGTTCATCCAAATCTGAGGAATGCAGTGACCTTCTAATTGAGTTTGCTAAGCTAGTCAAAAAATACTCAGAATTAGAGGATAAATATGAAACTTTAATAAAAAAAAGAAATCGAAATCTTCAGAAAATTAATATAGAGGATGACCCTAGTACTAAATCCTTAAATAAGATCATGAGTGTTCAAAAGAATTTTTTTGATAAAACAGGTCTAGGTTTTAGCACAACTTGTGAAAGTTCTCCAAACAAATCTAAAATCTGCTTTGTTAAATCCTCTGAGCCAGAATGCTTTGATTGCTCATTATCCTCTCTGAATTCTGATTTTGTAAATGTGATTAATAGTGATGCATCTGCTCTGAATTCTGATACTGTAAATGTAATTAATAGTGTTGCATCTGCTCTGAATTCTGATACTGTGAATGTGATTAATAGTGTTGCATCTGCTCTGAATTTTGATACTGTGAATGTGATTAATAGTGTTGCATTAAATCAATGTCTGAAAATTTTGAGACAAAGTTTGTAAAAGCTTCCACATCTTATAATGTAGAAAGTAGGGAGATTGAACTAGCTGCTAGTATAAATCATGATCAATATGCTCATATTAATGCTTCTATTAATTCTGGTAGACAGGGTGTTGGTTTTACTTCAAAAATTAGACAACGTACATGGCATGTATCTAGGCAGAATTTTAGAACTAAGCAAACTGTCGTTACCTTACCTATTGTTTTGAAACAGAAAAATGAGACATTCATCACTGTTAATATGCTAATTGACAGACTGATTTCTTATTCTAGAAGGCATGAACATCTTACATTTTACACTCTTAATAAAATGTGGATTCCTAAAACTACAAGTCTGGATCCTCGATAGCGGTTGTTCCCGACATATGACAGGAAACAAAGACTTGCTAGTTGATTATAAGAGTACTAAAGGGGGTAGAGTTACCTACGGGGACAACTCTAACAGTAAGGTAATATGTACTGGTAGTTTTAAATCTGGTCATTTTGAAATTTCAAATATCTTGGATGTTAACAACTTGATGCATAACTTGATTAATATTGGTCAATTGTGTGATTCTGGCTATGATGTGTCTTTTTGCAAAAATGCATGCAATGTGCTTAAGTGTGGTGAATTAATCTTCAAAGCATGCAGATTGAAAAATGTATATGTTCTAAATAAGGTTGAGGATTTGGATGCATGTTTACTTTCTCAATCTGATTGTGCTTATGAGTGGCATAGAAAATTAGGTCATGCAAGTCTAGATCTTATCTTTAAGCTAAAGAAACTTAATCTAATTAGAGGAATAAATAACACCTTTAAAAATACTAAGTATAATTGTGAAGTATATGCTAGGTCTAAACAAACTAGAGCAACCTTTAAAAGAATTAATTATGTAAATTCCACTAGAAAGTTAGAAAAACTGCATATGGATTTGTTTGGTGAAATAAAACCATCGAGTTTGGGGGGTAAAAACTGGTGCTTTATAATTGTTGACGATTATACAAGATTCACTTGGGTCTATTTCTTAAAATTAAAATCAGAAACATTTTCTTACTTTAATAAATTCAAAAAAGAGTGGGAAAATAAAATGAATCTTAAGATAAAGTTTTTACAAAGTGATAATGGTGGTGAGTTTAATAATAACGATTTTTCAACCTTGTGTCAAAACTCGGAAATTAAACACAATTTCTCTTGTGCCCGAACCCCCGAACAAAGCAGTGTCGTCGAACGTAATAACCGAACTTTACAAGAAATGGGTAGGTCTATGTTAATTGAACATAAATCCCCTAAAAACCTATGGGCGAAAGCTGTAAATACAGCTTGTCATGTAATAAATAGAGTTACGTTAAGATGAATTCTTAAGAAACCACCTTATGAATTACTTTTTGATAAAACTCCTAATGTTAGTTACTTTCATGTCTTTGGATGTAAATGCTTTGTACATAACAATGATTAATTAACATTAGGTAAATTTGATAGTAAAAGTAAGGAGGGTAAGTTTGTAGAATACTCAAACATTAGGAAATCTTATAGAGTGTTCTTGAAGGATTTAAAACAAGTAGTTGAGTCAATTCATGTAGTTTTCTTTGATGAAATTCATAAAAATCTAGAAATTGAACCACAAGATGAAGTCAACATAGAATCTGAAAATGAAGAAGATCATTATTTTTTAGATAAGGAAGAAAATCTAGTTGAGACTCTAGAACCCGAGAATGATGATATCTTACCATGTGATGAAGCCGAACCTTCTCTAAAGCCATCCTATATACCGAACATGCCTAAATGCCTAAGTAAGTCAAACATTTTAGGAGATGTTAATGAATCAATTAGAACCCGTAGGTCTTTTAATTCTTTTTGTAAATTACATGCTTTTGTGTATTTAATTGAGCCTAAAACTGTAAATGATGTTTTGAGTCATATTAATTGGATAAATGATATGCAAGATGAATTGCTTCAGTTTAAGAAAAATTGTGTTTGGGAATTAGTCCCTCTCCCTAAGGATCAAAATGTCATAGGAACTAAGTAGATCTTTAAGAATAAACTAGATGAACATAGCAATATAGTTAAAAATAAAGCTAGATTAGTTGCTCAAGGGTACACACAAAAGGAATGAATAGATTACGGTGAAACTTTTGCCCCCGATGCTAGAATAGAGTGTATAAGAATGTTAATTGCTTTTTCAGCATACAAAGGATTCAAGCTATTTCAAATGGACATAAAATCTGCATTTTTGAATGGTTTTATTTACGAGAAAGTTTTTGTAAAACAACCTGCTGGTTTTTCAGACCCGTCCAAACCCGATTATGTGTACAAATTACTCAAAGCCCTATATGGACTTAAACAAGCACCTAGAGCGTGGTATGAAAGATTGAGTACTTATTTGCTATCTTGTGGGTATAAAAAGGGTAGTGTAGATAGGACTTTATTTGTCAAACATGCAAATTCTGATTTAATACTTGTGCAAGTTTATGTAGATGATATCATATATGTTAGCTCTAACTCGACTCTAATTGCTGAATTTTGTGATATCATGGCTTCCGAATTTGAAATGAGTAATGTGGGTGAACTTTCCTTTTGTTTAGGCATACAAATTAAACAACTTGACTCCGGTGTCTTCATTTCGCAATCTAAATACATTAAAGAGCTTTTGAAAAAGTATGATGTTTGTAATGCAAAATCTATGAAAACTCCTATGCAAACTCACTTAAATTTGATAATTGATTAAAATGAGGAAAGTGTGAGTGAAACATTATATAGGAGCATGATAGGATCGTTATTGTATGTAACATCATCTAGGCCGGACATTATGTTTGATGTTTGCATGTGTGCTATGTTCCAATCTAATCCTAAAGTTTCTCACTTGAAAGCCGTTAAACGAATCTTTAGATACTTGCTTGGCACGTTAAATATTGGACTTTTCTATCCTAAATTTGATGATTTTGAGCTTGTGGTATATGCGGACGCTGATTATGATGGCTGTAAATTAGATAGGAAGACTATTAGTGGTTCATGTCACATTTTAGGACCTTGTCTAATATCATGGTTTTGTAAAAAACAGAATACGGTAGCGCTTTCATCTACGGAAGCTGAGTATGTGTCGTTGTCAAACTGTTGCACTCAAATTTTGTAGATTAAGTCTCATCTGCTTGATTACAATATGCTTATTGAAACTATAATTGTTAATTGTGACAACATGAGTGCTATCAATTTAGCAAAAAATACAGTTTATCATTCTAGGAGTAAACATATAGAGATTAGACATCACTATGTTAGAGATCTAGTTGAAAATAAAACTATTTGTGTGAAATTTGTGACTTCATGTGATCAAATTGCTGATATATTTACGAAACCGCTAGAATTTGCCATGTTTGCCCAACTACGAAGTGCATTAGGATTGATGTTGTGTCCTTGAGTGTCTTCAACCTTACTCTTATTCATATGTTTGCATAAATGGTGAAAATGCACACTTGTGTAATTTTTTTTCCTCTCTGGTTTATGGTTGTTGCTTATTGCCTGATTGAATTGGTATGTGCTGGTCCGTTCTATGTTTGTGAATGGAACTGAGACTTGTATTACATGTGTTACTGCATGTTGTGCTAAACTTGGTTTGAACAAAAATAGTGAAAATGTGCTACTATTTCATATGTGCTACTAATTCATGTACTAACCGCCTTATTCCCGGGGCCTGGCGTACTCCCACTAAGGAGCATACACATCTTGACTCAGGGGGAGTAATCCTTACCTGGAATTTTAGGCATGTCTTATGATTGTTCATCCCTCCCCAACTATCCCTTTTTCTAATTAAGGGGGAGTTCATCGCCCTCTTAAGTGTGTGTGAGGCCGAAACTCTTAGAGTAGTAAGTCTCGGGTGTTACAGGTACATATCTACGTTATCACAAATATGAAGGGGGAGATTGAAGCAATTTGTTTGTGTAAGACTTGTGATGGTATCTTGGTTATTAGGCCCTTGATGGGCTATCGATGTTGGACCGGTGTTGGACTATAACTGCTTGCAACTGGGCCCTTGCGGTTAAGCCCACTTGTATAAATATTGTATTTCGTTTGAGTTCAACACGATTCATTCTCTGCGCCTAGGGTTTGCGATTCTTCTCTGAGTTCTCTGTGCTGCACTTGCGATCTCTTTGTGCTTGTGTCTTTTTTCGTGTGCTCTTGAGGCTCACTGACCTATTGGTTTGGTATCTTGTTTTTAGTAAAGATTTCGTAAAGGTTCTTTTGAAATCTGAGGCTTGCCGCCTTCTTAGTGTCTACAACGTTTTCTTGAGTGAAATCTGAGGCTTACCGCCTACTTAGTTTCTTAAACGTTCTAGTGTGTGAAACTACTTGAGAACGTTTGTGACGTTATAGTTGTGAGTACGTTTGAGTACTCACAACTATATGAATCTCTGTGTTTCTGGTCGTGGATCTGAAAGATTATGAGAATCTTGACATCACGAGTAACTTCTCTTCGGGATAAGACTAACATTTGCGGTTAGACCAGTATCACTTTCATTTTTTGTACTGATAATTTCTTGAGGTGTGCAGGAACAATTTAGCACTGAGTGTGCGGCTGATAGCAACAGAAACAAAAGGCNACCATTGTCTCGAAAAAACTACAAGCTTCCGTAAGTTTCCTTGACTTGAACAAACCATCTAGAAGAGAATTATATGTCATAGTTTCTGTTTCTACACCATTATATTGCATCTCCCTGAAGATCTTCATTGCATCATTTACCCTATAGGATTTACAGCAACCTTGTATCAATATTCTGTAAGTGTATGAATCAGGCTCATAACCTGATGAATCCTTTAGCTCTTTCCATACGACTATGGCGTCGTTCACTTTCCCGACCAAGCAAAGCACTTGTATCAAACTGTTATATGTACAGATATCAGGGTAAACTAAACCTCCTCTTTCTTTCATCTCTTTGAATAGACTTAGAGCAGTTTTCAAATCACCCCATGATCCAAATGTATGAATACATATATTGTAACCCCATCTATCCGACGGATAAATCTTCATCTCCCGTAGCTTCCCGTAAACTTCCTTGAACTCATCTTTCATTCCTCCCTTCTTTAGACCAACAAGTAACTCATTACAAGCAAATGCATCAGGGATTGAAGTGCTGCAGGTATCAAGAAGCTTGAAGAAAACTGACAAAGCTATGGATATCTGATTCTTTCTAACAAGAGCTACAACAACAGGGCTATAAACATCAGGACTCAAAGAGGTACTATTCATCAATTCTTTTTCAACATATTCCATAACTTGTAGTGCAAACTCATACTTTTGTGCTTTGATCAATCCATTTAGGATCAGTTTCAGAGTATTTGAATCAAGTTTCAACCCATCATTCTTCATCATGGAAAGAAGATCAATAACATGATGATTGTACTGATGAGGAAAGAAGAAGATTGATTTAAGCATCTGTGAGTATGTTCTAACTGAATGCTTGTAGTTTGGAATTGAAGGTAGCCATTTGAAGAAAGCTAGTTTCTTTGATACATCAATATAACCTCGACGAATAACTTGAAGAACGATATCTTCAGTAAAGGTAATAGAATTTACATACTTTTCTAGAGAATATAATCCTCCGTTATTTGATAAAGCTTCGGCTATTGAAGCAACTACTAATACGTTACACAGCTCTTCAGTATTCGAAGCTTTTGTAGATCTAAATCTAGGGCAAAAGGGGAGGTCGAGGGCCGACCCAACTGGATAACGAAGCGTACGCATTTTTCATATCATGTTGGTTGTAAAAAATTAAATCTTCATCCCTCTGATTTTCCCCAGAAACAATGCAGCGGTGGCGACGACAGCTCGGGCGTGGACATTTCCCATCCCCCTTCAGAACCCTAGGTTTTTTAGAGCAATTTTACTCTCTTCCGCTCGGTTTCACCGTCGCCATAGATGAGGTAAGCGAGGTTCCTTTTTTGCTCACATGAATTTTCTCTAATTTTTTGGGTTTTTCATATTAAAATATAATGTCTATTGATTATCAATAATTTTCATAAAACAACAATATGTATGAAAACTTTCAACCGTAACAGACACTTATTAAGATGGTATTATGTGATCGTTTTTTATAGACATTTTCAGATCATATAATCTAGCATTATATTTCAAAAGCACTTTTGGGAGTTGGTATAAATAAGAACATTTAAGTTTTCATACGGGTTAGTCTCCTGGGTGATATAGTGGTTAGTACCTCAACTACGAAGTAGTTCGATATTCTTTTCGATATCACTCAATATCCAATTTTATAATCGGATTCTGGATTTTTTTGGATTCGATTCTAAAAATATAATTAAATTATTTTAAAAAAATCAAATTTTGTACCACATAGTATACCGTATAATATATTGATCATACCGATTGTACCATTTTACTCTTAATTCTAAACCACTATAAAAACATTGCATTTAAAAGGATGTTTTTTTCGGATGAATAATTAGACAAGTTTAAATAAAATTACTACACCTTAGGAGTGAGTGATATTAGACCTGGGGATAACATTAAAATTGACTTTTAGTTATTCACGAATTTTCATTGTAATTTCGGTTAAAATATATAATTCTAAGAAAAGACAAACACACATTTATGTAACCATCAAATAACACATACAACACATCATTCCTTGATTAGGGTACCTACTCTATCAGTCTATTGTTGTATTAAATCATACCATGATCATATAACAATTTCAAAAACAAACATATAATTTTCTATGGTAAAATGATAGCAAAGTGGAATTTCTGTAATTCGTGAAAGTCATTTGAAAGTGAAAGAGGAAAACTACCAGCATTCAGAACCCTGGACTTCAAAAACTTGCAAAACTTTCTACATAGTTTTCAAAGAAAGTAGAAAGAACTCACGAGGGTTCAACAATACCTTGTAGTTTAAAGAGGAGGAGCATCTGACGGTTTAGCNTCTTATATTGAACGTAGGCGCCGGTGGAGGCGGTGGTGCAGTCGCAATTTCCGCTCCGGTCGGAGGTGCTGCTTCTGGAGGTGCCGCTCCTGCTGCCCCTGCGGTAGAGGAGAAGAAGGTACTAGTCATCGTACTCTGAATAATACGAATACTGGATAATTATGCACACTTTCTTTCAAAATTTAATCAAAACTGTATCATACACTAAATTTGAGAGAAATTCACAACACTTCCCAATTTTGTTCTTTCTCTAAAAAATTGCGTAACTTCAATAGATTCATTTCTTGCTCATATGATTGAAACAACTTCCTAGAAATTCATGAATTGATTGAACTCAATTTTTTTTCCAGGAGGAACCAAAGGAAGAGAGCGATGATGACATGGGATTCAGCTTATTTGATTAAAACTATCATTTCGTAATCTGGTACTTTATGTTTTTTTACTTGGTACTTTCAATTTGTGATGAATTATGAACCTTGATCAAATTATTCTCAGCACTTTTTTAATCATTTTGTTTTTGCTCATTTATCATCTGATTTGCTCTTCAAATCTGAAATCTCAAGTTCTATCTTCTGATGATCTTATCACTTATATCTGTGGAATCCATATCATTCTAAGAGTGTCATTTTAATGTATCAATATGATTGTTATCCATCTATTTCGTTCACTTTTTTAGTGTCAAAACGATTGGAAAATCATCCATTACTAAATTCTTTGTATGACTGGAAAATCGTATTGGATTATAGATTCGTGATCCAACACTCAACTTCTTAAGTCGGTATTTGATATGTTTTCAAAATGTTAAACGATCAAGATGACATTTTTTACTCTTTCAAGAGTTTTGTATTCTTAGATTTTGTAAACTATGTTGTGAAGTTGTTTTTTATTGTATTGCATATAGGCAATGTTACTTCGTAAAATTGTTTTCATATATAATCCCATTTTTCATAGCGGTGTGTATGAGGTTCTTGAAGAATATTTTGCTTTTTTATCAAAATAATATTGATTTATACTATAGTATAAAATAATATTTGAATTATGGAGACTCGTTAAGATGTGGAATTCAACTCGGATACATTTATTTAACATAACTGTTAAAATTATGCGATAATTTTAACAAATATTTTACATAAGCTATCATAATGATATCAAAAATTTAGGATTAACTCATCTTATGTATCACCATTACTCATCATATATCCATACCTAATTTTATAAAACTATTTTTATTTTGGTAAAATATCATAATTTATGTAAAATATTTTTAAAAATTTAGGATTACCTCATCTTATATCCATACCTAATTTTAGAAAAATTATTTTATTTTGGTAAAATATTATATTTCTACCTCTTTTTCCCACAAAATTAATTTTTAAAAAAATGAAAACCGGTTTTGTGCTACAGCATTGTTTGATTGCAGATGTTTCGATTTCAGACCAATCAGAAAAAACCGCCGCCGCTGATCCATTCATTTTTTAATTGAAGGAGTTGGGGCAACATTCTCTAGTCCCGGTCGGTGGCACAGCGGCTGTTTTCACTGGTCCAGTTCGCAAGTGGAACAAAAAGTGGGTTCACATGTCCCCGTCGAATACCAATTCCGACCACCATCACCACTTGACGTCGGCAGAAACTGAACTGAACTAACGGATCTACTCGCCTTATGCTTTATAGATGGGCACCTATTACTCCTAATGGTAAAAATAGCAACGACTATGATGGCGATAATGTAAACATCGATTCCAAGATGTCTGATTTCGACGACAAGCTCAAATCGGACGATGATGGCGACAAGTGAGGCTAACTGATTGTAGCCCCTTCATCACACAAACATGCCCAGAAAATGCCTAGTTCCAATGTGACCAAAACCATGAAGCCCAACTGCAAGGCTCTCATCTTTCAGTACAAGATCATAAAGTCTCTAGTCCATGGATTTCGATCAAGTTTTCCCTTATCTGCATATTAAAGGATGAATAACTTGTTTTTTTTCAAATAGAAAAGTGCTTCATAAATAAATAATGTAATTCATTTCTCCCTCAGAAGAATGGTTTAGGGATCTCACGAACAGTGTAAATAACACAACAACTATTCATGGATGCTACTTTAAGCTACTAACTCAACTTAATCTTCTTCATCAGATTCAGATATGTATCTCCTCACGTCAAACGGCTCTCGGCTTGACACTCGATTCCTCACATCAGAATACATTTCCCCATTCATTGGCGCAAAGGCTGTAAAAACAATTATTTTGATTCCTACTTCTAATGCAAAACTCATGAAATATACTCACCTCTCTCCCTCATTCTTTTCTCCCTCTCGTATTCAAATCTGTCGCGCAGAATGTTAACCCTATCCTCCTTATCCTGCAATAAAACCCGACGTTTCACAAATAATCAACTCAAGATCATCCATCCACTTTCTTCACCAAATTTTGATATTACACCATCAAAAATTACTTGGGGAATTGAATTACTACCTTGAATTGCTCAGGATGGGGTTGTCTTGACCTGTAGTATACAACATTATCAGTTCACAGTGTTTGCATTTATCTTTATAACAAAATGAAAGGAACAAAAAATCAATCCTTTTACACAAGAACTCTCATTCTTATAATTGGAATAAGATGCTGAAATCACAAACCTGTAAGGATTGAAATTTTCATCATCATCCTCCTCTGGAGAATCATAATTTTCATGGTCTTGAGCCAGTTTCTTGTTATACCCATGATCCCAGTATAACCTCTCCCATGTTTCTCTAAGCTCATTGTACAATTCCATATATATTCTACACCAAGGCTCATGCTCCTTCATTTTGGAAAAGAATAACTCACAATATAAAACAACTCTTAACACACTATAATAGCATATTTAACTGGAACCAGAACATCTATAAAGAAAAACTTGCATAAAAAGATGACGCAATTAAACAACTAACCGAATCTTTGAGAACGAGGCGTGTACGACGCATGAACTGATCACGGAGCTGCTTCCGCCGTCTATTCGAGATGTTATCCCTCGGAATCACGTACCTCTCCCGGCGAGGAATATTTTCCCCTATCTCGTGCATTTCCCCGTCCACCATCCACCATTCCGACTTTTCAACGGGTTTTCTTAAAATTGCAGACGGAGAATACTTTGAACGGCGGCGAGGACGTGGTGGCTGTGAAGCAGCACTTGCCTCTGTTCTAAATGATCGAAACTGAAATTGTAAAAGATGATAGGCACGAAACGTTCTCGCCGGAGAAAACATGGATGAAGCTCCTCCCTCGCTGCAAATTTGATTGCTTTAGGGTTTAAATCTACAACGAAATGGGACCAAAATATAAATATTCAGATATAATCGTAAATATTTTAGTTGTTGTTTCAAACTTTCAATTCGATACTAATATTTTTGTCTATTTATAATTTGGTAATTTAAAATATGAAGTTTATACAATAAATAATATAAATTTAATTACTCAATTTTGGATGAAAAAATCTACTTTTATTGATTTAAAATTCTAATTATCCATCTCGGAGCTTATCGGTTTCCATGGCGTCCGCCGCCGCGCCATCTGTCACCTTATCTCCCCGTTGTTCGTTTTCGTATGTCAAGCCACCAATTTTAGCTATAGGTCATTGCAGCTTTCATCTCGGATCTTATCAGCAAACCAAAATATCGACGTTTTATGCTCCTCGCGCTGCTCCACTAAACAGCAAAGTATTTGCTGAAGAAGATAAGTGGGATGCGGCTCATTACGAAGCTCTCATCTTCGGTGGTGATCAAGTCACATCAGTTCTTGAAGAAATGACCAAGCTTGTGAGTACTCTTTATCTCTTTCATTTACTGAAATTATGGGCATTACATTATCCTTCAATGAACAAACTTGTTAGCTTGCAAGCTTTTGTAAAAACAATTATTTCTTCTAAATAAGATTTCATGGCTGATGTTTCTGAAACCAGGGCTTGTGAGTAATTATGCTTGATTTTGTGGTTTCTTATCTTCTTTAAAGATGAATATATTGTGAGTTTGGAACAATTCCATTGAAGCAATTATCTAATCAGTGCTTAAAACCATGGTTTTAAACTTTTGGATTAAAATTTGGTTCTGTTTATCCGTATACGATCTCGAATTATTGCTGATAAGTTGCAAGTTACTGAGTAGAGATGAATTATACTTACACTGTGTTTTGTTTATGTGCCTGCAATGAAAGCTGTCTGATATGAAAATTGATGAAAAATCAGAAGAAGTAGCAATCCATTTGGTTGCACAAGGAGTAATCGGTAAGAGAGTTGACGAAATGGAGTCGGGTTTTATGCTGGCTCTCGATTACATGATAAAACTTGCTGAAAGAGATCAAGATGACAAGGTACACACACAATGTAATATTGATTTCATTCGTGTAGTTCTATGCCTCATTCGTATTCACTTTGTTAATTGTTTCAGAGAAAAACTTTGCTGGAGATGATTAAAGAGACAGTCTTATCACATCTCACTAAAAAATGCCCTCCTCATGTGAGAATTAAATCTTAGTAATCTTTATAAAGATGTACAGCTAAAGCTCTTTTTTTGTGTTTTTAGGTTCAGGTAGTCGGTATTTTGTGTCAAACTCCATCGAAAGATAGCCGGCATGAGTTATTAAGACGAGTTGCGGCAGGCGGGGGCGTGTTCGAGGGAGAAAATGGCACAAAAGTTCATCTTCCCGGAGCCAATCTAAACGAGATTGCTAATCAAGCTGATGATCTTTTAGAGGTGAGATTTTCTGTATGTTTTGGCAAAGTTTTTGTACTAACAGTCACTCGATAGACGATGGAATCACGTCCTTCCATTCCTGATCGAAAGCTACTTGCNTGTTTGATTCATCTAAATCTTTGGTTTTCGGATTCTTTGCTTTATAGACATGGAACTCTAACAACCAATCAGGTGGAAGGTTTTAATGGAGTTCTTAAAGGTATACGTCGCCTTCCATTAACAGCCCTTGTGAAAGCTACATTCTTAAGATGTGCCACGTATTTTGAAACACGTTGGGCTAATGCGAAAGAAGAAGATCAACATTTTGAAGAATTTACAGAAGCTGCCAAGTTGATGTTCGTAAATTGGAATGATAAAGCAATACATCATAGAGTGCATATATATGATAGAGCCGAACTTACAGCTAGTGTTTTCACAAGACATAAAAATGGAAGTGGGGAAAAAGATCATGTTGTGAGTCTAAGACAATATTCTTGCACATGTGGAAAATGGAAAACACATAAAATTCCTTGTTCACATGTCATTCAAGTGAGTTATCTTAAAAGAATAAGTTCTACGTTATTCACTTTCTATATTTTTTTATTTGTATACAACTAAAGACTAACTTCTTTTTCGGTTATCAGGTTTGCAAAACTTTTGGATGTGATGCACTTGAATTTGTCAGTCCAGATGTAATTGTTAATGCGCAACTTAGAACTTATGCATTACAATTTAAACCTATTGGATGTTTCGTGCTTAATATAAACCTTTTACTGTCGAAACGTACAGAATCCCTTGTTATTGGTGTTTCTACACCAGTGAGATGGTAAAAAATTGTATAATTATTTGATTTCATATGTAGCAATCAACGTCAAAGGTGCAACAATTTCATCAATCTTGCACCATTGGATAGTTTTGGATTAAACATAAAATAGAGCAAATAGACTTAGTTGTTTCTCAAGTATGAAAAACCTTTCAACGGTATACCAAATATTTGTAGTAATACTTCGGAAAAACAGTCACCTCAAGGATATGGATGCAGACAATTGAAGCAATAGCCTTGGCTGTGTGTAGATTCTCGCTAGCTATAATCGTTAAGTTGGTAATTATGGGTTTCGAATTGAAATTCAGCTCTGAGAGTGCACTTTTCAGCCTCCAACGAGACTGTGTCCTGAGCAAGGCAGCAAGGTACGGACCAGAATCACTAGCTAGGGAGTTTATCACCTGTAACCTGCTAATGTTCAGGTAAGTAAGCTATTTCAGTAAAAAAAATAGAATGTAGGTTATATTGATCAAAAGTTTTTTCAAGTGGGTTATTTGAGTTAAAAATTCGTTTATTAGGGTGTCGCAAATTGTATTATATTGCGATGCGCACCAAAGAGTGCGCGATAGTAGATAAGGAAGAGTCCTTACATGAGTGGGAATCTTGTTATATTTGGATAACATTCCCGAAGGAGGACCTGTTGAAGGTGTGGCCAAATATATCTCATCCTCTCATAGGTAGGTTGGACCGCACTAGGTTCAATCCCTCTCGTTCAGACATCGCAGCTACGCTGGCGATGTTCCCTCCTCCTGAAGCACGTCTTAGGAGGGTGGACCTGCTTCGAGAGGAGAGGCTAATAAGAATAGGAATCGCTGGTAGGACTGGAGACCCAGCCCCGAAGGGAGTCTTTTCTTCCCCAGATCCATCTGATGGATCGGGTATGAAGTTAATTCTTATGTTATCATTCCTGATCATTATGTATTTATTTTGCAGACTCAACCGAAACGATGCCAAGCTCCAGACTTAAGCATATAGCTGCAGCTTCAGCCCGTCCTTCTAGTGGATGCAAAGGAACAACCAGTAGTGCGGAGCCCTCTGAATCAACGACGGGTGGTACGCTGATTCCATCAGGGACGTCAACTGGAGGGAACCCCCCGATCTAGACCATCAGCGCAGGCACACTAACCCTGCGTTGCACAGGGCAGCCCTCAACGGGAAAGGGGCATGCACCTTGGGTATTTGGAGTAGTAGAGGATGTGATAACGGCTATGATTCGCTCTTTGAGCCTATCCGACCTTTACCGGATTGGAAATAGTTCCCCAATCGGTGCTGACACGATTGCTTTGTTACTACAGGGAGCTATTCCCGTGGAGAAAGTCCTCCCCGGTCCTAGTCTAAACGCCAAGGTCTCCTTGCCGCAGGTCCCCTTAGGTAAAGGGAAGAGAACGGCCGAAGCAAAAGCCCCGAAGATTGCCAAACGGCTGAAGAAAGGGGACAAATCTTCTGTCCCCACCAAGGGGATCGTTCTGAGGGAACCTGCCTCGGGTCCTAAGACCAACTCCGACTGGGGAGTTGGTTTGGGCCTGCTGGACAGGTTCAAGAAGGGAAAGAAGTTGGCTTCCTGGAGGAGCGCATTCCTCGAAGATTTCCGCCTATATGGGGAGCAGAACCCAGACAACGTTCAGCTAGATATGTCTGAGGAGGAATTGATTGAAGGTTTCCTTCACATTGCAACTAAGGTAAGCCTGCCCTATTTCAGGGCCCGAAGGTTTATATTCTGACCTTGGCATCCTATGCAGATGTTGAGCAAAGGCATCACCGCTGCGATCGCCGTGGAAAAGAACCAGGGTGATCACGTTGTGTCCCAGGAAGTCCAAGACCAACTTGACCTTACAAAAAGGCAAGTTGAGATCAAGCATGACGAGCTGGTCTCGGTACGAGAGAACTTGGACCGGTTGGATAATGAGTTGTTAAGAGTTGGGACTGAAATCTCACACTTAACAAGTCAGATCTCTGAGCTGGAGAAGAAAGAGAAAGCAGCTCAAGAGGATATGGAAGCCAAGCTACGGTCCAAGGACGATGAGTTCAAACAAACCCAAGCTCGGGTCCAAGAGAAGAGGAATAAACTTAATGATCTTCTGCTTCGGGCCCAGGAAGAAAAATCGAGCTTGGAGGAGGAGTTGACTCAAGCCCGCGCTTCGGCTCAGAGTTCGGTCCAAGAAGCGGGGAATACATTGCTAAGTATCTGGATAACATGCGAGACCAGATTACGAAGCAGTTCGGGCTTTCCCCAGAGGATGACAGGTGGAAGATGATCGATCCTTTGGGGAATGATGGAGACTTTCAAGTAATTCCATTCTTGGAAGAGCCCGTTCTAGAGAATGATCCATTCTTTTATTTGTTTAAAGAAATGGAGAGGGCAATCAACCAGAAAGTGGCAGATCAAGAAGAAGAGTTGAGGCACCTCGCGGCTCGGACCGAACCGCAGGAGCAGAGAACGAAGGATAAGGAAGATGGGTAGGGTAGTTAGGTTCAAACTGTATTTTTGTCCCAGCTTTGTTCCTTACTCCTGATATAAGCTTCTTTCCTCTCAACTCCATCTTTTAAATCGTCAGAATAAATTATTGTAACTGACCTTTTAAGTAAATTAGTATGCTTCGTATTAACGAGTGTGTTTAAACAAGTGTAAGATCGGGGCAGCTTATAGGGTGCTAACCAATCGGTCCCCACCACTACACTTGGCTCACTCGGATTAATTTGGACTGGATTGGTCGTTTTATATTGTGTGTGGATAGTTCTTATTCCGTCCTTGGGATCATAGCTGAATTCGAAAGGCGCGGCCCAGGTTCATTATGAGTCCATAACAAGCTTTGGCCAAACCTTGGTTCTACTGAAGTCCCGTAGGTTATATTGGCCAAGCTTTTGTTCTACATATGTCCCATGACAGGGCCGAACTTGTGTTTCGATATGCTGACTCCTTCATTCCTTCTTTTGTGGCGGATTTTGCAAGTACAAGGGCCGTTTCTTAAGAATGAAAGCCGCTGAAGGGGGTGTCTTAGTTCGTAGTGAGTTCTGGGAGAATCGCAACTCATCCATGGGACTGGGCAAGTGCATGGGCATCTGACTCGTCAGAGCGATCACTGCGACTTGGAAGCCTTGAGGATAAGAAGCTTCGGTCACCAGTCCAGACTCGTCCTAAGTCATCCAACTCCAGGATCGGTCCATCATTCAATTAGAAACAGTTTATTTTGTACTTACTTGTTTTTTGCTTACGTTTAAAGGAATGTACGTTTATTGAGTCAAACCTTTTAATCGAAAGTTCACAAGAAATACCGCCTTAGATTCATGACATTCCAAGTTCGGGGGATTTCGTCACCATCTAATGTTTCAAGTTTTACGCACCAGATTCCAGTTTTTTCAATATTTGATACGGTCCCTCTCAATTTATGTCTAGCTTTCCAACATTCCTCTGAACTTTTATGCTTCTGAGGACGAGGTCACCTTCAAAGAATTCTCTTGGGAAGACTTGCTTGTTATGGGCCCGTTCAATAGTTTGCTGATATGCGCACATCCGTGCGTAAATCGCATCTCTCTTTTCCTCGATCATCTCGAGATCCAACAATCTCCTTCCGCCGTTCATATGCTCATCATACTGAGATATCCGGGGAGATCGGATGGCAACCTCAACCGGGCTAACTGCTTCGGACCCATACACTAATGAGAAGGGTGATTCCTCGGTCGTTGAGCGAGGTGTAGTTCAGTATGCCCATAGAACCTCATAGATATGTTCAAGCCATTTCCCTCCAAAATCTTCTAACTTGGTTTCAATCCTTTCAGGATAACTTTGTTATATACCTCCGCAAGTCCATTTGTTTGGGGATGGGCCACTGATGAGAAATGCTGGGCGATGCCCAACTTGATGCATAAATCCCGTACGCTTTTTCCACATAATTGGGTCCCATTGTCTGATATGAGTGCTCAGGGAACCCCAAAGCGGCTCACAATATTTCTCCATAAGAAGTGTCTGACGACCTTCTCTGAGATGATGGCCACTACTTCTGCTTCAATCCAATTCGAATAATATCCCACCGCCACAATACATAATTTCCTTTGCTCTATTGACCGAGGAAAAGGTCCAAGAATATCAATCCCCCATCCGTCAAACGGACAAGGCAATGGGGTGACCGATAAGGGAGCCCCAGGAAGCTGTGGGATCGGAGCATGGTACTGACATATGGCACAAAGTTTAGTGTATTTCTTGGCATCTCCAAGCAACGTCGGCCAAAAATATCCAGCTCTGATGATGCGGTGATATAAAGATCGAGCCCCTGAATGAATGACGCATATCCCTTCATGAACATAAATCATGATGGCTTCAGCCTCAATAGGGGATAAGCAACGCAGAAGCGGGCCCTCGAAACTCTTTTTAAACAATCGTCCGTCAATCAGGGTAAATCTCTTAGCCTGGACTTCTATTTTTCTGGCTTCTAATTTGTCTTGAGGAAGATAGCCGTTTGTCAGATATTTAATAAAGGGTCCATCCAATTGGGTTCCCCATGAGATTCAGTAGCGCTAATATTCAAGCCCTGGAGTTCGTGGCATAGAGCCCCAATTTCTTCAACTGAATGTTCGGTCACCGATATCTCGACCGAAGGTCGGTCCTGGATATGGACCGAAATAGTGCTCGGCTCTATGTCAGGTATGCCCGCGGCCAACCTGGCGAGTGCGTCAGCAACCTTATTCTGTTCCCGTAGCACGTGGTCAAGAGAAAACTCACTGAATTTTTTGGATAATTACAGGACTTTGGCACAATATAATTTCATCATCGGATCTTGAGTTTCAAATCTCCCTGCGAACTGTTCCACTACTAACTTTGAGTCTGAGAACATTCGCACTCTGCTAACTCCCATCTTTCGGGCCAGGGTCATTCCCGATAATACAGCCTCGTATTCTACCATATTATTTGTTCCAGCAAAGGAAAATTTAACTGTGGAATGAATAAGATCACCTTGTAGCGTTGTGAGGGTAATACCCACCCCTCTTCCTCCGAAAGTCGACCCATCTACATGGACCGTCCAACGATCATCCTCTTGGTTTAGATATAAGGCCGATCGGTTCATTTCAACCACAAAATCAGCTAGAACATGAGCCTTGATCGCCCTTCGGGCCAAGAATTCCAGATACATAGCGCTGAGTTTGATAGCCCATTTTGCTAACCTCTCATTCAAATCCGGTTGTATAAAGACCACTTTCAGAGGCTGGTCCGTGTGGACATAAACCGTTCGACCTTCGAAATAATACTTCAGCTTAGATACAGCTTTCTTCAAAGCCATCATGAATTTTTCCAGGGTAGAGTATCTGGTTTCGGCAGACACCAGAGAATGACTTACATAATAAACAGGTCTGTGAACGTCATCTCGGATGGTCACCAGAGCTGCGCTGACGTCAACTTCTGATACTGCAATATACAACCCCAAAGGTTCATCATGGGTTGGACTCACCATCACCGGGGAAGTGCTTAAATAAGTCTTCAGCTCAAAAAAGGCCCGATCGCATTCTTCGGTCCAGTCTAGATTACTTGCTTTTCCTAGCACCCTGAAAAAAGGCAGAGCCCGGTCTGTGGATCTTGAAATAAATCTGCTTAGCGCAGGGAGTCGGCCAGTAAGCCTCTGAAATTCTCTTTTGTTTCTTGGAGGTTGCATATAAATGATAGCTTGCACTTTCTCAGGGTTAACCTTTATGCCTTTTTCTGAAACGTAATATCCTAAAAATTTTCCACTTCGGATCTCGAAGCAGGATTTGTTTGGATTTAGTTTGAGCTTATATTTGCGGCATACTTCGAAACAATGAGACAAATAAGAAATATGATCTTCATCATTCATAGATTTAACAATTATGTCATCAACATATACATCCATCATATGGCCGATCAGTTCTCTAAAGATTTTGTTGATCAACCTTTGATATGTTGCTCCATCGTTTTTCAGACCGAAAGGCATGACCACATAACAATAAACGCCATCTTTGGTCATGAATGATGACTTCTTCTGATCTTCCTTAGCCAGAAATATTTGATGCTACCCGGAGTAAGCATCCATGGTACTCATCATTGTGCTGTCAGACACAACATCTACCAGTCGGTCAATATGCGGCAGGGGAAATGGATCTGACTCACAGCTTTTGTTAACATCGGTGAAATCAATACACATCCGCCATTTCCCATCTGGCTTGGAAACCACTACCGGGTTTACAACCCATTAAGTATAGTGGATTTCTCTGATTAATCCTGACCGTAGCAGTTTGTTCACCTCATCCCGGATGATTTCAATTTTTTCAGGAGAATAAAGTCTCCTCTTCTGCCTAACAGGCTTCGTTCTAGGCTCGGTGTTGATCCGATCCTCACTATCAGATCGGTCAATCCCCGGAACATCGTCCGGGGTCCAGGCGAATATATCCACATGGCTTCTCAGCAGGTGGATCAACTCCTTTTCAAAAGCAGGGGTTAAGTGTGCCCCGATGCGAGTAGTTTTGGTTGAGTCATCCTCAACCAGATTAATCAGTTTGAACCCCACGGGTTCCATTGCTTGCCTCGGGTGCGGCGGCTCTTCCAGCAAATCCACTCGGGCCTTCTTAACAGGTGTCAAAGTTCGGCACGAGCTCATGTAGCATTGTCTAGCTACTTTTTATCCCCCTTTACAGAAATAATTCCATGAATTGAGAGGAATTTGAACATCATATGATATGTAGAAGGGACCGCCTCGAACTTACTAAGGCCGGTCCGTCCGATAATGTCGTTGTAAGCCAAGTCGACTTCAACGACAATGAATTTCAAATCCTCCGATTGGTCCCTGGATGGTTCTCCAAGGGTGATATTACCTAGGGATGTTTTTGGTATCACGATGCCCCAGGAGCTCGTCCGACGTGGCTAGATGGTATTTTCGGTATTCTTGGTATTCTCGTCTATTTACGTCATTCTATAGTTTCGAGGGTATTCTCGTAATTTGGACTCCCCGGGCCTACATATCTGCATTCGACTAACGTTTCTAGCAGTCTCGGGCAAATTCGGCCCCGGACGGGGCCAAGGGTATTTTCGTAATTTGGCACCCGAGAAGGATGCCGGTAAGTTGTGGCGATATTTTTGGCTGTATATTCGACATCTGGAAGCAGTGAATTATTTTACGAGGTTCTCCGGTATTTTCTCATCGATATTTCCGGCTAATTCTAGATCGTGATGCATTTCCGAGTTTCTATTGCGGAATGACATTTATTCTAATTTAATTGAATATTATTGAGGTACTTTGGGCTTAATCTAGTAAAATTGGGCTCCTGGGCCTGAAACTTATTAATTGGGTTGGATTTCTCTATAAATAGAAGCCACAATGCATTGAAAAGGGATTCAGACTCTCTTAGCACCTCCCAATGCAAGGCTATGGCTCAAATTCGCTAAGTCAGTCGCGAGACTTCGTTTTTCAGCCCCCATCCGCGAGTTCTCGCACCAAAACTCGCGGCCACCTTCATCTGGGTTACTATTCACGAGATTTCGTGTGAACAGTGCCATTCGCGAGTTCTTGCCAGAAATGACTATTCGCGAGTTCTTGTCTGAACAGTGCCAGTCGCGAGTTCTTGTCTGAACAGTGCCGGTCGCGAGTTTTTGCTGGTACAGTGTTTTCTGTGAGTTGTTGCTGGTACAGTGTTTTCTGCGAGTTGTTGACCACAACTCGCGGCTGCCAGCCTTTCGAGCCCGACTGAGCGTTTTCGATCGCTTTTCGAGCCGTTTTTGCCCGTGTTATCATTGTCACCTCATTGTACTTGTATCCTTTGATTATTATAGTGGAAACCAAGGTAGAGCTTCGCTCTCCCGAGGACGTAAGCTCACACATTGTGGGCCCAACCTCGTATATCGCTCNTTAATGGGGTTGTTTGAAAATCCAATTACAAAATTGATGTGTGGTGGGATAATGGCATCGATGGCAGATAGATCACATACGAAATAATCATGTTTTAAAAACTATTTGGTAAAACAGTAAAAAAAACTAATTTAACCTTTCATAAGCTATGCGGCACCGACTCGTCCGACCGATTCGGTGCGACTCGACACGACACGACACGACACGACTCGACAAGAGTATAAGAGTCGTATTTTCGACTCGGCTATTATTTTTAAATAAAATAATATTAAATAATGTTAAAATTTGTTGAAAGTTACATAAACTATATTTTTTAAACTACAAATAGTTTATCAATTTATTATATAAGATAATTCAATTTTATGAAAAATGAATATAGTTGTTCTATTTCATGTCTCCCCAAAAACAACCTTATTTCGGTCTATTATCGCTTACACAATTAATTCATAAGTAGATAGATTATATGACAAAGTCATGAATGCATATAAGTCATTTTTCTAACGAATAAAAAATATAATTAATGAAGAAATCAAAACGACGTCGTTTTGTGTCAAGAGTCGCTGCGAGTCGGAGAGTCGGACGCAGTCCAACACGGGTACGTGAGGAAAATTGGAGAGTCGGTGCAGCAGAGTTCATAAGTATTCATTTTTCATGATTATTTAAAAATTTTAAGAGTTCATAAGCAAGAAGGATCGTCTTTTATCAAACTATATTAATTTGAATGCTACCATTGTACCCATGAGATTATGCTTATTATTTAAATTTAAAATAACGATGCGATCATCGAACTTAGATATGATAATTAATGAGGTGTATATGTACTGGTGACACAATCAATTGTTACACATCTGGTCAAATATTAAACTTTTTTCAAATTAAAATATATATAATATTATTTTTAGATAAATCATAAATTAAGATTAAATTCATCACATAAAATACTAGTGTAAAAATATGCAAAAAATAAATTACATGCACAAGGATATGCTTCTTAAGAGAATTGTGTTTTCACTTTTTCAACATTACCCAAGTTATTTAACAACAATGTGAATAATAACAAAAGTTTCCTATATTATATATAAATTTTATATTCCAAAGAGAAGAAAGACAATCCTAAAAATACCACGGAGACATAAATTCAAATAATATGTTAGAAATATGGATAAAATAAAAATAATTAATATTTTTTATAACATATAACTAAATGGGTCAGAATGTTTAGCAACTATGTAATCAGGCGAGTAGTTGGACATAGGGATGACAATGAGATAGATATGACATGAATATACTAGTAACTGTTACATGTCCCGTCTAAGATAATGTCTACCGTTCCCTGCCCCGCCCCCGCTTCATTCTTTTGTTATCCGTCCACTACCCATCCCACATCAGCTATTAATTAACCATTGGTTTAGTGGGTAACCAATGGTTTTCAATTTTGATTTTTTTAAATAGTAAAATATTTATCTTTAAATAAATTAAAAAATCTTAAAACAACAATTTAAAATTAAATAACTCTTTGGATTACTATAATTTTAAACTTTGATAGTTTCATTATCGAGACCAATAATATCATTTTTCATATCCTCTATAGTCGGACAACAATCGATGGTTTTACAAGTACCTAAAGTCAAATTTAAACAAATAATTATCATGTTAACATATATTAACAAATGCAATCGATGAATAAATTTTAAAAATTATTAATTCACTTTTGATCAAAGTCTACAACCAACTTTGAGCACATATCAACGCTTCTAAAGTTGTCGGATGTAATCTACTACGATGAGGACTTAAAATTTGACCACTTGTGCTAAATGTTGACTCAGAATCAACAGTTGTATTATGGTCCCTTTTTAGGGGTACCAATAGTCGTCCGATTCGTCAACAAACGAACTCAGTTTTGATTTGTTTTTTATGAGAAAACGATTAAGAAACTAGAAATAACAATGAGACAAGATGATTTATAGTGGAAACCGCAGGAATTGGGGAGAAAACCACTTGACTAAGAGCGAATTAAGCTCTTCGCCTATTCACTAATCAAAATGATTCATTACAGAATACATCACAGACTTAAAGAAGTAATAGGGAATAAGAATGCAATAAGAACTCCGGCAGGGTAACGGCATGTTCTTATGCTTCCAAATGGTTCTGTTTTTTCCATCGTTGTGCTCTGTATTTATAGAGTTGAGGGCGTATGTAATCCACTCTCTGTAACTGCCTCTGATAGGTTTGTTAGAGGTTGTTGTTGCGCGATGTAAAACGAGGCCGGGACCGAGGCGTGGTCTGCGTGATCTGGCCCGAGGCGTGGTAAACGTGTGGAGGCCCGAAGCGTGGAACGCATGAGTTTGTAACCGTTTGGACCGAACCATGGTGCCAGCTGTCAGAAACCGTTTTATTTCGCCAAGGTTATCTTCAGTCCCATCGCGGAACATCGGACCATTTTATCTTAAGTATACTACTGGGATGTACAAGTTCGCTTCTACTATATGGATCGGCTCAATCGTTATTGTGTCTCATCCATTGCAAGGTACCTGGTCCTAAAGTTCTCATCAGTAATAATTGAGTTTCCTTCCTAATTAAGGTTATGTAATTAAGTCAATGATTTAAAAAATATTAAATATATTTAATAAATATGGGTAGAGCGGATACGGTAATTTAAATAGATAACCGAATTGGTAACGAGACAGTTATATATCAAATTACTACCCACCCCGTTTAAGACGGATATGAAATTTTCTTCCCCACCCCGTTTCCACTACCCGTTTAATTATCCAATAACACCTTAAACAAGATGGTTATCCACATAGTAACGAGACGGATAATCTAAATTGTCATCCCTAACTGGACAGATAACCAGACGGATAGTGGTGCGTATATAATAAAATAACTAATCACCTAATTTAATATGGGTAGCTCATTTTATAATCGATACTCACCCCATAACCCGTTTATTTATCCAAATATAACCAAACGAGCAGTTATCCAACTAGTAACGAAGCGGATTACCCATATACACACTGTTATCAAAGATATCGTGTGAAGATTCATATCTACCACGAAAGTTAATGAACTCAACAACATACTTCATATGTTATTCCTCATGTGAAGTATGTTTTAATTTGAATATCCAAAGTTACTATTGTTCTCGACACTTTGATATCCTAAGAATGAATCTTCGAGAACTCAAAAGATAACATGGTTCATAACATAGAGAAATTTTTATTTGCTTCAATCATCTCCTAAAACACAATTTAATACTTCATTTAATGAACACTTTCTTAAATTAATTTTAAAATATAAATCAAATTTAGGTATTAATTTCACCCATATTATCAAAACTATTAAACTACTAATTGGAAATCCAAGATATATTGTGCTTGATAATTCAATTCCAACGTATTTATACAATTTACATGATATCAAAGCAAAATATCTACTTATTTAATTTTCTATTCAATTTAAAACGGTTAAATATTCAAAAAATTAACTAACAATGAGATCGTTTTCTAATTTAAAGTAGAAAATTACATCATTATTTTTTGAAATTAACTTAAACGTTGTTTCTAAACCTTGTTATTTTTTTAAAAGTAAATAACATGAGGTCAAATGGAAAGGCCTTGTTAATTTTTAAAATATTTTAACAAAGATATCATTTTCTATTAATACATAAAATGTCCTTATTAATTTTTAAAATTAACAAAACGCCAAACGACTTCATTCAAGTGAAAACATTATATTACTTTTTGAGAAAATTACATCATTAGCCCATAATATTTAAAATAATGTAAATATGATATCCCAAAGTTTGTAAATTGCATGAGAAGCACCCGAAATTTCAAAATCATGCAAAAATGACCCTCGAATAAACAATAGCGGTTTTTGTCTTTTTTCGTATAAGTGGTTTGATAATTTATACCTTATTTTTAAAATTTTCAAACTTTGGAGACATAATTATTACATCTTTTCAATGTTAATTGGTCAAATACAAACTATGGAGACGTTTAAACATTAACGATGATAATGATCAAATATTAAAGGTTTTGGATGTTTGGGAGGTAACCATGCAATTCTTAAACTTTGAGGACATGATATTTACAAAATTTAAAAATTGAGAGGCCAACGGTGTACATTATATCAAATTCGAGGGTTTTATTTGCAATTTACAAATTTTGGTACACCACATTCACACTATTATAAAATTTAAGGGTTAGTTACAAACATCATTCATTACATTTTTTTATTATATATCTAATGTTTATTATAAAACTAAATACACTTCCACGGCCAAATATAATTTATAGTGATATTTGTGTATCGCTTACATTTAAATATTTTACATTAAGTAACAATATTTCTATATGAATTTTCTAAAAATATATTGTAAATGTAAAGAAAAAGTGATTGAATATATAAATTGTTTTTCTTCTAATAGAGATTTGAGAATCGTGATAAAATAAAAAAATAAAAAATAAAAGTATCACTATTGTTAATAATTGGGAATACAAGATAAATTGTGTTTGATAATTCAATTACAACCAATGTTTTTATACCGGTCCAGAATTACGTACCGGTCTGGACCGGTATGAGCGGTACGACTGGTATACCGGACGGTATACCGGTCGGTACCAATTTTTATTTTATTTTATTTTTTAAAAATATTAATATTTAATTAGTATTTTAGGATTAGACCCGAAAAAATCCGCAAAACGGCCCGAATACCCGGTACCGGGCGGTACGAAAAAAAATACCGGTACCGAGCGAAATTTGATGTACCGGGTGGTATACCGGCGGTATACCGTCCGGTATGAAAACATTGATTACAACATATTAAAAGAATTACTTGATTTCAGAACAATATATATAGTTTAGTTCTGCTTAATTTTAATTAGACTTGAGTATTATACTTTAAACAATTTAAATTTAATAATACGTATTATAATCTATAACACATTAATATTCATTAATTAGAAAAGGCTTGTAACCTAAATAAATTAAAATTATTATACTATAGATTGTGATAAATCTAGAACACACTTGATAAAAGATTAACTTAAATTTAATTTTTCTAATCAAACTATATATATATGTCATTTATACAATAATATATTTGATTCTTTCTTACAATATAAGGTAATATTGTTGAAATTATAGGTTTGTCCTATTTTTTTTATTCTAATGTAGATATATATCTCAATTATACATGGAGATGACCAACCCAAGAGTATGACACAACTGTCTATAAATAATAGATTAGAAGACTGGATCCAAAGGAGCAAACCCTAACCGCCACTTCTTCTTATTCATCTGTTATTGATATTGTATGTTGTCCTTTCTTTTATTCGTTTATTGTAACAATTTGTACTCTCATTTATTATTGAATTCGTCACAGAGGTTATCTTCTCGATACCGTGATTTTTTCCCATTTTCTATAGGGTTTTCTACGTTAAATCGATGTGTTTTTCCATTCTTTTCCGTATTAAAGATGTCTACAAACAACAAATTAAACATCAGATATTGATTATTCATTACGATCAAAATCCAGTTATTGTTGGTACCCCTAAAAAGAAACCACAATATGTAGCTAAAATTCCGAGGGGTGATACGTAAATTTGATTATCATAATTTCATAATTTTGGTAAATATTGTTCCAAAATTTCAAAAGTTAGTCAATTGTTATCTCTAAGGTATGTTGAATGTAAAAATTTTGGCAAAATAAATCTTCAAAATTTAATGCGTATACTATAATTGGTCCCCAATTTTATTTAATTTTGGCCATTAAAGTCATGTGACAAAAATATAGTCAATTTTGGTCATCAAAGTCGTGATTTTTGCACAATTAAAGTTTAACATTGTTAGTAGTTCACATACTTTACACTGACTAATTTAGTCCAACAATTTATCCAATTTGACAATTTTAGTTCCCAAAATTTTCATAATTTTGAATTTTTAATCTACCCGTTAAAAAACACTTTGAGACATATTGGTATATTGACAAATTAGATTGTCATGGTATAATCTAATACAATATAGAGGATCAACCTTGATTTTTTTAAAAAATCATGTTTTACAATCCAATCTTTACATAATAATTTAAAATAAATATTTCTCAAACTATTGAAATCCATTTATTGATTTTGCTTTTATTTCAAATGCGTTGATTGTATTTTTATTCATTATTCAGTCTATTCAAAATGTGTTTTTTTAATTTCAAATATTTATATCGTCTCTGTTCCGTATACCAAATGATTCCGCTTTATTTATCCATAAAAATGAAATTTTTGAATGATATTAAAGTGTATCAATTAAAATAATACGATTGTGTACATTCATCTACACGGCCAAAATTTTATGTAAAAGGTATAAGTTTAAATAATGCTAATTAATATGGGGTGATGCCACGGCCCCCAACTTACGGACGATGTAAATGATATACCTTATTAGTTACGAAATTGCAAATATGGTACACTATTTGAGCAAAAGTATGTATTTGTAGGTATGTAGCTCTCCAACTTCAATTAAATACACATAACACACTTCAAGTTTACAATAATGTTTATCATTGACACTTTAATAAACTTGTACATTTTTAATATTTTATACATAATTCTTGAGCAACAATGATAAATTTGTATAATTTTTCAAACGGATCTTATTTGCGTACTTTGTTAAGGGTTTTTCAAATGTTTTTCAACTTACGAAAAACCGATGCTAGAATGTAAAAGGTAAAAAATAAATGATATTGATAATTTTATGTGTTATTCTTGCAATTTCGTAAGTTGGATGACATATCATTTAAAAATCTCATAAGTTGATGGCTAATTATGTGTATGAATACTTAAATTATGTTACATATTAGTGTATAAATAATATTTTATATTAAATTTTAATATACGAAACTAATTAATTTCAAAAAATAAATTAATAATGTATACAAAAATAGCTTGAAAATTTAATACCCAATTAATGTTGGAAATTTCTTGAGGATTGGCCGATGACTCGATCCGATGATAGTCAATGGCTCAAAAACGATTGGTGCGGTACTCTCTTAAGGTTGGAGTAAGAGATTATTGAGTTCAAATGCACGATCAACATCAGAGCTAAGCTGTTAGACACGTCATACGTGTACACTTAAAAACGGCAAAAACATAAACGGAAATACAGTCATTCTAAAATGTCCACATATTGTAAATTTTAATAATCAAATTTGTCAAAATTTTAAAGTTTTATGACTAAATAAATAATTAAAAATGATGTGAATTTTAAGAAAACTTTAAAAGTTTTTAGAGTGAAAGTATCGTTTCCTCAATTTTTATAGGTAAAAATGAATTATTTGAAAGTTAGTACTATTATATTATTCCTTAATTATTAGCCACTTGATTAAAATAAACGCAAACATGGTTGAATAGGCTATAGGCATGCTATTGTCGTCATATTGTAATGGGGAACCAAACATATAATAAATTTAAATAAATTATATTAATATAGTGTGATGTCACGCATTTATTTAAAGGCAAGCAGAATTAATTGCGAAATGTACTTATAAAATTAAATGTAGGGTACAAATTAGATCAAGGAAATTAAATGTCCCTAGGGAATGTTCGTTACATATGTGGTCACCCTATCACATTAATGCATAGTATACAAACAATTAGTTTTTGTTTTTAATTAATTCTCAAGTTTTAAATACATTTAATCATTTGTAATTGATCTAATTAGTTATGGAAATATACATTTGATATCGTTGTAGTCTCTATACTCGTTAGCTTGTTATCTACATTCCGATTCAGATTTGCATGTATACTTTTGGTGATATTTGAGATATAAATTGATCTATTTTATCATCTAAATCCAATTTTTAATGATATCTATTCTCTTTAAGCTAGAATATTTATTATTTCATATTGTTAGAAATGGAGGTAGTTTTATCTAAGTGTATTATTTCATATTCTAAAGGGAGGTAGAAATGGAGGTAGTTTTATCATATTATCTAAGTGTATGATCGACTGGGAAATCAAATACACTTTGTTTGGAAGATTCGGTTTAGTTGGTCGACATGACCGACTAGGGGTACCGAGGGCTAGTTTTGATCGTTGTGGAAGATCGACCCGAGGAAAAATCTAAAATTAAGGGGTGATGTCGATCGACTTTATCAGACCCCTCGAACGATCGAATGATTGTGATGAGTTTATTTGATATGTGTAGTTTTTTCGAAAGGGAGATATTATTTCTTTAACTAAAAATATGGAATATATGGATGAAGATAAGTCGATATATTTATTATATACATATATGAAGATATAGTCAAATATATGTAAAAATGTATATTTAGAATATATGGTGCAAATAATGTAGAATATTGATTATCTCTTTTCTAGGTTACACGATTCGCTCGGATCGTGCAACATAGCTTACCCAGTGCGTAAAAATTAAAAAAAATAAAAAAAAATTGAAAAAAATATATTTTAATTAATTTGCATAAAATTTTATACAATCAATTATATTAGTAATCGAAATGATTTGAAATATTATTGGATTAGTGAGTAAATTATAAAAATACTATATTTATATTATTTTAATCAACGAATCCTTAACGTACTCTAATCGGATTCGTAAAAAATTAACATATTTCGACCCTCGCACCGTTGTTGGTGCAATATAGTCTTTTTATAGTTCGAACTCTATAAATAAATGGTCTCATGTACACAATTGTAAGTCATGATATATTGTATCATATTATTCTTGTGATAGTGAATTTGTGATTGAGGTTTATCGGTTCATGTAGTTTTTCCGATTTTAGGTTTCTACGATAAATCTTATGTATTATATTTTATTCTTTTATATTAGTTATCATCGCATTAATTTGATTCGACATCAGATAAAGAGAATTATTTTCACTTGAGTAATTTCCCAACACATATTCTATATGTGATATGTAACTTTTTAACAAACATTTCAAGGTTTTTTTAAAATTTGGGCAACAAATGATACCACGATCTATAACCATCAAGATGGACTTAATTTCGTTTGTTAAGAATTACGATTACATGATCGAATCGGATTGAAATTAGATAATCGGGATCGTGGATGCTAAGTTTAACAACAAGGTGAACTCATTTTCTAGACAATGGTACGAAGATCATGGTGTGTTATTTATGTCTTATTTCTTTACCTATAGTGAATAGTAAAAAACAATTAGCCTAGTCCTAGACTCGGGGAATACTATTATTTAGTACATTGCACATTAAATTGTGGAAAATTAAATTAGGTTATAAATTGTAAGTAATTTGACCAATGTATTCTAAAATAATTAATAAATGTTAGAAAAGTAGTCAAAAATGACAATTTCATTACAAAAAATTAAGAATTGTATATATAATTTGTATTTTGGTTCATTAACTTTAAAAATGTAATTGCTTCTTTCATATTTTGAAATTTTCAAAAATAACCTATAGCTTATCAAAATAATTCCCATAAAATGAATGGAAAACTGCAATTATTCACTCAACATTTATTACGGTTGAAAACATCACATGCTAATATATACTTTCTAAACTTTATAATATCGCTTTAATACTATTTTCTCAATTTACTAAGTATACTAGTTCTTTGTACTGAAATAGTTATTTCTAAAGTTTTGGGACTAAAATATCAAAATAATTAAACTTATTCAATCGAATTGTCAAATACTTTAAATAATGCTTATATTGTTAAATTTCTAAAATCATGTCAATTTACATGATAAATGTACACGAATATTACTTATAAGAGTAAATAGATCAGCCATAAAAAATGTAAACAAGTCAATTGCTATATTCCTTTGACACTTCTTATAAATGAAGACAATTTGACATATTTCAAATAGGGTGATGTTTGCCCACGTTCCCCCCAACTTATGGGTTGTATAAATGACATGTCATTCAAGTTATGAAATTGTAAATATGATATATTTTTTTAGTAAAAATATGCATTTGTAACCTTCAAACTTCAAATAAATGCACATAAGACACCTCAAATTTCCAATAACGTTTATCATTAACACTTTAATAAACTCGTAAATTTTTAATATTTTATGCAAAATTCTCCAACATCAAGGGTAGATTTGTATAATTTTTCAAACGACTCTTATTTGCGTACTTTATGAGTGGTTTTCAAATGATTTTCAACTTACGAAAAACCGGTGCTAGAATGTCAGGGTAAAAAACAAAGGTAGAGATAACTTTAGGTGTCATTCTTGCAATTTCGTAAGTTAGAGTGCATGTCACCTCATAAGTTAGGGGTCATTTTTGCAATTTTCTCATTTCAAATATCAAAACCCAAGAGCAAAGGGTTGTAATAAAAGCCAAGTTGCTTGTCCGAATATTGAATAACAGTAAGCATCTGAAACATCCCATCGGTCCCCCGTGAGTTCCTTCTCCTGTAAGTGGACGAAGACATCATCAGCGGGAACAAAACTTTTTTAAGGTCCATATCTCACATTTACAAGTAACAGAGAAAAACTCCCTCTCGCCCGCAATACATTTTTCTTTAATGGAGAATAAGGGTTTGAAGAAAGGGCCATGGGCAAAGGAAGAAGACGAGAAACTCGTCGCTTATATCAGCGATCATGGCGTCGGGAACTGGGGAACTCTTCCTGCTAAAGCTGGTTAGTGTAATATTTATCTTTTCATTGTCCCACATCGGAATATTAATTGAAGGTTAAGGTCGTTGGTGGGTATAAATATTAGGGCTTCGGAGGTTTGGAAAGAGCTGTAGATTAAGATGGACNATAAAATATTAAATATTAACGATTTATTAAAGTATAATGATAAACGATATTGGAAATTTGTGGTGTTTTTTATGTGTATTTAATTGAAATTAGAGAACTATAAATGTATATTTGTACTAAAAAAATATAACATATTTGCAATTTCGTAACTTGGATGATATGTTATTTACACCGTCCGTAAGTTGGGGATATAATTATTATTGGCAAACATCACCCTTTAATAATTAATCACTCATGTAATCAAATAATTAAGGTGATCATAACTTTTAAAATAATTCATGACAATTTCCAAAGATTATTGGTAATGTTTGAGGCTATCTTGCGTTTAGGGGTATGGTTGGGCAATTTAGAATTATTTAATTTGGGATGCCTGAATTTAAAATAATAAGATAAATATTTTGATTTTTTGAAAATAAATAAAATATGAAATTAATACATTAAAATTATAATTATAATTATAATAAATTGGACATAAAATTATAACAGGGTGGGCAACTAACTTAAAAGTTTTTGATAAACTTAAAAAACAAAGATATAATATTTGTAATCATTCTTTGAGCATTGACTACAACAAATAAAGTCCAAACATTTACATCATAATTTCATTTTTTGACAAAATATGTTTTCAATGTAATGATTTATGTACATGCTAAATTAATTTCATTACTTTATTATTTGCAGTCTCATAAACTTGTGGATCAATTGCACTAATTAATACAAATTTGAGGATGAAAATTTTGAAATTTAAAATGCCTAAAGCAATGTTTGAATACCGGCTTACCGGTCTCGTACCGGTATGGGCCGGTACACCGGTATACCGTTGGTACCGACGATATACCGGTCCAAAGCAATTTAGGTAGAATTTGCACATATGTAAAATGTTAAAGACTTTAAAGTCTCAAACTCTCAATTATAGCCCTGTTAGTATGATATCAAACTCAAAATAAAAAAATAACATAATTATATTCTTAATATCATATCAAAATCAAAATCTCAAATATCAATAGCTAAAATGTCAAACATAAAACAAGTTTCATATTTTTATCTATCCAAATCCATGAAATCATTATCATCAAAACGAACTAAAGATAAAAAATGACCGAAAATCATAATATACTTCCAAAAATTTTCAATCATCTTTATCTTCTATATTGACATGAACATCAGGTGAAGATCTTTCATTAGTCACTGCAATGACAATTGTCTTTTAGATGAAGATAAACGAATATAACATTCAAGATTAAAAAACTAAAAAAAGCAAACTTACTAGCTGGGGTAAGATCAGGAACCAAACTTTCATCATATAGCATGGTTGCCAATTCTTCATTATCCAAAAATGGATCACTTTCATCTTGAACTACCCATTCTTTAATTTCAGGAGTATTTTCCCAATCAATTGGATTAAAAAAAGTATTTTTCATACTCTATCTATAAAATTGAAGTAATGACATTAATCAATACCAAACTTATCAATTTAAAGTGTAAAACCATAAATATACCTTTCTTTTAGTTTCAAATTGTAGTGAATGAACACAAGATCGCAAAGACGTTGAGATTCCAGTTTATTTCTTTTATTGGTGTGTATTCTTTCAAATACACTTCAATTTCGCTCACATCCGGAAGAACTGTTGTTTGCCCAAGAACTCGAATGACCAATGATTGTAGATGCGGGGTGGAGTATCCAAAGACTCCCCACCAATGAACTGAAACAAATAAAATTATAGATATAAAAACTACAATAATATGATATCAATTAGTAAAAAATTAGATCAATATGTAATACCAGGATGATGTACACTTGACATTTTTAACGTCATGTCATTTCCGAAACTCCCGACTCTCCCACAAAAAGTCATCATCTCTTCCGTTATTTTGTATTTATTAGATCTCCCTTTTAATTCTATCACCTTTAGAATTCTTTCTTGTACATCAACCTTACCTCATAAGGTGTCGATAGCATAATGATATATTGGATTTAGCCAATAAGCCGCAGCATGCAATTGTTTCTTTAGTTGTACATCTCATCTTCTTTTCACAATGTGTGTGTAAATCGAGCATTTCTCTTTTGAATTGTTAAATACAGATTTCATCTCATCACGAGCTTTCTTCATTTCACCATAAATAAATCCCAAAGATGGTGTTTTATCACCATCTGCAATTCGCAAAAGTCTAAGCAAAGGTTGCATAACTTTCACAATTACCTCAGCTTTCTCCCAGAAATCTCGTTCCCAAACAGTATTCACAAAAATTTTGTGTCTTTTTCTCCTTGAATAACTGTGATGAAGTAAACTCTCTATTCGTAATTAAAGCCTGCAAATCATGCTTATGTACACAAACACTCTTCAATGATATAAAAGAAGTGGCAAATCGAGTAGGTCCTGGACGAACTATCTCACTCCAACCCGGTCGCTTCCTTAGCTATGCTAACCAAAATAAATGATTATAGACAAATTTTGAGATTTCTAAAGCTTTCTTTACTACTTCATCAACATGAGGAAGCTTGACAATATCTTTTAGCATAAGATTTAAACAATGAGTAGCACATGGTGACCAACTAATGTGTGGATATTTTTCATTGATCAATCTTCCCGCTGTTCTAAAATTTCCTGCATTATCAGTTACAATGTGAACAACATTTTCGACACCAACCCACTGAATGCATTCCTCAAACATCTTGCACAACAATTCAGCATTTCGGATTTTATTTGATGCGTCAATAGACTTCCAAAATATTACACCTCTTGGACAATACACTAGAAAATTTATTAAAACTCGATGAGATGTGCTAGTCCACCCATCAGCCATGATGGTACAACCATAATCAATCCAATTGCTTCTCATTGATTCTACCCAACTCTCAACTTCTGCCATTGTATCACGTAACAACGGAACACGCAAAGCATGATATTTCGGCACATGAAATCCAGGACCACACGCAATAGCTTTTTCGAACATCGTCTTAAAATATTGTGAATTACATGCATTAAAAGGAATGCATGCATCATAAAAAAACTTAGTTATTTCCATGTGTGCTCTTAAGATAGCCTCTTTACCCGCCAAACAACCTATCAAGTTTTGTTGAATAATCTTCTTTCCTTTCTTGTTCAACTTCTCTTTTTGCTTTTCTATTTCTTGAAATGGAATGCCACTAAATTCCTCATCATCACTATCAAGTAACATCTGAGACTCTTTCTTATTTCTAATTCTCTTAGTTGCATGTTTTGTTTGGATAGAACTTCTTATCTCTTGCCTAATTGCTTCAGTTACACCGAAACATTGTCGTACATCACCAGTCTTACCTATTAGATGCTCTTTCATTCGTGTGATACCGCCTCCACGAACCTCATGTAAACAATGTTTGCATTTTAAATGATTTGGTCCAATTTTCTCCACATGCTCCCATGCAACTTCTTTTGAATTTAAAGATGTTTGTGGTTGTACAGATGCCGTCGATGATCCCATGGCAGCTTCAGAATTGGAGTCTACCATATTAATCTGTTACATTTTAGATCCAAATGAATAAAAAAGCCAACATAAATAAATTGAACACGCAATATATATGAATTAATCACATCAAAATAATATGCCAACACAATATAAAAGAATTAACCACAAAATATATATCAACATAATAAAAAAATATGAGTTTTACACCCGGTCAATAACTTTGGAAAGAAAATAAAACTAACGAAACCAATCAATATATGTAAGTTTTGTGGCATTGACCGTTTTATGATAATGAAATCAACCAAATAATTATTCTTAAAATAATTTAAGCACAACTTATTGCAATTTTTTGACAAGAGAGATTTTTTTTTCATGCTTGTCACGAGCCTAACTTGATGTTTCTACTTTCTACCTTCAAATATTAAGTAAAAATATAGAAATATTTGTGTATGCAAAAAGCCAAAAACCCAATCAGTATTAAAATTGCAAAAACAAAGTTTGTATAACACTGGATCACTCTAAATAGATCAAAGAGGAAACCTTTTTTTAATGTACCCCAAATTCATAAACACCGACTGAAAAAAAAAGTGAAATTTTAAGAGAATCAAGAAAACCCACATCGAAGACAAACATATTCCACCGATCCATCAAATTCCACGTCTCCTCACATTATTAAAAGCGTTATAATAATTAAGCTAGAATACTCCACACATTTCCTCAAATCAGCACGTAGAAAAAAACCTACCTCCGAATAACATTCATTCTAAATACGGGACAATTCAACGCAGAGCTGGTATGAAAAGTAGCAGACAAGAAGAGTTGCCGAGCGGTAGGGCAGGAAGTGAATTGTATTGCTATTTTTAACCCTAAATTCCCAAAAAAATCTTATTTAATTGATTTTTTTGGTAAATCCGTTAACCCGAATCACCTGAACCGTTAACCCGTATACCGGCCGAAATGATCCTAAATACCGGTGTGAACCGGTACAAGCGAAATTTCGCTTGTTTCGGCCGAAATTTCGGCCGACTTTAAAACATTGGCCTAAAGTGAAAATTGATTAAATTTCTTATAAACCTTAATATTTGGGACTATAAGTATCATTATCTCAAAATAAATATATATATTTTTTATGATATTTCTATTTTACTAATGAAATAATAAGTATTGTGTGAAAAAATCTATGTTGCACTAACAAGGGTGTGGGATTCGGGTGTGAGGATGCGATATTCCTTAATTTCGAATTCGATTAGGGTGCGTTGATTAAAATAATATAAATACATTATTTTTTACAATTTATTCAAAAATCCAATAATATTTTCAAATAATTTCAAAAATCCAAAAATTAATTGTATAAAATTTCATATAAATTAATTAAAATATATATTTTTTAATATTTTTATTTTTTTTAAATTTTAACGTACACGGCACCCGATGCATACCAGGTGTGCTAGGTTGCACGAATTTGAATGAATCGTGCAACCTATGAAAAAATGATGCTAATTAAATTATGAACATATGAGTTGCTCTTTGTGATTGCATTTGTCTTATTTCACTTCACAATGTTGTGCTTCCAAACACATCATCAATGACTCAAAACACTCATTATTCCATCAGCTTTACCGAATTCTTACGAGTCCTCGTTGCTTAACGTTGTCGCAATTATTAGTATGGGCTTGTGTTATCAGTACCTGTTCAAATATGAAATAATTATCCCATATCTAAAATTATATATTAATTAAATTGGTTTATAAGATGGATTGTGGAACATTTTAATTGATTTATTCATGTATTTTACTGAATGTTTCTCATCTTTTTATATGTTATATTCAAACATACTCCTACTGAAAATGATCATACTCTAGAAATTTAATATTAAGCTAACTTTTAGTGGAAGATCAAATTTTACACTCAAGTGGAATGACTTTAAAAAAGAATGAAATATTAGATTAAGAAGAAAATAATAACTAGGAAACATAGAGATTTGGATTTGATTGGAGCCACCATTGCTAGTGTAGTTTCCTCAAGTTTAAGAACAAGCCAAAAATCGCAAGGAAATTTGAATAAATAAATGTTTTGATATGATTTACAGTGTTTTTATACCGGCTGGTATATCGGTTGGTACGGCCAAAAATGGTATTTCAACCTGTACCGCCCGATATCGGGTATCCGGGTCGACCCAGGAAAAGTAAAATAAATATTTTAAAAAACAAATACAAAAAATTATATCGGTCATAATACCGGTATACCGGTCCTGATCGAAAAGTATATCGGACCAGTATGAAAACATTGATTATTTACCAAAGATTCAATGGAAAGGTGAAAATTAGAGTACATATTCACAATCCCAATTTGGGCTGAACTAATAGCGAAGTAGCAATTGGCAACCCAATATGAGAAAGGAGTTATATGAGATTGAAATGCCTTTGAAACGTTGAAAATGAAAATAAAGCGACCAAGAAGCTTTTTATCTATGTTGCACGGGTACGAAGTGTGATGATTTTATAAGTATCTGATTTATGTTGCGTAAAATTCAAGATAATAAAATTAACAAATATATATTTAAAAAAAATTAACAAGATAATTTTTAAAAATATTTCCTTAAGGCCTATATATCAGGCAGTATATCGATATTTATCTATGTTGCACGGGTCTAAAGTATGATAGTCATATCGGTGCTATACCACCTGGTATATCGGTTATACTGATAAATATCGGTTAAGACCGGTATACCGATATTCCTATATATTATCGGTATATCACCGATATATATGAAAAATCGCTCGTATCAGTCATGATCGGTACGAATGGTATCGATCGGTTTAACTTCCTTGGTCTAAACCATAATATTTATATTTTTATAATTTCATAAAAAAACAATGAAAATTGATATTATAAATATATTAATAGTTATATAGTGCATAGATTACATTTAATAATATCAACAAATTTATAATTAATTATCATAATTCAAATAACATCATATCTAGGTAGCTACTTTTTTTCACTTCGCAATAAGAGAGATACATTATTCTATATATTTATATAAATAACATCATCAAATTTTAAGTATTTAATTGACAAAAATGAGAAATAAAAATAAAGTATAAATAATAATACTATTAATTAATTTATTCGGGTTTGGGTTTCATCATATCACGAACCAGATTAGAACCAGTCCAAGATCTGTATAATTGGGTCTCGTTAATTGGACTCGGTTACGGGTTTGGTTTTTAAGTCATACATAAATTCAAACTTTTACAATGGAGTGATATGAGACCTTCATGTTTGGAGTAAACCGGGTTTTTTTATTAGAAACGGGTACAAATAAAAATATGGGCTAACACATCTAACAAATGTGTGCTTACTTTAATTGAATTATTGAATGATACATGTGAGAAATAAATGACAAAGTACAATAATGATTAATAAATAATAATAATAATGTAAGATGGATGATGGAACAAAAAAGTGATGTTTTGAATTATTTATTGTTACACTATTTATTGATTATTTAATGATATTAAATTAGATCTAACTTGGAATAATGAAATAACATATCTATAAGTAACAACAAAAATAAATTACATATTTATTATAGTGAAAAAAGCAATTTTTAAAATATGGGTTTGAGATAGAATGAAGAGCTATCGATTTAGGTCGAACTAGATAGAATCATACCCGCGAAATGGTTGGAACATTAACAATATGAAATATATTTAGTATCATTTAAATATAATTTTGAATTTATTATCTAATTAGACATGTAAATTGGTTTGATAGTTTCATGTTTTTTGAAATTTTTGTTCTTAAAGTTTTATAATTATGGTAATTTTGATCACGAAAGTATATAAATGACTAAATTAATCCCCATATTTTAAATTATTTGGTAAAATAAGTCTTCANGAAAAAAAAAGAATTCATTATGATACAAACGATGAAAATTTGATTCGGAAAAAAATGTATATATATGAAAAATATAGTTAACAATGTAAGACGGTGCATCAAAATTTGTAAATTGCATAAAAGTCTCGAAGTTGATATAATGTGTGATTTTGGCTTCCATGTTTCAAAATTGCGTTGTTGATCCCCGAACTTCCAAAAACGTTTATATTGAATCATAATACTCGTTAATTTTTTAAACGTCTCAATAGTTTATATTGATCAATTAACCTTGAAAAAAAATGAAATGACAATGTTTCTAAACTTTGAAAATTTTAAAAATAATGCATAAATTATCAAAACCACTTATACGAAAAACCACTACTATTTACTCGAGAGTCATTTTTAAACGGTTTTGAAAGTTCAATGAGTTCTCATGCAAATTACAAACTTTGGGGACATCGTTTTTACATTATCTTAAACATTGGAGGCCAATGTCGTAATTTTCTCGTAAAAAATAATGAGTAGAATGCATAATGCATTTTCAGAATCAAGTCTGAACTTGATTATGCATTATAGTTAAAAAACTAGAATGCATTATTATTATAATTCATAATTAGAATTTAAAATGGATAGTGTTCTGTTTCAAAAAATAGATTATGCATTCTATAATGCATAATCTGTTTTCATAATTTGTGCAGAACACAACCAAAATGTAAAATAACAATTGATTAGTACAATATTAAGTCAAAATGTATAATTAGAATATATATACTTAAATATGTATATATTGAATAATAGAATGTAAAAGTGTTTTATGTAAATGTAAAATATGAATTTATTTACAATTGTTTTTTTATTAATTATAAATATAAAATTTACAATTCTAAATAGGAAATAATACGATAAAAATAAAATAAATTAATAGCTTTTTTCAAATAGAAGTAATAAAATGAAACAAAATTTTGAATGGATGATTTAATTGTGAATATATAAACTTAAAAACTAAAAATGAAATTTATCCATATTATATTAGGCATAATTGCACTATTATGTTCTACTTCATCTTTGTTGATTAATAATATTATTTTTATTTCTTAAATATACTCATAAATCATAATTGTTTTCAAAATATTTTTAAACCCTAAAATATTTTTCAACTCAATTTAGTGAATAATATTTATTTTATATAAATATTTGATTTAAAATTTTATTACCTTGTTGCAATATCTTATTTCTATATTATCATTTCGTCAGTTGTCGTTCTATTACGATTTACGAATAAAATTCAATCTAGTTTTGTAAAGGATTCATATTTTGGGAATTGAATTTGACTAATTTTTTATGTGTTTTAAATATTTATAATTTTATTTCCTGAATTTATTATTTATAAAATAAAATCCGTCATAAACAAAATGTGAAGAAAAGAGGATTTTTTAGTGAAGTAAATAGAAATGCAATTTAACAAGGGCAAATTGATGTCTGTCTAATCCATCGACGGCTACAATACATGTGATGACATACATTGGACGGCTGAGATTCTAAATTGTAGACGCGGGTAATATTTAACTACGGTAGAGTTAAACTAACCATTTCGTAGGATAAAGAAGAAGCGAAGTCTATATATATACGTTCGTAGGGTAGTATATATATATATAAGAGGACTCCGGCATAAATTGCACTGGGCAAGGGAGCAGGTAAGGGTGAGCCGGAGTGTGGCGGTGAGGGTTTCGGTGGCGTAGGATTAGATTGCCGGAATCGGATCCTAGCCTTTGGTTCTGTTGGCGCTCTCGGACCGTTTGGTTTTGTATGGTTGCTATTAGCGGTGAGGGAATGAGGAGTTGAAGCGTTGATTCTATAGATCTGGATAATCGTTGAGTTGATTTTCCAGGTTATTTCTTTGTTCTTCTTTGTTTTTACAGCTCTTTGATTTGTCTGGATTTTTCCATTTTCTGGTTGTTTATGCGGATGTTGTTGATTAGGCGATTTGGATGAGTTGTTAAAATGCGCGTTAGGAAAGTTAGTGGATTTATTTATTATTATTTTTCCAGATTTAGTACTCGTGAGTTACGAGTGTGTGTTGTGTGGTTTGGTGGAATAAGCTGGAAGTTTATGGTTTCTTTGCGTTTGTTGTTAATGATCTTGAACTTCAACAAAAAGAGCTGCACTGGAGTTTGGCTTAAAATTCATTGATTTAATCGAGCCAATTTACTATGCTTCACTGATGTTTCCTTCTGATGCTTTCATGATTAATTTTTCTTGCTTTTTCTTTAGTGAGTTAAGGCCTGGCGTTTTTTGTTTACTGACTCTTGGTATTTTCATATCGCAGTTCGTGATTGGTGAGGATTTTTTGGTATCATTCATGGCTCTGTCAATGTAGTTCTCATAGTTTTTACTCCCTGTCTGTCTGGACTGTCAAAAGATTAAGTTTTGATCTATTGAGCATTTCTCTGTTTCTGAGAGTGGTAGTTCATGCCTTATTTTATGAGTTGATAATATTTGTTTATTGTGAGTTCAATTGAGAGTTTGAAAAACTCTCTCCTTTGATGTCTCGCAAATTTGATAGTCCTGTACAGACTAAAATGGCCGTGCCTGTTCTAAAGAATCCACTTATCACCGGAGAGTATCCTGGACCCAAACCTACGGGTATAAGACGAGTTTTTGTACAAAATGAGACAGCTTCTGTATTGGGGATGGATCTGGATAGGAGAGAAAATGCCCATGTGTTGAATAGAAGATTGCAGATTGATGAGAGTTCATTGACATTTGGTGATATGGTTCTGAAAAATGATTCGCCTGTCCTTTCGACAAGGAATTTGTTACATAGAAGTTCTTCAACCCCTTGTTTGTCACCCGCTATTCGGGAGATCCAGCAGAGAAATCAGATTGGTCCGATTGAGATACTGGGAAACTCAAACTGCATTGCCATAACAAAAAAACTAGTCAAGGAAATTGTCAAGGCAGTGAAAAATGGAATTGAGCCTCGTCCAGTTCATAGTGGGCTTGGAGGTGCATATTATTTCCAAAACATTTGTGGCGAAAGTGTTGCCATTGTGAAACCCGCAGATGAAGAGCCTTTTGCACCTAACAATCCAAAGGGATTTGTTGGTAAATGTCTAGGACAACCGGGTTTAAAGCGATCTGTGAGAGTCGGTGAAACATGTTACAGAGAAGTGGCTGCATATCTTCTTGACTATGATCATTTTGCTAATGTTCCGCCTACTGCTCTTGTGAAGATTACTCACTCAATATTCAATGTGAATGGAATTATGACTCAAAATAAGGATCCTCGTAGCAAGATCGCATCCTTACAAAAGTACATTCCTCATGATTTTGATGCAAGTGATTATGGAACGTCAAGTTTCCCCGTTACAGCTGTTCATCGAATCGGAATATTGGATATCAGGATTCTGAACACAGATAGACATGCTGGTAATCTTTTAGTTAGAAAGCTCGATGGTCTCGGTAAATTTGGTCAAGTGGATCTAATTCCCATCGATCATGGTCTTTGCTTGCCCGAGAGTTTAGAAGATCCATACTTCGAGTGGATCCATTGGCCTCAATCTTCGATTCCGTTCTCCGACGATGAGCTTCAGTACATTGCAAATCTCGATCCAAGTCATGATTCAGAGATGCTACGTTTTGAGCTTCCCATGATCCGTGACGCTTCTTTCCGAGTCTTGTTCCTTTGCACAACATTCCTCAAGGAAGCTGCTTCTTATGGACTCTGCCTTGCCGAAATCGGTGAAATGATGAGCCGGGAATTTCGAAGCTCCGATGAGAAGCCTAGTGAACTTGAGATTTTATGCATTGAAGCCAGAAGACTTATTGCCCAAGAGATGCTATTTTTTAAGCATGGATCTGATATAGACGAGTTCCAGTTTGACATCGACTGTGAAAATAATGATCCTTTTCACCACCATTTTTTCACCGGAAGCCGTAATCGTCTTTTTAAACTAGAAGAAGAAGACGAGAACGAATCCGGGTCCGAATCTGAATTTGAAGAAGAGTCATTGAAGGGATTAACAGTATATGATGAAGCCGAACCAAAGAACCCCATCTTCTCAAAACTGTCAATGTCTTTGCAAAATACTAGTTTAGGTGAGATGAAGTACAAACAAATGGAGTTTGCTGGAACGGGAACGGATTCCGGTCATAGAAGCGCGAATGATCCACTTCCGGCTAGCATGACATTTGTGAAGTTTACAGATATGAATGAAGATGAATGGGAGTTGTTTTTAGACAAGTTTGTCGATATCCTCAGCCCGGCTTTCGCTAAGCGTAAAGAGGCAACTGCTTGTCTGAAGCAACGACAGAGGCTTGGAACTTCTTGCAAGTTTTGAGTGATGTGTATGTTTCGTTTTCTACTTGGGAGTTTGAAAGAATCAGTTGTTATATGTAAATATTCTTTCAACAAGGTTTTACAATCCCAAAAATGTGTTCTTTTTGGTCAGTTTAAATATTTGTTTTATAAATAAATAAAGACATTCATTTTATATACATACAAAAGTGTCGTGTTTTCACGTTTGCTTGATCTTGCAAATTCGTTATTAGCAGCCTAGTTGTATGAGGTACTCGTTTAAATCATAAACAAAATTAATCGAACTAACTTATGCGATAAGATAGTTGTATTCGAAATGTATTTGTCTCGTATATAATCGTGTTCGTTCATTTGAAATATAAATATAAATTTCGTTTGAACATTTTTTCATTTCGTTTTTCATTTAAATTAAGATTAACATTTTCGTGAATAAATTTGAAAACTGGTAAATAATTATATTACTTTATTTATACTCAATATAAATATATTATTAAATATTTTTAATATATCACGTTTCACTTTATTTATCCATGATTCTCTATTTTTTATAGTATTATAATATTTCTCCTTATTTTTCTTTAAATATAAAATTATATTTTTTTGATTTTTAATTTAAAAAATTAATTTTAATATATTAAATTTCAAATTTGAACATGAAAATAGAAAGTTGAATTAGTTAATAAGAACCTACTTATAATTTCACAATTTTGCAAAAAGTAGGAGTATTTTTCATCTTCACGATCTACCTATTAGAAACATGTTTGACCAATTATGCTTTTTCTGGGTACAGTCTGAAGAACCATTTTGGATCCATGATATAAGTATTTGTTGAATCCATGGCGATGAATTTTCTACAATCGCTGAATTCGTTAGACTGGGAACATGAATCTTACGCGGAGTATGCTGATTTCGCACTACTACCCGTTTTCGCATTTTTCTTCCCCACAGTTCGTTTTCTCCTTGACAGATTCGTCTTTGAGGTTTATCTCTTCTTTCGTTATTAAAATCCTATTTCGTGTTTTTACATTGTATGGCTTGTGAAGAATCCAAACTTTATGATCCTTAATTTATTATGTCTCTGGTCAGTCGACTTTGTCAGAATTTATTTGTTCTGTGCCATGTGTTTGTTTCATTACAATATATAAACTGCAGAGATTAGGTCGGCACCTCTTATATGGAAAGGGAAAACAAGTGGCTGAAAATGAACTAGATGTGCAAAATAAGAAGCTAATGAAGTTTAAGGAGTCAGCTTGGAAATGCGCTTATTATTTTTCTGCTGAAATTTTGGCTCTTGTAGTTACATATAATGAGCCTTGGTTCACAAATACAAAATACTTTTGGATTGGACCTGAAAACCAGATCTGGCCTCATCAAACATGCAAGTTAGATTTAATTGTTTTTGTTCAATTTAATTTGTGTGATTCATAATGTATATAATTTCCTTATCAGGCTTAAACTCAAGGGACTTTACATGTATACTGGTGGATTCTATACTTACTCCATTTTTGCTCTTATATTTTGGGAAACAAGACGATCCGATTTCGGGGTCTCAATGGGGCATCATGTTGCAACTTTGATTCTCATACTATTGTCATACATATTTAGGTGCCATTTTAAAACGTCGTTAATACGTATTATAGAGCACTTTTTTAACTTGTGATTCATGTAGATTTGCTCGTGTTGGTTCAGTTGTGTTGGCTCTTCATGATGCTAGTGATGTTTTTCTTGAAGTTGGCAAGATGTCAAAGTACATTGAAGCTGAAGCTCTTGCTAGCTTCTCATTTCTTCTTTTCGTATTATCGTGGATCATTCTTCGGCTTATATATTATCCGTTCTGGATACTGTGGAGCACCAGGTGTGTTCGATTTTGTTTCGTAAAGAAGATTAAGTGATTTCATTACCGAAATGTTCGTTTAATCTCGTGAAATGCAGCTATGAAGTTCTCTTGACACTTGATAAAGAGAAACATAAAGATGATGGGCCAGTTTATTACTATATTTTCAACTTTCTACTTTTCAACTTGCTTGTTTTGCACATCTACTGGTGGATTTTAATATTCCGAATGCTCGTCAAGCAAATACAAGAACGAGGTCGGATCAGCGAAGATGTTCGATCTGGTAAGTGAATCTTTTAAAGCCAAATGCTCATTTAATCCATCTGCAATTTGTTGAGAGTATTGTAGCACATCGGTTATGGAAATAGAAATGTTTTAGTTTATAAATAAAGTGATCTCATAAATAATTGGGTTGATCTATCATTTTTAATGTGATTCACTTTTCTTATGGATTAGACTACACTCTTCTGATCCATTAAATCTTGAATTGCTACACTTTGGTCTTATTGAAGCTAGTTTTGAAATGCTTTCAACTATGGTGTATTTTCGTGTCTCGGCTTTTAATTGGCTTCACTTTGTTGCTTGTAGATTCTGAAGATGAAAATGAACACGAACACGAAGATTGAAAGGTTTGTCATTAGCGAGGACACTAATCGTTTGTCTAGATTTATAGATATATTAACTACATACTCTTCACTATTTGTACATTCGCTTCGCATTGTTTTCAATGAGTCGTCTAGGGATTTATGTTGACTTCATTTAGATTCCTTGTAAGACAAAACTGTAATATGATGAATCAATTATGGTTGATGAGTATCTTCGTTCCCATTTTGATGAATTTGAAGTGTTAAATCATTATGTGTTCTTTACAAGTGGCTATTGGCTATAAAAAACAACTCTTAAGGCCTTTTATGGTGTACAATGTACATAGAAAGTGACAGAAACAGACAATATATGTCTTGTCTTGATTCGTTCCAGGGCTGTCTTTTTAGAAGTTTTACTTATTTGCGAGGAGATTCTTTTGTTAGTATCTTTGACAAATTGTGATTATCTTCAATTGCCATATCTAAACCTTTATATGGAGAGAGAGAGACGTGNGAAATTTTGGCTCTTGTAGTTACATATAATGAGCCTTGGTTCACAAATACAAAATACTTTTGGATTGGACCTGAAAACCAGATCTGGCCTCATCAAACATACAAGTTAGATTTAATTGTTTTTGTTCCATTTAATTTGTGTGATTCATAATGTATATAATTTCCTTATCAGGCTTAAACTCAAGGGACTTTACATGTATACTGGTGGATTCTATACTTACTCCATTTTTGCTCTTATATTTTGGGAAACAAGACGATCCGATTTCGGGGTCTCAATGGGGCATCATGTTGCAACTTTGATTCTCATACTATTGTCATACATATTTAGGTGCCATTTTAAAACGTCGTTAATATGTATTATAGAGCACTTTTTTAACTTGTGATTCATGTAGATTTGCTCGTGTTGGTTCAGTTGTATTGGCTCTTCATGATGCTAGTGATGTTTTTCTTGAAGTTGGCAAGATGTCAAAGTACATTGAAGCTGAAGCTCTTGCTAGCTTCTCATTTCTTCTTTTCGTATTATCGTGGATCATTCTTCGGCTTATATATTATCCGTTCTGGATACTGTGGAGCACCAGGTGTGTTCGATTTTGCTTACGTAAAAAAGATTAAGTGATTTCATTACCGAAATGTTCGTTTAATCTCATGAAATGCAGCTATGAAGTTCTCTTGACACTTGATAAAGAGAAACATAAAGATGATGGGCCAGCTTATTACTATATTTTCAACTTTCTACTTTTCAACTTGCTTGTTTTGCACATCTACTGGTGGATTTTAATTTTCCGAATGCTCGTCAAGCAAATACAAGAACGAGGTCGGATCAGCGAAGATGTTCGATCTGGTAAGTGAATCTTTTAAAGCCAAATGCTCATTTAATCCATGTGCAATTTGTTGAGAGTATTGTAACACATCGGTTATGGAAATAGAAATATTTTAGTTTATAAATAAAGTGATCTCATAAATAATTGGGTTGATCTATCATTTTTAATGTGATTCACTTTTTTTATGAATTATACTACATTCTCCTGTCCATTGAATCTTGAATTGCTACACTTTGGTCTTATTGAAACTAGTTTTGAAATGCTTTCAACTATGGTGTATTTTCATGTCTCGGCTTTTAATTGGCTTCACTTTGTTGCTTGTAGATTCTGAAGATGAAAATGAACACGAACACGAAGATTGAAAGGTTTGTCATTAGAGAGGACACTAATCGTTTGTCTAGATTTATAGATATATTAACTACATACTCTTCACTATTTGTACATTCGCTTCGCATTGTTTTCGATGAGTCGTCTAGGGATTTATGTTGACATCATTTAGATTCCTTGTAAGACAAAACTGTAATATGATGAATCAATTATGGTTGATGAGTATCTTCGTTCCCATTTTGATGAATTGAAGTGTTAAATCATTATGTGTTCTTTACAAGTGGCTATTGGCTATAAAAAACAACTCTTAAGGCCTTTTATGGTGTACAATGTACATAGAAAGTGACAGAAACAGACAATATATGTCTTGTCTTGATTCGTTCCAGGGCTGTCTTTTTAGAAGTTTTACTTATTTGCGAGGAGATTCTTTTGTTAGTATCTTTGACAAATTGTGATTATCTTCAATTGCCATATCTAAACCTTTATATGGAGAGAGAGAGACGTGGCGATTCACAGTTCCCAAAAGATGCGTCTTTTCAAACATGGATATGATGAATCTTTGATAATATTATAAAAGGAATCAAACCCACAAAAAAAATCAATCAGGGAATTAATCGCTAAATTCAAACATCACGGGCACGAAGAAAATTGGCAACAAAGCCCTCCCCCCTCCCCATTGATTGCGCTGCCGTTGTTGAGTCCCTACCCAACTTTGAACTGTAAAGCAGCGTATCATCTGGGGGGTCAGTTCCTTTTCTTTTTCTCTCAATTATATAATACGTATGGGTCGTAGACAATTGTTTTTGTCGATTCTTCGGTTTTCTCGTTTGTTCTTGTGTAGCAACAGCATTGCTGTAACTGGGTATGTTTCGGATATTCTCGATTCGCCGAAATGTCACATTGTTTTGATTTTCTTGTCTGATTATGATTCTTTTGTCTGATCGATCTCCTTCAAATCGAAATTGTTCAGTTTCTTCGTTACATTTATTCAAATTTGCACGAAAGGTTACTGAGAATTGAAATATTTAATCTCTTCTTTTGATATCTTAAGGGTATTGTGAATGGCAAACGATAATTGCATCAATGAGTCTCATCGGAGAAATGGTCTATTGAAGGATCAAGTTCAAGTTATTAAACGAAAAGACGATTCGGAACGATACGAAATTGCTCCGATTCATGACAATCTTTCTTTCGAAAAAGGCTTCTTTGTTGTTGTTCGTGCTTGTCAACTTTTAGCTCAAAAGAATGAAGGAATTGTTGTAGTTGGCATTGCAGGTCCCTCTGGTGCTGGTAAAACTGCATTCACCGAAAAAATACTTCATTTTATGCCGAGTATCACCGTTATTTCGATGGATAACTATAACGTTGCAAGCCGAGTCATTGACGGAAACTTCGATGGTATGTCTCTTAACTTTGTAGTAGTTTTATTTATACGTAACTTATATGTACTCACTCGAAAACAGATCCTCGATTAACGGACTACGATACATTGCTGAAAAACATTCAAGGTTTGAAAGATGGGAAGCCAGTCGATATCCCAATTTACGACTTCAAAACGAGCACTCGAACCGGTTACAAGTTCCGTTTTTTTAACGAGTTCTTAAGTTTCATTTGAGTATTCTTAAGCTTATGATCATTGCAGGAGAGTTGAAGTTCCAAGCTCCGGGATAGTTATAATTGAAGGAATCTATGGATTAAGTGAAAAACTACGTCCTTTGATGGATCTACGTGTATCCGTAACCGGAGGTGTTCATTTTGATCTCATAAAACGAGTTCTTCGGGATATTGGACGTGCCGGACAACAACCAGAAGAAATTATACAACAAATATCCGAAACTGTTAGTATTCATTTGCAATCTCTTTTCGTATCGAAACTTAACAAATTCTATGTTCTACAGGTCTATCCGATGTACAAAGCTTTTATCGAACCAGATCTCCTGACCGCACATATAAAAATTCGAAACAAATTCAACCCTTTTGCCGGCTTTCAATCCCCAACTTATGTTCTTAAGGTATATAACATTCGAACAACTAAGTTCTTGATATTACAATGCTGTCCAAATTTGCTTGTTTTTTTTAACTGCCTTTTGTTTAGTCTTCGAGGATTATAACTGCAGAGAAAATTAGACGTATAATGTGTCGAGAAAGTATAGAATGTGAAGAACAAACTTACGATATCTATCTTCTCCCACCCGGTGAAGATCCAGACACATGCCAATCATATCTTAGAATGCGTAACAAAGACGGAAAATACAATCTCATGTTCGAGGTAATATTATGTTTCGAACGTAGATTTACGTATCCGAAACTTCGTAATTATGATATTTTATGCAGGAATGGGTAACTGATCCTCCATTTGTCATTGCCCCTCGAATAACATTTGAAGTTAGTGTTCGTCTTCTCGGTGGACTGATGGCTTTAGGATACACAATAGCTACGATACTCAAAAGAAACAGCCACGTTTTCAGTGACGAAAAAGTCTGCATAAAAATCGATTGGCTTGAACAACTTAACCGGCATTATATTCAGGTTCAAGGTAAAGATCGATCAGTCGTAAATTGTGTAGCGGAGCAGCTCGGTTTGGAAGGTTCTTACGTTCCGAAAACTTACATTGAACAGATACAATTAGAGAAGTTCATGCATGATGTTATGGTAATATAACTCGTCCCGAAAACTAGTCGATTTGCGATATAAGTTATGTTGTTGATTCTCCACAGGCTTTACCTGAAGATCTAAAGACCAAACTCAGTATAGATGACAACTTAATAAGCCCGAAGGATATCGTTTTCCGAGCCTCGGACAACTTTGCCTCAACCAAACACAAGAATCTCAGGTACGTACAAGATGTCGTTTTTTATTAATTTGTGCAAGATGTCTGAATGTGTGTCATTTTTGTGGAAAATAGAATCTCGCATTCGTATTCGACCAATCGGGACATAAAAACGACAACTCTGAATAGGGATTTTGACGAAAGATCAACCGAGCCACATACAGAAACAAACCAGGTGATCACCGATCAATCACTTTATAAGCAATGAAGCAATACAATGAGTCTCATTATAACATTTTTGACAGGCTACTGTGCATCTCTCAGAGCAAATCTCGACACTCAACGAGCGAATGGACGATTTCACATCTCGGATCGAAGAGCTGAATTCGAAGCTAACGAATAAACAAGAATCTCCTCCTTCGTCTCAAAATACAGAACAATCGATCCCGAGTTCCTACTTTGTATCGGGTCTTGAGAAACTAACCTTAACCAAAATACCAACTTCTCCACAACTAGCAACAGATGCAGCTCTTCTGATCGAAGAGGTTTTATATAATTTCAACTTCTTGTGTTACTTAAATGCAGATTTCGAATGTCATCGGATTCTTGCAGATTTCGAATGTGGGTCGGAGTCAACGTCAAGTTATATATCAGCTTGAGAGTTTAAGTAGACTTCTGCGGGAAAACTCGAAACAAAGACGGAACAAAAACAGCAACAATAAGGGGGATGATGAAAAGCAGCAACAAAGAATGCTTATTATTATTGGATCTTTGGCTGTTGGTGGATTGGGTGTTTTTCTGCTAAAGAATGGATTTTTATCACGAGGGAATTGAAGATTTTTTGGCATTCATTACTTCATATATCAAACTTATGAGAGCACCAATTTTGTAGCTTGTTAGGATCTTCCTATGTCAATTTTATTAATCTATATGTTTATTTTTTCTTAATTGCATAAGTAGTCTGAATTACAATATGTGTAAAAGTTACGAATTATCCACACCGTTTGTTTTTTACCTATGATATTGTGGCATATGTTTTCAGTTAATTTGTCAAACGTTTCTCTTTCATTAGTATGATTGAATCTCGAACTTCACATACTATACAAATAAGACCGTTATAGTTTGACAAATTATACAAAATTGACCATTGATGTTCGACAATTATGCATAAGAATATAAAATATTAACGACGTCGTTAGAATGTAAATGATAAACGCTATTGATAACTCATAACTTAATATGTATTGCATGTATTTAATTAAAATTAGATAACTATAAATGCATATTTTTACACAAATAACATATGATATTAAAATACACATATAAATAATGATTTTTATATATTATAATGTTTTTATCAATAAACATTTCTATTTCTAATTTAAATAAATATTCACTTTTGGATGCATTAATTTTATTAGTATGTGTATAATATTATGTATTTACGTGTGTCTAAAATAAGGTTGTCTCCGGGGAGTCCATTTTTTCTGGTTTTCCATTTCTCTTCCATTAAAATTTTCTCCGTCGCGGTGACGATGGCAATGATCAAAGCCGACGAAAACCAGCAGTTAAAAGACATCTTTAACCGTTTCGATATGGACAGCGACGGCAGCCTCACATTGCTTGAACTCGCTGCCCTCCTCCGCTCCCTCGGCCTTAAACCTAACGGCGATCAAATCGATTCCCTATTGGGTAACATTGACGCAAATGGAAATGGGTCGATCGAATTTGATGAACTCGTCACCGCCATTCTCCCTGAAAATGAACAGTTTTTGATTAATCAAGAACAGATTTTGGAGGTTTTCCGATCGTTTGACCGTGATGGTAACGGATATATTACGGCGGCGGAACTTGCAGGACAAATGGCGAAAATGGGTAACCCGTTAACGTACCGGGAACTTATGGAGATGATGCAGGAAGCAGATGTTAATGGCGACGGGGTTATTAGCTTTAATGAATCTGCTCATATTATGCGCAAATCCGCTACTGAATATCTCGGTATTTAATTTTAATCAATTTTATTATATTTCGGATTTTTGTGTATCAATAAAGTGAATTGTTTACTAGGCTATTTTGTTAGAATAATACAGTGAAAAAATATGTTTTTTCAATAACGAAACACGATTTTGTTGCTATAAATGCACTCGAAAATAGAAGGTATAATTCACAATATAATCCATATAACTTCAGATATCATTCTTATAATTTTCTAAAAATTCATCCCATGTCGGGTTTTCTTGAAGATTTTTTTTTCATATTTATACATATTTTATAGTGATATTAAACCCTCGTGAAATGATTTTAAGCTTCACATAAGAGCATTAAGTTGAAAATCATGTATTTTCATGTATATTAGTTGAAAAACATTGACATGTTTTCTTAAAGAAAAGTATTTTTTTTGTATTTATACATAGACGATATAGTGATATTGTTATGATCCCTTTTTAGGGGGTACCAACAGTCGTCCGGTATGTCAATATACGAACTCAGTTTTAATTTGTTTATGGTGGGAGATGATTAGAATAAGTAAATGAAGAAATGACAAGACAATTTAGAGTAGAAAACCCCGGGCAGCTGTGGGATCGGGGTATGATATTGACATATGACACAACGTTTGGTGTACTTCTTAGCATCTCCAAGCAAAGTCGGCCAAAAATTTCCTGCTCTGACGACACGATGATATAAAGATCGAGCCCCTGAGTGAATGTCGCATATCCCTTCATGAACATAAATCATGACGGCTTCAACCTCAATAAGGGATAGACAATATAATAGCGGACCTTCAAAACTCTTTTTAAACAATCGTCCGTCTATTAGGACAAATTTCTTAACCTGGACTTCTATTTTTCTGACTTCTAACTTGTCTTCAGGAAGATAGCCGTTTGTTAGATACTTAATAAAGGAGTCCATCTAATTGGGTTCCCCATGAGATTCAGTAACGTTAATATTCAAGCCCTGGAGTTCGTGGCATAGAGCCCCAATATCTTCAACTGACTGTTCGGTCACTGATATCTCGACCGAAGGTCGGTCCTGGATATGGACCGAAATAGTGCTCGGTCCTATGTTAGGTATGCTAGCGGCCAACCTGGCAAGTGCGTCAACAACCTTATTCTGTTCCCGTGACACGTGGTCAAGAGAAAATTCACTGAATTTTTTTTATAATTCCAGTACTTTGGTGCAATATAATTTCATCATCGGATCATGAGTTTCAAATCTCATGTGAACTGTTCCACTACTAACTTTGAGTCTGAAAACATTCGCACTCTGCTAACTCCCATCTTTCGGGCCAGGGTCATTCCCGATAATACAGATTCATATTCTACCACATTATTTGTTCCAGCAAAGGAAGATTTAACTGCGGAATGAATAAGATCACATTGTAGCGTTGTGAGGGTAATGTCGGCCCCTCTTCCTCCGAAGGTCGATCCATCTACATGGACAGTACAACGATCATCCTCTTGGTTTAGATATATGGCTGATCGGGTCATTTCAACCACAAAATCAGCGAGAACCTGAGCCTTGATCGCGATTCGGGGCAAGAATTCCATATACATAGCGCTGAGTTTAATAGCCCATTTTGCTAATCTATCATTCAGATCCGGTTGCTTTAGAACCACTTTCAGGGGCTGGTCGGTGTAAACATAAACCGTTCAACATTCGAAATAATGCTTCAGCTTAGATACAACCTTCTTCAAGGCCAACATGAACTTTTCCAAGGTAGTATATCTAGTTTCAGCAGACACCAAAGAATGATTCACATAATAAACATGTATGTGAACGTCATCTCGGATGGTTACCAGAGCTGCACTGACGGCAACTTCTGATACCGCTAGATATAGGCCCAAAAGTTCATCACAAGTTGGGCTCACCATCACCGGGGGAGTGCTTAAATAAGTCTTCAGATCCAAGAAGGCCCGATCGCACTCTTCGGTCCAGTCTAGATGACTTGCTTTTCTTAGCACTCTGAAAAAAGGCAGAGTCCGGTCTGTGGATCTAGAATTAAATTTGCTTAGCGCAGCGAGTCGGCTAGTAAGCCTCTGAAATTTTCTCTTGTTTCTTGAAGGTTGCATATCAATAATAGCATGCACTTTCTCAGGGTTAACCTCTATGCCCTTTTCTGAAACGTAATATCCTAAAAATTTTCCAATTCGGATCCCGAAGTAGCATTTGTTTGAATTTAGTTTGAGCTTATATTTGCGGCATACTTCGAAACAGTGAGACAAATAAGAGATATGGTCTTCATCATTCATGGACTTAACAATTATATCATCAACATACACTTCCATCATATGACCTATTAGATCTCTAAAGATTTTGTTGACCAACCTTTGATATGTTGTTCCAACGTTTTTCAAGCCGAAAGGCATAATTACATAGCAATAAACGCCATTTTCGGTCATGAATGACGACTTTTTATGATCTTCCTCAACCAGGAAGATTTGATGATACCCGAAGTAAGCGTCCATAGTACTCATCATTGTGCTGCCAGACACAGCATCCACCAATCGGTCAATATGTGGCAGAGTTTTGCAAACGGGATAATTGCCCATCATTCGGTCAATGCGATAAAGGTGGATGCTGCCAGACACAGCATCCACCTTTAGGGCTATATCTAGCCGTATCGGATGCCGCAGTCAGCATGGCTTTGGTAACCGTTGGGGACGTTCACCGACCTGTCTACTACGTGAGCCATTCTCTGGTACCTGCCGAAACCAGATACACTACTTTAGAAAAATTCATGCTGGCTTTGCAGAAGGCTATATCCAAGTTTAAGCATTATTTTGAAGGCCGAAAGGTTTATGTGATTACTGATCAACCTCTGAAGGCAGTTTTGAATCAGACGGACTTCAATGAAAGGTTGGCCAAGTGGAAAATCAAGATCATCTCCATGTATTTGGAATTCGTTCCCCGAAGGGCGATCAAGGCTCAAGTCCTCGCGGATTTCGTGGTCAAAATGACCCGATCAGTCATATTTCTGAACCGGGAGGACGATCGATGGGTCATTTATGTTGACGGATCAACCTTCGGGGGAAAAGGAGCAGGCATCACCCTTACTACACTTCAAGGCGACGTTATCCATTCTGCGGTCAAGTTATTGTTCTATGGAACGAACAACTTGGTGGAATACGAGGCCGTGCTATCAGGGATTATCTTAGCCCGAAAGATGGAGTTGCTAAAGTGTGAATATTCTCAGACTCCAAGTTTGTGGTGGAGCAATTCGTAGGAAGATTTGAAACACATGAGCCAACCATGAAGCTATATCATGCAAATGTCCTGGAGTTGTCAAGAAAGTTCCGTGAATTCTCATTTGACCATGTACCTAGAGAACAAAATGAGGTGGCCGACGCATTAGCCAAACTGGCTGCAGGCCTACCAGACATTGGACCAGACACAGTATCGGTCCATATTCAAGACCGACCTTCGGTCGAAATATATGTGACCGAACAGTCGCTTGAGGAAGTTGGGGCTTTATGCCATTAATTCCATGACTTGAAAATAAACGTCATTGACTCACTAGGAGAGCCCACGTGGATGGATCCTTTTGTCAAATATCTAACCGGTGGCCATCTACCTGAAAATGCATCTGAGGCCAGCAAGATTGAGACCCGGGCCAAGCGATATGTGCTAAATGACGGGCAATTATTCAAGAAGAGTTTTGAAGTATCGCTCTTGCGATGCCTATCCCCTATCGAGACTGAGGCCGTCATGATTTATGTTCATGAAGGGATGTGCGGTATATACTCTGGGGCTCGATCACTATATCATCGCATTATTAGGGTCGGGTATTTTTGGCCAACGCTCCTCGATGATGCTAAAAAGTACACAAGACGTTGCGCTGCTTGCCAACACCATTCTCCGGTCCCCCAACTGCCAGGAGCATCTCTGTCAATGACTCCACTTCCTTGTCCATTTGACAGATTGAGGATTGATATCTTGGGACCGTTTCCCCGATCGGTCCAGCAGCGAAAGTTCTGCATTGTGGCGGTTGAATATTATACGAAGAGGATCGAGGCTGAAGCGGTGGCTATTATTTCCGAAAAGGTTGTGAAGCACTTCCTGTGGAGGAACATTATAAGCCGTTTTGGATTACCTCGAGCTTTTGTACCAGACAATGAACTTCAATTCTGCGGTAAAGCCGTTTGAGATCTTTGCGTCAAATTGGGTATTGCTCAGCATTTCTCGTCAGTGGCTCACCCCAGACTAACGGACTGACAGAGGTATCCAACAAAGTTATCCTGAAGGGATTGAAAACTAAGTTGGAAGATTTGGAAGGAAAGTGGCCCGATCACATTTACGAGGTTCTATGGGCTTACCGGACCACACCCCGCTCAACGACTCAGGAATTTCCATTTTATTTGGTATACGGGTCCGAAGAGGTCAGTCCAGTGGAGGTTACCATACGATCACCTCGAATAACCCAATATGACGAGCATTTGAACGATGAACGAAGATCCTTAGACTTGGAAATGATTGAAGAGAAAAGGAACGCGCATTTATGCGCGCATGTGTGTTTATCAGCGAACTATGGAGCGGGCTCATAACAAACGGGTCTTGCCCAAAGAATTTTCAGAAGGCAACCTCGTTCTCAGGAATGTGAGAGTTCAGAGAAACGTTGGGAAGCTGGACAGGAACTGGGAAGGGCCCTATCGAGTCCTGAAGAACATAGGGGCTGGGGCTTATAAGTTAGAGACTTTGGATGGAAGCGAGATCCTCAGAACCTGGTACGTTATGAACCTAAGGCGATATTTTGTATAAAACCTTTGAAGCTATTTGACAATTCTTAACCGTAAAATGTTTCTTATATATGAATAAGTTACAACAGATGCACTACAAACTGTTTCTAGTTAGGCGAGTGACCGATCTTGAAGTTGGATTTTCTGGACGAGTTCGGACTGGTGACTGTAGCGTCTCATCCATAAGGCTCTCAAGTAGTGTGACCGCTCTGACTAGTAAGTTGCTTCCACGCTTGCTGAGTACTTAGATGGATTGCAAAACTCCTAGAACTTACTACGAACTTAATTTCCCCTTCAATGGCACCAACCACCTGGAAACAACTCTTGCTTCTCTGTGCTTTGTCATGAACGAGATAACAGGGACAGAGTTAGCCAGTCGAAGCGCAAGCCGAAGCTCGCCATGGGACTGTTCTCATAACCGAGGCTTCGGTTAAGCTTGCCATGTGACTTATAAAGAACCAATGCAACGCCGCCAAGGTCATAATATTTTACAGGGACGAATTCAAGTGTGATCCAATTAAATCCCTAACTTATTAAGCCCAGCAAAATTCTAAGTTAAGTTGAGAGGACCGTTTGGTCCAGGTTCAGCATGAACCCCGATCTTATACTTGGCAGAAATATTTCATTGAAGAGATTGAGTTTACAAAAGTAAAATACAGAAAGGAAGGGACTTAAAATTAGAGATCTAGTCTATTTGTCATTCCTCCTTGTCTACTTCTTCAGACTTCTCGGCGATCCATGCCTTGAGATCTTGTATCTTTTTCCCCATCTCTTCAACTATCTCATTGACCGATCTCTCCATCAGGTCAAAGAGGGGATAGTTGGGATCGTTTTCCAACGGGGTTTCTTCTAACTCTGGGATCTCACGGAAGCTTCCATCCTTGGTTAGGGGGTCGATCGTCTCCCAACGCTCATCTTCGGGATCCAGACCAAATTTGCTGATCATTTGGTCCTTCATGGTATACATATATTATGAGACGCTCGGTCCATAAACGTTTGCTGCTAAGGCAAACATCAGTGGCGATCAGGCAAAACCCAGAAGTGCTTCACGAACCGCCCCCTCAGTTGCTTCTTTTCCCATAACCAACTCTTCCTTTAATGCATCTTTTTCCTCCCTTAAGGCATCTCTTTCTTCCTGGGACCGAATGAGAAATATGTTGCTCTCGTCAGATAATTCTTGAATCTGACACTCCAGTTCCAAAACGCGGGACGTTGCGGAGTTCGCAGCTGCTTGGGCCTCTCCCGCCTTGGAGGTAGCTATTGAAAGCTTAGTGCCCGCTCCAAGCAGCTTTCCATTCAAGCGGTCCCAATCGGTCCAGATCAATTCCAGCTCTTGTTGCTTAATCTCAACTTGAAGCTGAGCTAAGGCAAGTCGACTCTCTAGATCTTCAGAAGCCGAAGAGATGTTTCGGCTTAGCAGGACGGCAGAGGCAAGGTCCAGAGCCCTTCTATATGCCTGCAAGAAAAACCTTGATCAAAACAAAAACCCGATCGGGGCGAAGAAAGTTGAAGATAGCTTACCACAGCCTAGGACTCCAGATAGCATAGCATCAGGCTGGGAAGTGCGCCGTCGATAACGGGCGGGTTTTTTCTCCCCAAAAGCCGGTATTCTTCAAGAGCGGCGTCTTTGCATGAGGGGGGACCCTTTTCGGTCCCCGGGCTTTGGAAACGGAGGCTGCCATCTCCTGGATAGCCTCCCGAATGGACTCAGGGTTCGACGACGAGGGGGCCGATCTCTCCTCGATGGTGATCCCTTTCATCGGGATCGGGGCTGCAGGCCTGCTCACGGCTGACCGTAACCTCTTGTATTGCTTCGAGGCTTCCTCTTCGGAGCCCCTCTTGCTCATGGACGCAGTGACGGAAGGCTTTGATGTTATGTCTCCCAAGCTAGAGGATGGAGGGACATCCTCCACCCGCATCGACCCCTGCATCAACAACCGCACGACGTTAAGATCCAAATGAGAGTTATTCCCGATTCTATGCATAGCGGGAAGGCATAACGAGCGAATTCTTTTAGAAATCACCTCGTCCACCTCATCCATTGATCTGGGTTCAGGCCTCTGACTACTGGAGCTTCCCACGGATTGTGAGGATCCAGCAGCGGCGTTGGACTTTTGCTTGGATGCTTGCATATGGGCGTCCTTTTTGGCCTTTGCAGCAGCCGCCAACGCAGCAAGTCGGTTTCCATACAGCGTATCGGTGGAATCTGCAAAAGAAAAATAATAAGGATCAGTAGATATGAACTAAAGAAAACCAAAGTCATACCCGATCCTTCTGACCCCGACGAATCGAAGCTAGAGAATATCCCCTTCGAGGCAGGGGCACCGGTCCTACCTACTACCTCTATCTCTAGCAGCTTCTTCTCCCGAAGTATGTCTATTCTTTTCAGACGCCTTTCGAAAGGAGGAAGCATTGCCAAGGTATTGGCAATATCCTGGTGGGATGGGTTGAACTGGTTTCGGTCCAACTTTCCGATGTCAGGATGAGAGGTTAAGAAGGTGACATTCAACAAGTCTTCCCTCATGATGTCTATCCAGACGTAGCAAGATTCTCATTTATGAAGGGAATCTTCCTTGTCAACGATAATACAATCTTTCGTTCGGGTCGCTAGATAATACAACTTGCGACCCCCTAACAACCTCTTTCCCTGTAGGATCCCACCAGGAATAGGTTGAAAAAATCTTTTAGGGTTGGCTCTACCCCCTATTTATGACAGTAAAAGATAAAGGCGATTATGTAGACATAACTGCCCGGAAAAAGAGTGAAGGTTGGGTAGTGAATCTCCCAAAGTACGGCTGCGACAAAAGGATGAAGGGGAAATCGCAGGCTGGACCTCAGGGAGGCATGGCTAAAGGGTATGGCGTTAGCCGAAACATTCATCTTAGCGGGAAGGAAGCATGGAATGTCTTCCTTCCCCCTCCAGATGGGATAATGGGTAGGGATTGAAAATTTGGCCCGAAATACTTCGATGTCCATCTCAGAAACAATTGGATACCTAGCCCTACGAGGTGCCATGGATGGTACCTTAAGATTTTTGAGAAAATCGGAGTTGGAAGGCGGTCGAGCAAAATCGCCAGAGAGTTATAGGGCTCAGAGAATTTTTCGCGAGTTACAACGATGGTTGAACAGAGCAGAAATCCCGACTTTTATAGCAACGCATTGTCCAAATACAGGGCGACACGTCACTACTGCAAGCGGCTGCAGTCTGACTGCATGTCCCTCTTTGGAATACGGAAAGGCGCTGACTACTATAGAGTTCAGGATTACACTTTTACCCATAACCGTTACGAATTTCAAATTTGAAAATTCACGCTCTGAAATTTCTTAAGTACATGATCGATCCTCAAGGGCGCCGTCATAACCAGTTCGGGTACGGTCTTCCGTTTGTTCTATCGGGCACTCCTGCCTCAAACGCTCTCAGTCTGATTATCGAACTCACATCACCACCATGATGGCGATAAAGTCTGAGGAGCTAGTAATGAGACCCTCGAAACCTGGTACCCCGAACCTAGTCAGGGCCAAGCTTAGCCAGGCCAGCCCGAGTGACATAAGTCGAACTTGGAGGCCCAGATCCAGCTCACGTGAATGGACGGCCCATCGAGAACAGTCGGGCCCGAATGCCCGTTCTTATCGATCGGGACCGATCGATAGAGTCATGCATTCTCCCCCTCGTCAAGACCGATCAGTCCACATCGCATAGACTATGCTTCGGGCCATCCACATTCCTCAACATGTGACAACATCCGCTGACAATCCTGTCAAAGGCAGGTCCGACGGAGTCGTACGAGTCTCCTTTTGGTCTGGAGATAGCCGACTAGTAGCGACGAAAGGCCTAGCATTGTGCAGCCCTATAAAGTCATGCCCGACGGCTGTCCCGCCTGACACGAGCCGATCTAGCCGCAGGGGACAAGCACAAAACGACACCCTACTGTTCACGCATCACAAAAGGCGTATAAAAGGGACACTTGGGAGGCAAAGAAATGGATCCTCTTTTTTCTCTTCTTATTGGCCGACTATCGATTTATTTTCGATAAGTTTTCTCCCCCTCGTTGTCTAAAGAACAAACATAGTATTTGTAATTAACAACTAAGGGCATTTCTAACTCTTAGTCAAGTGGTTTTTTCCCATCTTTTTGGGGTTTTCCACTCTAAAATTGTCTTGTCACTTCTATATTTGATTCATAATTGTCTTCCACATATTAAATAAATTACAACCGAGTTCATCTTGCAACGAACCGGACGACTGTTGACACCCCCGGTTTTTGGACCACAACAGAGAGAGCGGTCACTCAGAAGGTAGCCGATCAAGAGGAAGAGCTGATGCATCTCGCGGCCCGGACCGAACCACAGGAACAGAGGGTGGAGGATAAGGAAGATGGGCAGGGTAGTTAGATGCAAATTGTATTTTTATCCCTACTTTATTCCTTACTCCTAACAAAAGTTTATTTTCCTCTCAATTCCATCTTTTTAAAGTCATAAAAAAGTTATTATAACTAACCTTTAAAATAAATAAGTGTGTTTTGTATTAACGAGTGTGTTCAAACATTAAGTGTAAGATCGTGGCTGGTTATATGTTTCTAACCCATCGGTCCCCAATTTTACACTTGGCTCACTCAAATTGGTTTTAACTGGATTGGTCGTTTCACATTGTTTGTGGATCACTCTTACTCCATCCTTGGGATCACAATTGAATTGGAAAGGCGCGGCATGGGTTCATTATGAGTCTCATAACAAGCTTTGCATAAACCTTGGTTCTACTGAAGTCCCGTAGGTTATATTGGCCGAGCTTTGGTTCTACATATGTCCAACGTTAGGACTGAACTTGTATTTCGATATTCTGACTCTCATTCCTTTTTTTGTAGCGAATTTCGTAAGTACAATGATCGTTTCCCAAGAATGAATGCCATTGAAGGGCATGTTTTAGTTCGTAGTGAGTTCTAGGAGAATCGCGACTCATCCATGGGACTGGGTAAGCGCAAGAGCGTCTGACTTGTCAGAGATTTCACTACAACTTGGGAGCCTTGCGGATAAGAAGCTTCGGTCACCAGTCCGGACCCGTCCTAAACCATCCGGCTCCAGGGTCGGTTCATCATTTAATTAGAAATAGTTTGTTTTATACTTACTCGCTTTCCGCTTTCGTTTAGAAGAATGTATATTTACTAAGTCAAAGCTATTAACCGAAGATTTACAAGAAATACCGCCTTAGATTCATGACGTTCCAAGTTCGGGGGATCTCATTACCATCCAATGTTTCGAGTTTATACGCACCAAATTCCAGTTTCTTCAATATCCGATACGTTCCTTCCCAATTTCTGTCTAGCTTCCCGACATTCCTCTGTACCTTTATGCTTCAGAGGACGAGGTCGCCTTCAAAGAATTCCCTTGGGAGGACTCGCTTGTTATGGGCCCGTTCCATAGTTCGCTGATAAGAACACATCCGCGCGTAAATCGCATCTCTCTTTTCCTCGATCATCTCGAGATCCAACAATCTCATTTCGCCGTTCATATGCTCATTGTATTGAGATATTCGGGGCGATCGGATGGCAACCTCCTCCTGGCTGACTGCTTCGGACCCATATACTAATGAAAATGGTGATTCTTGGGTCGTTGAGCGAGGTGTAGTTCGGTATGCCCATAAGACCTCATAGATATGTTCAGGTCATTTCCCTCCAAAATCTTCTAACTTGGTCTTCAATCCTTTCAGGATAACCTTGTTAGATACCTCCGTAAGTCCATTAGTTTTGGGATGGGCCACTAATAAGAAATGCTGGGCGATGCCCAATTTGGTGCAGAAATCCCGTACGCTTTTTCCACGGAACTGGGTCCCATTGTCTGATATGAGTGCTCGGGAACCCCGGAGCGTCTCATAATATTTCTCCATAAGAAGTATTTTACAACATTCTCCGAGATGACGGTCACTGTTTCTGCTTCAATCTACTTTGAGTAATATTCAACAACCACAATACATAATTTCTTTTGCCCAATTGACCGAGGAAAAGCCCCATCTGTCAAACGGACAAGACAATGGGGTGACCGATGGATAGCTTAGGGCCAAACAGACAGCTTAGGTCTCAGAAGACAAGATCGGTCCAGACAGACTGTTTAGATCCCAGCAGATCGATCGGTCCTCAGACTGCTTAGGGCCAAGAAGACTGCTTAGGTCCCAGTAGTCTTCTTATGTCCTAAGCTGTCTGCTTGGCCCTAGCAGACTGCTTAGGTCCGGCAGACTGCTTAGGTCCCAGCAGACTGGATATCGACCCATCAACATGCGTTCCACGCTTCGGGATCAACCACGTTTTCCAACATGTGAAAACAGCCTCCAATATCCTTGTCAGAGGTGGTTACATGGAGTGGATTATACGCGTTTCTCCGTCTATAAATACAGAGCTAAAATATAAGCTCAGGAAGACCCTTTGGAGACCAATTTATGTGAACCATAATATGCTGTAAATTCATTTCGTTGTTCTTATTTATCTTGTACATTTTCCCTTCATTTATTAATGAATTTGCCGTGGAGGTTCTCCTCTCGGCAACGTGGTTTTTCCCCATTTCTTAAGGGGTTTTTCCACGCTAAAATCGCTTGTGTTCTTTCCATTTCTATATTTCAAGTTGTCTCCACAAACAACAAATAAAACCGGTTTTCAGAATCCGGTGACTGTTGGTACCCTTAAAAAGGAACCACAACAGTTTGGCGCCGTCTGTGGGGACGATTTGTGGCTTCACCCATTGAGGTCTCTATCCCGACGAGGAATACGCATGCGACAAATCCCGAAATCGGTAATGAATCCTCAACAGATAAGGGCGTATGCTTTTATTGGAACTATCTTCTTTCACACAGGGATATGAGTTAGACTTGGACGGCGGGAGGTTTTGGACGGATCTAGACTAGTGATAGCTCTGACTAAGTCGAGAAAGTCCTAGAACTTACCAAAAACTTAATTCCCCGCAAGAACTCGCTGGCCAAATCGAAAGTGTGAGAAATGTTACTTTCCGATGTATTCGTTCTGTCGACATGCTGAGAAAAAAGAATATAAATGAGAAGCTCATCCAAAAAAAATGAGGAGTCTACCTTGGGACTTATAAAAGAACCGGGACTCCCAAAACTGTAGCTCATCTTTGGACTCATAGAAGAACATGTGCTCTCTAACCAGCAGACATCCATGAATCTAAAGGGTCGGGTTTTTCGTGATTGGCTTCCGTTCATAGCGGCCTCGCTATGACAAAACCCAAGGGGCTAGTGTTGAGAACCCTTAAACCGAGTACCAAGGATGTCTTCTTGTTGAGAACCATTAAATCGAGACCAATGATGAGTTCTAAACCAAGATGAATGTGGTCAAGCTCAAGCGAAGATTCGACAACTGAAATTACCAAATATGATCGGGCCCGACAGACAGCTTAGGGCATGACAGAGTGCTTCGGTCCCGGAGGACACCTTAGGGCCAAGCAGGCAGCTTTGGTCCTAAGCTGTCTGCCGGGCCCAATCCTATACTTGATAATTTCAACTGTCGAATCCTCGCTTGAGTCTGACCACATTTATCTTGATTTAGAACTCATCTTTGATCCCGGTTTAATGGTTCTCAACAAGAACACATCATTGGTACCCGATTTAAGGGTTCTCAACAGATATTAAACTCATTCGTGAAACTATTAACGTCACATAAAAAGTGTTTTGTTGAAAAACATACATTTATATAGGGTTGTTACACGATCCGAACATTTCGTGAACAGTATGTGTTCGGCTCGTATGTGATCGTGTTTGCTCGTTCGAATAAAAATATGAACATTGTTCGAACATTATTTTTTGTTCATTTATAATTTGAACGAACATGAACATTTTCATGAACAAATATAAACGTTCGTGAACAAATATATTATTTAAATTTAAATCCTTTACAAAACCATAATTTTCACTCATTGACTCTAACGGCGGTTGTGAATCACTTCTTAAATCTTCATTGGATTTAAAAGACTGAAAATGGAAGACATTTGATATTCTACAAAACTCTCAAAATGTCAAATATGTAACAAGGCGATTGCTCATCACCGCCAAGGAACCATTGGATGAAGTTATTGTTTTTTATGATAAACCAATTTCTACAGAAAATGAGGATCAGTTGGAACATGAAGAACTCTTTGGATGAATTTCGCACAAATAGTACAAACATGTTCGAACAAATTGTACGAACAATGTTCAAACAAGTTATTCGAACGAACATGAACATTTACTTAATAATTTAAACAATGTTCGAACATATTTTCACGTTCAAATAAAATATGAACGAACATGAACACGTTCGAATAAAAATATGAACGAATATGAACACATCGCGTTCGGTTCGTTCGGATCGAATAACAACCCTACATTTATATGTATAAACACATAGAAGAATTCTATGTTTCAAGAGTTGATCACTTCACCTATCAATGCGTTTCGGGTTGAAGAAGAAACAAGAAAGAGTGAAGCTCCAGTTGATGTTTTGAAAGTATATACATTCGTTAACGCATTGTAATAACAAGAGATCGATCTACAAATTTTGCACCACTAACTTTCCCCTGTACTTGATCAGGAAGTCGTATAGTTCGTCGTTGATTGCCCGCTTCAACGAGAAGCTCCNTTAAAACAAATATATGTAAAAAATGAATTATATTTTCTTCTAAGTACATGAATATGCAAAAAAATAAATATAATTCATTTAGATAATCGTAATCAATACCTATAAAAATAAAATAAATTGTAAAATTAATTACATTTAAAATAAGAATATAAAATATCCGAAGAATTGTCTAACTTAATATAAATATGAATTTTAGAGATCAATTCTGATATTGATTAATCGATATTTTTCCATATTGGTTATTTTTTAAAAATAAGAATAAAATCCAAAAAAATTAATATTAATGGAAAAATATATATTTATAATAAAGAAAAATATATTACCATATCTAACGGTTTAACTTTACAAAATTAGAAAAAAACTATAATATAATAAGAAAATCAGATCGGATATGAATTTTGAAAAACCGTATCCGATCCGATCCAATTAAGTATTTGCAGTTCGGATAAGCGAAAAATTGGTTTGGTTACTGCTCGGTAACATCGGTTTTTCGGATCACCGGATTTTCATCCACACCTCTAATACCAACCGATTACCCCATCTGGAGGGGGAAGGAAGACATTTCGTGCTTCATTCCTGCCGAGATGAACTTTCATGCTAACGCTTTGCCCGTTGCTATGCTTCCCTAAAGTGCGCCTGTGGTTTCCGCTTCACCCTTTTGTAGCGGCCATACTTCGAGAGATTCAATGCCCCACCTACGCTCTTTTTCCGGGAAGTTACGTATATATAGTCGTCTTTATCTTATATTGTTATAGACAGGGGGTAGAACCAACCCTAAAACATTTTTTTAACATTTTTGGTGGGATCCCGAAAGGGAAAAAGGTTATTGGGGTGTCACACACTATATTACATAGCGACTTGAACAAATGATTGTGTTATCGTTGACAATGAAGATTCCTTTCACGAATGGGAGTCTTGCTATGTCTGGATAGACATTCCGAGGGAGGACATGTTGAAGGTGTCTCCTTTAATCACTCATCGTGACATCAGGAGGTTGGACCAAACCCGATTCAATCCTTCTCATCAGGATATTGCCAATACATTTGCAATGCTTCCTCGTCCCGAAAAACGTCTGAAATGAATAGGCATACTTCGGGAGAAGAAGCTACTAGAGATAGGGGTAGTGGGCAGGACCGGTGCCCTTTCCCCGAAGGGGATATTCTCTAGCTCGGACTCATCGGGGTCGGAAGGATCGGGTATGACTTTAGCTTATTTTAGTTCATATCTACTGATCCTTATCATTTTTATTTTCCAGTCTTCACAGATACGATGTCGGGGAACATGATGGTTGAGGTGGCGGCTGCTACGAAAGCTAGGAGGGAGGCCCGTTCACGGCCATCTAAGTCAGCGTCCGACACCCCCGCAGGGTCTTGTCGATCGGTGGGGGGTTCCAGCAGCCAAATGTCTGGTTCCTCAATGGTGGAGGTGAATGAGATGATTTCGACAAGAATCCGCTCGTTAGGCATTTCCGCCATGTATAGGATCAGAAATAATTCTCCCCTGGATCTTAACGTCGTGCAGTTGTTGCTGCAGGGGTCGATGCTGGTGCATGATGTCATTCCATCCTCCAGCTTGGGGGACAATGTGTCGAGGCCCCCTCTGCCTCAAAATAACAGCAAGCGGGGCCTTGAAGATGAGTCCCCGAAGCAATTCAAACGGTCGCAGAAAGCTGGAGATAATCCTGCACCCCCGATCCCGGCGAAAGGGATCACAATAGGGGAACAATCGGTCCTCTCATTGTCAATCCTAGAGTTTGTTCGGAGGCAATCCAAAAATTGGTAGCCTTTGTTTCGAAGGCTCGAGGACCGAAAAGAAATCCAGTTTCCTGGAAAGACGACATGCTAGAACAATACCGGCTTTTGGGGAGAAAGAATCTGTCCGGTATTGATGGCTCGATTCTCGGTCTGGTAGTAGCCTACCTAGAGTCCCATGCTACAGTTAGTTAACTTCATATTTTACCATTTAACCAGGATTTGGATCTGATTAAGGTGTTTCTTGCATACATGTAGAAGAAACCTAGACATTGCTTATGCTATCCAACTAAGCCGAAGCACTGCTTCGGTTTCCCAGGAGATAGAGGGTCAACTTGCTCGAGATTAAGCAAAAGGAGCTGGAATCGATCTGGACCGAGCGGGACCATTTGAATGGAGAGCAGTTAGGAGCAGGCACTCAACTCTCGCTTGCCACTTCTCATGCAGTGGAGTGGGAAGCAAAGCATAAAGAAGCCCAATCAGGTGCTAACTCCGCGACGGCCCAGGTTTTGGAATTAGAGAGTCAAATACAAGAATTATCTGACGAGAGCAACAGACTTCTCCTCCGGACCTAGGAGGAAAAGGATGTCTTGAAGGAAGAACTTGTTAGGGGCAAAGATGCAACTGAAAGAGCGGTCCGGGAAGCCCTTATGGGTTTTGTCCGTTCACCACTGGTGTTTGCCTTAGCGGCAAATGTTTATGGATCAAGTTTCTGCCAATATATGGACAACAGGAAGGGCTAGATAGTTAACAAGTTCGGTATGGATCCTAAAGATGATCGTTGGGAGACAATTGATCCCCTAACCAAAGATGAGAACTTCCATGAGATCCCAGAATTAAATAAACTTCCACTGGATAAAGATCCCAACTTCCCTCTTTTTGACTTCATGGGGAAATCGGTCAATGAGGTAGTTGAGGAAAATGAGAAGAAACTGGAGGATCTCAAGGCATGGATTACGGAGAAGTCTGGGGACGTAGTTAGGAAGGAAGGACAGATCGACTAGGTATAGACCTTATGTCCCCCCTTCAGTATTTTATTATGTTGTAAACTTTGTCTTTGAATGCATTTTTTTCTTCTAAATGTAAGTTCGGGGTCCATACTGGAATCTTGAAGGGCTTAATAAGTTGGGGAATTTTAATTGCGTTAAAAAATCACTCTTTATTCTGTCCCTATCAAACATCATCACTTTGGCGGCGTTGCTTTGGTTCTTTAGGAGTCTCATGTCAAGCTTTATCGAAACCCCGGTTCTAATTCAAGTCTCATGTCAGGCTTCGGTCAAACCCCGGTTCTACATAAGTCTCATTATAGGCTTGTGATTGCGCTTTGACTGTCTAACTATGTCCCTATTGTCTTGTTTATGGCCAAGTACATAGAGGCAAGAGTTATTTCCGATGGGTGGATGCCGTCGAAGGGGAAAATTAAGTTCGCAGTAAGTTTTGGGAGTTTTAGGATCCGTCTAAGTACTCAACAAGCGTGGAAGCATCTGACTCTTCAGAGCAGTCACAAGTACTTGAGAGCCTTGTGGACGAACTGCTGTAGTCACCAGTCCAGACCCGTCCAGAAAATCCAACTTCAAGATCGATCACCCACCTAGCTAGAAATAATTTGTATTGCATCTATTGCATCTCTTTCATAATATGAGAAATATTTTAATTGTTCAGAATTTCCACTAATGTCAAAGATTTTATAAGAAATAACCATGTGTGCCCCGATCGACCACATTGCCGATCGTCATCCAAGTGTTACCGATCGATACCAATACCGATCTCCACACTTAACACCCCATGCATTATTAGCCTTCGGTCCCCGATCACTAAGTATGGGTTTTTGGACCAAATAGGCTCTCGGGTGCAGCTAGGGCTGTTATTCGATTTGAACGAACCGATTGCGATGTGTTCATGTTCGTTCATATTTTTATTCAAACGTGTTCATGTCTATTCATATTTTATTGGAACGTGAAAATATGTTCGAACATTGTTCAAATTATTAAGTTAATGTTTATGTTCGTTCGAATAACTTGTTCGTATGATTTGTTCGAACATATTTGTACTATTTGTGCGAAATTCATCCTAAGGGTTCTTCAACTTCTACTTCATCCCAATTTTCTGTAGAAATTGGTTCATCATCAAAACAATAATTTTATCCAAAGGGTTCACGGACGGTGATGAACATTCGTCTTATTCTATATTTGACATTTTGAGAGCTTTGTAGAATATCAAATGTATTCTTTTTTTAGTTTTTTGAATATAATAAAGAGTTGAGAAATGATTTACAGTCGTTGTTAGTGACAATGAGTGAAAATTATAGTTTTGTAAAGGTTTTTAAACTTAAATAGTATAATAAAACATTATAATAAAAATTAAATTAAATAATATATATGTTAATGAATGTTCATATTTGTTCACGAAAATGTTCATGTTTGTTCAAACTATAAACGAACAAAAAATAATGTTTGAACAATGTTAATAATTTTATTCGAACGAACGAACACGATCACATACGAGCCGAACACATATTGTTCACGAGCTGTTCGTATCGTGTAACAGCCCTAGGTCCAGTTATCCTTGTCGGGCCAATCATTTATTGGAAGTTGGATCTGTGGCCTTTAAGTTCGTCTTCCGTCACTTGGGCCAGTTCTGCAAGGCTCGAGCCTAACCTGGTTCTGGGTACCGGGACCTGAAGGTCTAATAAGTTAAAATTTGTAGAAAGTTGCATAATCTCCAAATTTAAAAATACAAATATTTATCAATTTATTATATAAAAAACTTAACTTATAAAAAATGAATATCGTTCGTCGATTCTATCATCTCTCATAAAACAACAACTTTTCGGTCTATCATCGCTTGCACGAAGAATTCATAAGTAGATCGACAACATAATACAATCGTTAAAGCGCATAAGGTACGTTTCCGATGAAAAAAAATCATTTTAATGAAGAAATCAAAACGACGTTGTTTTGTGCCAAGTGTAAAGAGTGTGAGAGTCCAACTTTACCCGACACGGAAGAATGTGAAAAATTGAAGAATCGGTGCTGCAGAGATCCAAACCATAGTTAATTGGTTTGTTTTGAAGAGATATATGAAGAAATCTCACTAATCCCAAATTTATAAGTATGGTTTTCTGTCTAAATCAACTAATGATAAAGACAACTAAATAAATAAACAAAATATTTTGGGGAAAATGGGAAGGTGTGTGATTGTGGAGAATCAATTTATAGTAGTTTGCCAGAAGTTCAATTAGTTACAGAAGCGATTCGTTTTTGGCAAATTCAATTGGCAACTTTATTGCAAAAATTAATAGCTCGTGTTTAGGAAATACGAGTAAACACGTTTTTCAACGATCGCGTTTCCCAAATGCGAATTATCATAAAAAACAGGATGTATTCAAAATCCATCCAATTTTGCACAATATTCCGGCTAATGCAACACTATAAATTTGTAAAATTGTGCCAATTAAATGAAGATTGACATATCACACATTAATATCCCCAAAATTAAAAAGCTTTTAAAAATCATTGATAATATTATAATGAATACTATCTACTATTGTATTTGTTTGGATAAGGAATTTATTTGTTACGAATTTATTTGGACGAATTTTTTCCCTTCTACTATTGTACTTGTTTGGATAAGGAAATATCAAAAGGATAAAAGGAACTGATTAAGATTCTTAAACAAAAGTTTTTGAACATCTTTAAATCACTACAAACAAGTCAAATCATGCCATCTGTTTGACTTGTGTTACTTTTTAAAAAAGGCAAATAGATGTGTTATGATGACTTCTGTCACTTGTTAATCATCACGTTTCTTTTCTGGATAAAACCCCCCTTTTAAATCACTACAAAACAAGTCAAATCATGCCATCTGTTTGACTTGTGTTACTTTTTAAAAAAGGCAAATGGATGTGTTACTTATGACTTTTGTCACTTGTTAATCATCACGTTTCTTTTCTGGATAAAACCCCCCTTTTACCTCAAATCGCACAACAGAAAAAACAGCTCAAATTATTGGAGAGACAAAGGGAAAGATGAGCTGAACACTAATACAAAAAATGGGAAGAGCTCCTTGCTGCGATAAAGCTAATGTCAAGAAAGGTCCATGGTCTCCTGAAAAGATGCAAAGTTGAGAGGCTTCATTGAGAGATTTGGTACTGGTGGAAATTGGATTGCTTTACCTCAAAAAGCTGGTAATTGAAACTAGGGTTTTCTTCAGATTCTTTCAATTGAATTTGAACTGGTTTTTTTATCTTTGATTGATACTTTAAAGGGTTGAAAAGATGTGGTAAAAGTTGCAGATGGTTGAATTATCTCAGACCAAATATTAAACATGGAGATTTCAGTGAAAGAAGAAAGAGTTATTTGCTCTATTTATTCAACTATTGGTAGCGGGTTATATTTCAGCAATTCGTTTGATTTTTGATGTTCTGTAATGATCACACACCAATATTAAACAAAACTTCAATATTATTCAACATAGAATAGAAATCCAAGATACAAAAAACTTGGTTATTACATTCTTAAATAGAATAGAACAACACAAACAAGTCAATTGTCTAATCAATTGCTTATTCAGTAACATTGAAATTAACCAGAGTGATTGAATCAATTTGTTGAGAATAGATAGCTTGAGTTGTGATCCTTTCCTTCCAAGAACCAAAGGTCAATTAAGGAGATAAATCAGTATGATTAATTTTGTCTAATTATGCTGTGGATTCAGCCCTGATTCTCGCCGAACAAGCCAAAGAATTTGATGTGAATCTTGGGCAAATTGAAAGAATGTCGAATGCTGTCCAGAAGCTGCAAAGTATCCTCCCTTGGAAGTTGCAATCTGAGAAAACCAATGCTGAATATGAAACCTGATATCTGCTTATCATGCTTCTATGCTCTGTTCAATGAGGTCATCAAGTTGGATCTGAAATGTTGCCGTTTATGTTGTTGTATTCAGTTCTTAGGATTTCTGCTGTGTTAAATAGTTTTGTAATTTACGTTGGAATTATGATGCGTTATGTTGCTTATGCTAAGTTATGCTGCTGTTCTTAACTTCAAGTAGCTTTTCTCTGTGTTTGTTCTTATTTCTTTGGTTCAATTCCTACTAATCGGTAAAGATGAAGAAATGCATTGAATGTTGATTCTGATAGTCTTTTATAACGCATATCTACAACACAACGAAACATTAAAGCCACAACCATAACCACATCTCATACAATTGCTCACATCAGTCCCTGAAACCTTCAAACTCCATTTCGGCTGCTCTCAAACTATCATGGTATCGAAGCTTTCCTTCCTACAATAAATCCACTTCTGAACTCTTGCTCTCTGATGCATAGACACCATGGCTTCAAATCGCTCTTCATCTTCCTCTGTTCCTCTCCTCACATCAAGGAACTATCACTACTGGTCCATCCGTATGAAACAATCATTGCTTGCATTGGACCTATGGAGTGCTGTTGAAAACAAACCACCTACTGAACCAGCTGCGGATGCTCCAGAAAGGGCTTCATACATGGAAGCAGTCCTACGCCAACACAGAGCTTTAGACACCATATGTAGCGCCATTTCAGAAGACGTTTACATGACACTGGTGGACTGCACCACACCATACACTGCTTGGGAAAAGTTGAGACTCACGTATGGTGGAAGCGAGCATGCTCACGTCGAAGGCAGAGCACTTTGGAGACAGTTTGACAACCTAAAGATGGACTCTTCATAAAACATACAAGACTTCGCCAAAAAAATCACAAAGATCACCAACAAACTAAAGATATGTGGTGAGGAAGTAACTAAAAAGCGGGTAGTGAACAAAATCCTATCAAGTCTCCCTGAAAGGTTTGACGCACACATTGTTTCAGTCGAATACACCAAGGAATTTCAGGACATAACACCCCAGGCATTGCTCAACATGCTAATGAGTGCTGAAGCGAAACTAAACTCAAGATTGATCGAAGGAAGAGAACTTGCTTTCAGAACACAAATGAAAACTCCACAACAAAATCATGCAAGAAATGGCGAAGTTAAAGAAAGAACAGGCCCCTACCCTCCCTGCGACCATTGCAAGCAAAAAAACCATAAATCCGCATATTGCTGGTGGCATCCCTCAAACCTGTGTTCCTTCTGTCGCCAATCAGGTCATCTGGAAAAGGTGTGCCTTGTTAAGAGAGGAACACAAAATCAACCTCAAGTAATCACTACAAACTTGGCTACAGAATTAGAAGGAGACATGGGAAACTTGCACCTCATGTTAATGACGAAAATTGAAGAATACAAGAACAGCAAAAATGTTTGGCTCCTGGACAGTGGGTGTACCAACCACATGTCAAATGACTCAACGATCTTCAGCAAACTTCAACCATGTAACAAATGGATTGAAGTCGCAAATGGGCAAGTCACTAGATCACATTATGTGGGAGATGTTGAAGTCTCTGCTGGAAGAGGAAAAATCACCATCAGAAATGTCTTTCTGGTTCAAGCATGCCCACACAATCTATTGAGCTTAGGACAGCTGGTGGATGATGAAAATCTCGATGTGTTGTTTCAAGAAAAAACCTTTATTATAAAGGATAAACGCGGAGGAGCTATCTTGGAAGCAAAAGCAAATGGAAGAACATTTCTTGTGAATTTCTCAAGCCTGGAAAAACCGACGATCAGCCTCAGTGCTCAAGACAACACACTTCTATGGCATAAGCGTTTTGGACATTATCACTACGCCGCCATAACGAAACTTCACACTCAGGTACTCGACTTGCCTTCATTGTCATCTTACTCAAGCATCTGTGCAGTGTGTAAAGAAGGGAAATCAAGCAGAATCAAATTCAGCACCAGCAACTGGAAAAGCTCTCACAAACTCCACTTGGTACATTTGGATGTGTGTGGCTATATGAACGAGCAAACTCCAAGTGGTAACAAGTATTTCATTACTTTTATTGATGATCTAACTAGATATGTGTGGATTTACTTGTTGAAAAAGAAATCAGAGGCATTCCACTACTTCAAGATATTCAAGGCAATGGTAGAAAAACAAAGCGGCTTCAAGATAAAAATGCTTAGATCGGATAATGGAGGTGAATACATGGGAAAGGAATTCATTGATCTATGCAATGCTGAAGGGATAATCCATCAACTTACAGCACCGTATACTCCACAACAGAACGGAATTTGTGAAAGGAAAAACATGACAATAATGGAGATGACGAGATGTCTACTTTTTGGAAAGAAATTGCCGCTCAAGTTCTGGGGTGAGGCAGCAAACACCTCCGTCTACTTGCTGAACAGACTTGGCACAAAGGCAACGGACGACATCACTCCTTATGAACTCTGGCATGGGCAAAAACCAACTGTTAGCCACTTAAAAATATTTGGGAGTGTCTGTTATATCCATGTGCCAAATGAGAAAAGAAGTAAACTCGATGCAAAATCTGAAACTGGCATTTTCCTCGGATATTCAGATGTCTCGAAGGCCTATAGAGTGCTCAGTTTAAAATCTGGTACTGTCATGATAAGCATGGATGTAACCGTAGACGAAAATAAGCATTGGAACTGGTTTCAAGAAAAAATTGCCACCGATGATGAAGGAGACCACAGTCATGAGGTTCTGAATTCCTCTGCTGATGTGCATGCTTCTGAAAACGTAACTCAGTCAGTTCATATTCCCCCTAGTACATTTGAGTACCAAATGTATTCACCTACTGAACAAGAAGAAGTTAGAGTAGAAGAAGACACTCAGGAAAACACAGCAACTTGCATTCCCTCAGAAACTGCCTCAGAAATCAATGATTTACGAATTGAAAATCACAGAGGCAGTTATGTCGTTGACAGTGATCATGAAGACACTGATGAGGACATAGATCATGCTCCTCGACTCTACAAAAGCTTATTCAGAGTCCTGGAATCATGCAACCTGATAATCGAAAAGGAACCAGAGAGTTTGGAAATGGCCCTGGCAAATCCAGAATGGAAAATGGCAATGAATGATGAGTTGGCCATGATCGAAAAACACAACACATGGTCTCTAGTTCCTAAGCCTACAAACAGGAAAATAATTGGAGTCAAATGGATATTCAGAACTAAACTAAACGCAGATGGCAGTCTGAACAAGTTAAAGGCGAGACTTGTAGTAAAAGGGTTTGCTCAGCTCCAAGGGATTGATTATTTAGAGACTTTCGCTCCCGTTGCTCGATTGGATACAATTAAACTCCTTCTCAGTATAGCAGCCTGTAGAAGTTGGAATGTGCACCACTTGGACGTAAAATCCGCCTTTTTGAATGGAATTCTGCAAGAAAAAATATTTGTTGAACAACCTCCTGGTTTTATCAAAAAGGGACAAGAGTGTGATGTATACCTGCTGCACAAAGCTCTATACGGACTCAAGCAAGCCCCTCGTGCATGGTACGCAAAGATCGACAGCCTATTTTTGGAGATAGGCTTTGAAAGAAGTCAAAATGAGCCAACCGTCTATCTGCTTCGCTGCAATGAAGGAGTATGTGTGATTGTGTCCTTATATGTCGATGATCTCCTTATTACCAGAGAGGATGAAGCACAGGTCAGTGATCTTAAGGAAAAGCTGATGAGAACTTTCGAAATGACTGACCTTGGCTTGATGAGCTACTTCTTGGGAATGGAAATACATCAAGAGCCAAAATTCATTAGCATATCCCAAACAAAATACTCAACTGAGCTCTGCAAAAGATTTGGTGCAATCGAAGGAAATTTTCCACCTGTTCCACTGAGTGTAGAAAACAAACCTGCGAAAGACGATGATTCAGAATTGGCCGATACCCATATATACCGAAGCTTGATTGGAAGTCTCTTGTATCTAGCTGCAACAAGACCTGACATTATGTTTTCAGTAAGTTACATGTCCCGATTCATGACTGAACCTCATGAAAATCACCTCCATGCAGCCAAGAAAATACTGAAATACGTGGCAGGCACTCAAGCTTATGGTATCAGATTCGAAAGAGATCACCCAATGGAATTACACGGCTTTGTGGACAGTGACTTCGCTGTTGATAAGTCTGATAGCAAGAGCACCACTGGTTATATATTTTCAATCGGTTCGGGATGTTTCGCCTGGAATTCGAAAAAACAAGATATTGTTGCTCAATCCACTGCCGAGGCTGAGTATATTGCCGGAGCAGCTGCTGCTAATCATGCAATGTGGTTGTGGAAATTATTTGAAGATCTTGGTATTAAACTCATGACCCCAATTACACTCTGGATAGACAACAAATCCGCCTTAGCCATGGCTGAAAATCCCGTAAGTTTCGGCAGGACAAAGCACATTCGAGTTAATTTTCATGCATTCAGAGATTATGTTAAGGAGGGTATTATTCAAGTGAAATATGTAAGGACTGATGATCAGCTTGCTGATATTCTCACAAAGCCGCTGCGTCCAAAACAGTTCCAATATCTACGGAAATTATGTGGGATTCAATCTCTAACTGCGAAGGCTCTCCACAGCAAGGGGGAGTGTCTAATTATGCTGTGGATTCAGCCCTGATTCTCGCCGAACAAGCCAAAGAATTTGATGTGAATCTTGGGCAAATTGAAAGAATGTCGAATGCTGTCCAGAAGCTGCAAAGTATCCTCCCTTGGAAATTGCAATCTGAGAAAACCAATGCTGAATATGGAACCTGATATCTGTTTATCATGCTTTTATGCTCTGTTCAATGAGGTCATCAAGTTGGATATGAAATGTTGCCGTTTATGTTGTTGTATTCAGTTCTTAGGAAATTTGCTGTGTTAAATAGTTTTGTAATTTACGTTGGAAGACTTTTGTGTTATGTTGCTTATGCTAAGTTCTGCTGCTGTTCTTAACTTCAAGAAGTTTTTCTCTGTGTTTGTTCTTATTTGTTTGGTTCAATTCCTACAAATCGGTAAAGATGAAGAAATGCATTGAATGTTCATTCTGATAGACTTTTATAACGCATATCTACAACATAACGAAACCTTAAAACCACAACCATAACCACACCTCATACACATTGCTCTCATTAGTCCATGAAATCTTCAAACTCCACTTCGGCTGCTCTCAAACTATCACGGCCGCCCCTACCTTGCTCGGGCAGCCAAGCTCCGGACGCCATGAGCCTTGCTCCGCTGCCTCCTTGTACCTCTAGTGAGACACAAATAAGATTAAATGGTGGGCGGAGCAACACATAGGAGACAGCAACAGTGAGGATAAAATGGAAGAAATCGATTTCGTTTGCCTCTGCATAAAGTTGTCATCGTTTAACTTTGGAAAATGAAAATCCTTATTCGAGCTTCCAAAAAACGAGTGTCCCAATAATTCCAAAAATTAATGGTTCGCTTTTTGGAAACGCCATTCAACACATTTTCCAACGTTCGCTTTTCATAAGTTCGAATCACTACAAAACCCAAAATGAATTCAAAAACTACCTTATTTTGCACAATATCCCTATATCAAATGTATGGAATAATATACATAAAAAATATATAATTAAAATATTTTAGAATATTTGTTATACATTTCATAGTTTGATCTAATTCGAAACTCTAAAATAGAAGGTTTTATATATACAATTGTATATATTTTCTTGTGATTACATAGTTCACAACACAAGTTAATCGACAATGCAGTTTTGTACTCTTAAAGCTTGTATCTTTTTCAATTCTACATTTGCACTTTATTTCATTATCTTAAATTGTTCCAGGCCTATAAAAAAGTTTGAGTTTCGAAATTTCCATTCTCAACATTCTAAACTAATAGACATCAAAGGAGCAATAGAAGAAACCACAACCATGTTCTTAGAGGTAGCCACTGTTGGATATTTTGACTAATATATTAGTTTTAAATAACTTAAACTACTTAAGTTTTCAATTTGTAAAGCAGTAAAATGCACTCAAATTTTAGAGTGATATATGATCTCAATTCTTATATTAAAATCGATCATCTGAACAATGCATTATCAGACCTACAGTTTCAATTAACAAAAAAAGAAACTTAGTAATATTCACAAATTGGGAACACAACTAACAGCAGACAAGTAAGCACACAACTGTAACATTGCTATTAACTAAAACAATAAATAGTAGGGTTAGAGATGTTCAGTTTCACAGTCGTCGTTATGACTGATTTCATCACCAGATCTACTCAAGATCTGAAATCTTTCTTCAGATTTGTTTAGATCTAAAGAGTTTCGTTAGTTTCTTAGTACGCAAGCCTGAAACTCAACAAATCATTAGTAGATTTCAGCCAAAAGTTAACCACACAATTTTTACATCAGTACCAAAGAGTTTACATAGTATTATCACTCAGATCTCAAACTAGGGTTCAAGATGTGAGTCTAACAGTCACAGTAGTCGACTAGGGACTGTTCAAGTTCAACTAGTGAGAAAGAACAGGTCTAGTTCGTAATGTCAACTCGTGAACTGAAACGATTTCCGACATACACAGTATACAACTATCTCAAGAACCTGTATGGTTTCTAGACCTAGACACAGATCTAAAACCTCACAAGGTAGCAAGAAGTCAGGCAGTCAGTATGCTCAAGACGCTCAAGAGATTCAAACACTTAGCACTAAAGAACACAATATAAACGAGATGGTCACAAAATCAGAGTGGCGCTAGGAAGAGCAAAAGACTCATGTGTCTGCAAGGCTAACACCTTACTGTTATTCAAGCCCAGATAAAATTTAGTGAGCCCAATTATAAGAACAATCGCCGAGCCCAAATACAAGTCCAATGCGTAAGACGAGTATCAATGTTAGCACTCTCCCCCTTGATATTTGCCGATCGTGATATGTACCTATAATACCTCAGATTTACTTCCCATAAGGGGTTCGATCTCACTCACACTTAAGAGAACGATGAACTCCCACTTAGTTCGAAAAGGTATAGCAAGGGAGGTGTGAACAATCACAAAAACATGTCTAGTTCCAGGTAGAGATTTCTCCCACTGAGTCCATATTCGTAAGCTCCTCAAGTGGGAGTACGCCAGGCCCCGGTAATAAAGGCTGTTAGTAATGAAAATTGCACATAGCAGTTTTCAAAGATATACACCATACACAAAAACACATACATAATGCAAGCAGCCATAATGGTCACGCAGTTTAAAAGTGAGCACAACAAAAACATAACAGATTCAAACCAGTCCAATCACATAATGTTCACATATCAACGATAAGCATAAATTAAATCAATTCACAACATTAAGGGCACAACATTAGACCAAGTTCAGTACGTAATGCTGAAAACCGAGCAAAATCAAGAGGTTTAGTAAAGATATATGCAATTTGTTCTTGAGATGGCACAAATCTCATACTAATGGTTTTATTTTCAACTAAGTCTCTTACAAAGTGATGCCTAGTTTCGATATGTTTACTTCTAAATGATATACCGAGTATTTTGCAAGATTAATTGCACTAGTATTATCACAAAATATAGGCATAGTCTCAATATGTACCGGGTTCTAGAACGATTTGTGTGCAACTATTTGAGAGTGCAACATACTCAGTCTCGGTTGAGGACAAAGCTACCGTATTTTCTTTTTCGCAAAACCATGACACTAGACATGCACATACAAAATGACACAAACCACTTGTGCTCTTTCTATCTAGCTTACACCCATCATAATCGGCATCCGAAAATGCAGAAATACTGAAATTATCAAATTTTGGATAAAACATTCCAATGTTTGTTGTTCCTATTACATATCTAAAAATTCTTTTTAGATATGAGACAATTTAAGATCAGATTGAAATCTAACACACATACAAACACTAAACATTATATCGAATCTAGAGGAAGTCACATAAAACAAAGATTCTATCATGCTCCTATATAAAGCTTTACTCACTGATTCCTCATTTTCATATAGACTTAGATCTAAGTTAGTTTGCATAGGTGTTTTCATTGATTTTGCATTTACAATATCATATTTTTTCAAGAGTTCTTTTATTTACTTTGATTGACAAATGAAAGTACCATTATCTAATTGTTTAACTTGCATTCCTAAACAAAAAGATAATCCACCTAAGTTGCTCATTTCAAATTCGGTAGACATCAATTTACAAAATTCAGCATTCAATTTCGCATTAGTGCTCCCATAGATGATATCAACATATACTTGTACAATAATTTAATCTGATTCAACACATTTTATAAACAAAGTTTTTTCTACACTCTCTTTACTATAACCATGTGACACTAAAAATTGACTTAGTCTATCATAACAAGTTGTTTCAAACCATATAAAACTTTATTTAATTTGAACACATAATCGGGTATGGATGGATCAACAAAGCTCACTGCTTGTTTCATAAACACAGTTTCAGCAATAAAGTTATTAAAAAATGCAGATTTAACATCCATTTGGTACAACTTCAAACCTTTAAAAACAGAAAAGACAATCAACATTCGAATAGATTCCATACTAGCTACCGGAGCAAAAATTTTCCCATAATCTATTCTCTCTTCTTGATACCATTGGGCTACTAACCTAACTTTATTCTTAGTGACATTCCCACATTCATCTAATTTGTTTTTAAAGATCCATTTGATTCCTATTATGTTATGATTTTTAAGTGGTGGGATTAATTCCCAAACTATATTTTTTAAAAATTGTAACAATTCAGTTTACATTGCATCTATCCATCCTGAATCATTTAATGAATTATTAATGTTTTTAGGTTCACTTAATGATACAAAATCATTTAATTTACAGAATGCATTAAATGAACTTCTTGTTCTTATTGGCTCTTTTTCATTCCCTAAAATGTTTTGCTTATCTAAACACTTAGGCATATTAGGAATATAGGATGGTTTGCTAAAGTTTTTGGGTTCTACTTCGTACTTTCTAACGATGGACCTAGGTTTTCCAAGTTCTTATCTTGGGGTAGTGTTTCACATTTGATATGTGTTTCATCTTCATTTTCATATTCATATTCTAGTGGTTTAGGGCTTGCTATGGGAGGTTCTAGTTCTTCGGGTGGTTCAATAGTATTTTCGAAAGATTTTACATGAATAGATTCACTTACAGCTTTGTATCCCTAAAATAAACTCTAAAGCTTATCTTGCTGATAGTACCCTACGAAGATGTCTTCTTTACTTTTACTATCAAATTTTCCCAAGTGTTCCTTATTATTGTTATGAACGAAACATTTACAACCAAAAATGTAAAAGTAATCCACATTTGGTATTTTATTAAAAATAGTTCATAAGGTGCTCTTTTCAGAATTCCCCTAATTGCGATCCTATTGACAACATGGCAGATTGTGTTTATAGCCTCTGCCCAAAGGGTTTTGGGTGTTTTGTGCTTAACTAATATAGATTTAGCCATTTCTTGTAATATTCTATTTATTCTTTCCACTATATAATTTTGTTCGAGTGTCCTATGGATGGTAAAATTATGTTCTATACCTGATTCTAGACATAATGATGTAAATTCTAAGTTTTTAAATTCACCACCATTGTCACTCATAAGGTATTTAATTTTCAGATCTGTTTTGTTTTCTATAAATCTTTTAAAATCTTTGAACACTACAAACGTTTAAGATTTTTGTTATAAAAAGAAAACACATGTGTATCTAGAATAATCACGTATTATTACCAAACACCAAGATTTTCCATTTAGGCTACACAGTTTAATTTTCACAAAGTGGAATCTTTCTATATTCCTAGAAGAGTTAATAGCATTCAAATGTTTAAAATATGTCCTAGTTTGTTTTGTTCTAACACACAGGTCAAATTCATGCTTAATCTTGGTAATCTTATTGTGGATTCCATGAATAAGATTTAACTTTACTAATTTCTCTATGAATTCTATGCAAACATGTCCTAATTTTCTATGTCATTCAATAGCATATTCAATTGAAGTAATTAAGCATGCTAGCACATTTTCAGACTTTTCAAGCATAAATATATTCTTAATTCTAGGTGCTCGGAAAATTACAGAATCATGCTTAGTCATACAACATGCAACTTTGCTGAATGAAATAGTAATGCCATTATCACATAATTGACTAGCACTAAATTATGTTTCATGTTATCAACTAACAGAATGTCATTTATCTCAAGGTTTCCAGAAATAAAAAAGCCAATGCCTAAAATGATACATTTAGAGTTGTACTCGTAGGTAACTCTACCGATTCTAGTACTCTTAATTTTGCATAACATGCTCATGTTTATAGTCATGTGCCTTGAGCACTCACTATCAACAATCCATGCCTACATAGTTATACTGATATGTAATAGCATATTTCAACCACATAGAACGTACATCAGATAATCAAGTAAGAGAAATAAACACCACAGAAAAACAATTTCATTAACACTTGGAAATCCATTTTGGTTTTATAGTATAAGTTGTAACATATTTGGTATTTTATAGTAATCTAAATAGTTTATCTACTTAAATTCTAAATTCAGCTCTAAGTCTTAAATGAGAGGGTAACAGAATCACTATTGAATTCTTGTGACCTGGGTTTATATTTAATTTTTTTACCTATGTATTTGATAAACTAATTTCATGATTAAAGCATATTCCAAATTTTGTTCCTTTTGGACTGTTGGATGAAGCAGTCGTGGTTAGGACTGCTTTATACTTAGGTTCACGTCCTACAAAAATTGTATGATTTGATTGAGGGCATTCTTTTGGGTCGTGAGAGATTGATTTGATAAAGTTCATTTTTTTCATGGGGGATGACAAAGACATTCTAGGTTCACGTTTTTTTTGGCTCAACATTAAAACCTGGATATGTTTTGTCATAAAAACTCTTTTGACTCTCTAAGATATTGTTAAGACTTAGGGTGTTTGGATTTTCAGTTATTGAAACCAAAGTCCTTTTTGTTGTTTCATTTACTCAACATTCATATATTTTTTCAAGTTCTGAATACTTTTTAACCAGTTTGGCAAACTCAGTTAGCAAATTACTATATTTTTTAGAGTTATTAGAACTGACCTCACTATCAGAATCACTCCGCTTCAGCCCTACCAATGCCATATTCTCTTCACCGAGAGAGGCATACAGACAATTTTCAGTTTCACTTGAAAAGGTGTAGTCCTTATCAAGTAGAATCTGAAGGACATACTTCTTCTTTTCGGACTCCATTTTAAAAGTTGACATTTTGACTTTATGTGACTAGGTTATTACAATTAAAGAATATTATGGTTTTAATTGACTCTGTTTTATTTTTTCTCTTAGGTTTTAATATTCTTTGAATTCTTTTGGAAAGAATGACTATTTCCTTATCTGAATCATTTTCATAATCAGATTTCTGAGAATGATGTTTAGATTCTGGAGTTTTGGATTTCTTAGACTTGGACTTGTGCCTTTTTTTAGAGGATCACTCAACATTTAAGGCAAGGGAGGAACTAGAACTTTTGTTCTCCAATTGTTGTCTACTCCTAGCATGCAGTTTTTTAGTTAGTAAAATCCAAAAGAGTTTATTTACGCTTAAGACTTCCAGATCCTTAGTTTGTTCTATAGTAGTTCTAATAATTTCTCATTTGTTATCTGAACTCTTAAGTACTTTAGAGTTCTTTTCTTCATTGGACATTTTACAACCTAGAAGCTTCATTTCATTAACTAACAAAATAAAACGTTGATGTAAATCAATCATAGTTTCATCAGATAGCATAGAGAACATTTGACAGTCATGCTTTAACATATTAAGCTTACTTTTTCTAATCCTAAATGTTCCTTTATACAAAACCTCGAACCCATGAAGGCCCAAGATAGTTTGGGCTGGCCCATGTGTTTAAAATACGAACTCATACGGCTCAAGATTCATAACTTGATAATAACCCAATCACCTAAAGATAAGAGAGACCCAAAGACCCAGATAATCTGCAAGACCAAAGGATAAGCGACCAGCTGCCTTCTCACACTTCGGGGACCAATCCTCACGATCGGTCCAACACTAATAGATAATCAGCGAGCAGTGGACCGTTACCTTGCATTCAATAATTGGAGAGCGATGTGTGAGATGCGGTTACAAGGCGCATTCCACGCACGTTTCTCATTTGCGAGGCGTATTCCATGCATGTTTCTCACCTATAAATATAGGCTTCAAAGGCTAGCTAGAGACGACCTTTTGAGTGCACAAAACTCATCGTTACTCTGCTGCTTTTTCTCTCTGTGCATCATATTTTTCAACCTTAGTCATTTTCTTAAGCTTTATACTATATGTAATTTCTACTATTCCATTAATCAATTAACTAAGAGCATTTTAAGCTCTTTGTCCTGTGGTTTTTTCTCCTTTATCTAGGGGTTGTCCACGTTAAATTGCTGTGTTGTTTGCATATTTGCATTTTATAATTGTCTCCCCCATTTAAAACAAATCAAAACATGTTCGATTTATTGTAAACCTATCGAATGTTGATACTTCGGTCTTTTAAACCACAACAATTTGGTGCCGTCGGTGGGGACGATTTTTCTTATTCCCATTCGAGGTCTTTCCGTGGGAAGGATAAGCAAAGGCATGGCGACAAGAAATTCGGTGAACTACAGCTAAGCTCTTCCTGACAATCTTCGAGTCCCTACGTTCTCTATGTAGGATCTCGAAGTTGTCATAAGGAAAGTGGAACTGGAGATGACAGTGGAGAAGAATGGAACAGGGCCACAGATGGCTACCAGTCCAATTCCAACGGATAGAAAATATGAAAGTGAACCCGAAGTGAGCATCTCATGCGAGCAGGAGATTATAAGGCGCGGGGTTACCACTTGGAGGCTTAGATATCTATCTACACCACCTCCTACGGTAAGAACTTAGACTCCTATTCCTGGGACTGACTAGGAACGAATGCATGAGCGGATTCATGAGCTCACGAGGGAATTGGGTGAACTGAGGGCGCAAAAGGATTTTGAACCCGATCTTAGAAGAAATCCTGAATTGACTTATCGGGCTATGGAAGACCCGATCCTACGGAACAAAGATGAAAACTGGTGGCATAATTTACATGCTACCCATACCTCATCCCAACAATCTGGCAGCATTTTTTATGCATTGGGAGATTTTATGCTCTCATTCTCTGAAGATATCTGGGTGGCAGTCCAATATCGACATTATCACCACCCTGAGGGGTTGCCGACTTTAAGGGGCGACAAGGATCCCATCGATCAAGACGCTAACTTTGAACTAAGGATGAGAATGGTCCGTGCCTCCGATTCATTGAAGTGCCGAATCTTATCTTCTGGATTACTTAGAGATGCCCAGACCTCGTTTAAAAACTTACCAGCCCATTCCATACAGTAGTATAAGGGATTTATTTTGGTATTCTCTGAGCAATTCGCTCCAAATGTAGGACTGCCCGAAGCAGGCAGAAACTATATAAGCTGAAATATGTCCCGGGCAAGATGATTCTCCGTTCCTTCATGGAGAAGTTCTACAGAATGGCACGGGGCATTAAATTCGAGCTCAGGGATAAGATTGATATCCTACAGCAGGTCTTAGGACCGTGTAGTCTTTCGGCCAATCAAGTGAAGAGTCTCTCATTCACCTTAGGAAAGCTTCTACATAAAATCAAGAAATATATTAAAGTGGATGAAGCGCTGGGATCGATCATTATGAAGACTATCGGGAATTCTGAGCCCGTAGGCAATCATAGGGTTGTTTACCCTAAGAGGCAGACCCGAGAAGTATGGGCGGTAATTTCTAAGAAGGATCTTCCCCCGAAGAGGGAGGATAAGCAAGATAAGTGAGTGTATTATGAGTTACATCACAATAATGATCACCCTACACTAAAGTGTCCGATGCTGCAGGAGACATTATCGGTAATGGCGAAAGAGAGGCCCGACCAGAGTGATCGTAAGGGCCGGCGAACGGGATCTCCCCCGAGGGGCCGACAAGGCGATCACCGATATAGGTCTAGAGGAAAGAATAACATGGGGGACCCCAGAATTACCCTGAAAGAGCGGAGGACCAAATGTCTCCTCCGTCAGAATATGAAAAGGTCATGTACTGTCGAGAGAACCGTGGGAAGGGCAGAAGGAGGCGTTGTCGAGGTCGGGGCGTCTATGTCATCTCCGATGGTATACGGATCAATGAATCAGTCCATGACTGAAAAAGGTTAGCCTGCAAAGAGTCTGCAGATGATAAGGGATCAGTTTCACTAGTTAAATATGACGATGCTGCTGAACGGTCCTCCATTTGTGAGGAGCCCATCCCCTTCACCGCCACTGATCGGGAAGGTATTGATGACCCATGTGATGATCCTCTTATCATCACTCGATCATTGCTGGCAGTCGGGTCTACAGGATCTTAATGGATACAGAGCTTCGTGCAATCTTATAAGGCGCGAAGTGGCCAAAACTTTTGGGGCATCGGGCCCTAACATGACTATTGCCAATCTTACCCTCTAGGCCTTTGACCAGAGGAGTATTATTCCACGCGGGAAAATCTTATTTCCCGTCACGTTGGCAGATCAACTCAAGGATTGGACTGAAGTCCTTGAGTTTATTGTAGTTGAAGTTGACTTGACGTATAACGCCGTCATCGGACGGACCAGGCTCAGTAAGTTGAAACTCCATTCGATCAATGGGATGATATCCATTAAGGAGATCAAGCTGTAACCAAGCAGTGCTATATGAGATCGTGTCGAACTTTGGAAACTTTGAAGAAGGCTGGGGTGGATCTGCTCGAAGAACCGCCCCACCCGTGGCAAGCCATGGAACCCATCTGGTTCAAGTTGATAAACTTGGTGTAGGAAGATACAACTAAGACTACATGCATTTGGAAAAATCTTGTCCCTTCCTTTGAAGAAGAACTCATCCACCTACTACGAAGCCATGTGAATATTTTTGCTTGGACCCCGGACGCTGTTCCGGGAATTGACCGATCAGTTAGTGAACATTGGATCAATACGGCACCTGAGGCTAAGCCAATTCGGCAAAAAAGGAGGCGTTATTTGCCTGAGAAGCTCGAGGTGATCTAGACCGAAGTGAATAAACTCGTACGCTCAGGATTTATAAATGAGATTTACTATACTAAATGGGATGCAAATCCTGGGTGGTTACCAAGGCGGAGGGAAGTGGAGAATGTGTATCGATTTTACAGATGTGAATAAAAAATGCGAGTATGATCCGTTACCGCTGCCTCATATTGATCGTTTTATGGATGCTATTTATGTGAGCGCAATGATGAGCGCTATGGACGCTTACTCTAGGTATGATCAAATCGTTTTAGCTAAGAATGATCAGAAGAAATCTGCCTTCATGACCGAAGATGGCTTTTATTCCAATGTGGTGATATCTTTTGGCTTTAAGAATGCGGGCGCAACATACCAGCGCTTGGTAAATAAAATATTTAGGGATTTAATAGGCCATGTTATGGAAGTATATGTTGATGATATGATTGTTAAGTACATGAATGATGATAATCATATTCCGTACTTGTCTCGTTGTTTTGAAGTTTGTCGCAAGTATAAGCTAAAATTGAATCCGAACAAGTGTTGCTTCGGGATCCGAAGTGGCAAATTCTAAGGATACTATGTTTCTGAGAAAGACATAGAAGTTAAACCGGAGAAAGTTCAGGCCATCATTGACATGTGACCTCCGAGTAATAAAAGAGAGTTTCAAAGATTGACCGATCAGTTGGCTGCTTTAAGCATATTTATATCTAAGTCCACATATCAAGCCCTTCTCTTTATCAGGGTACACATAAAGGCAAGTGTGATGGAATAGACCGAAGAGTGTGATCGGGCCATCGATGAGCTTAAAACTTCCTTGAGCACTCCCCCATTAATGGTTAGTCCAACTTGTGACTATATTTGGTCATTTCTGAGGCCGCTCTGAGCGTTGCCCTGGTGACTATAAGGGATGATATCCACATACCAGTTTATTATGTGAACCACTCTCAAGTATCGGCTGAGACCCAATATACTAACTTGGAAAAGTTCATGTTGGGATTGCAGAAGGTTATGTCTAAGCTGAAACATTCTTTTGAAGGCCGGAAGGTGTACGTGTACACTAATAACCTCTTAAAGCAGTTTTGAATCAGACTGACTTGAAAGGAAGATTATTTGTATGGGCCATCAAAATCAGTGACATGTATCTGGAATTTGTGCCCCGAATGGCAATTAAGACTCAGATCCTCGCAGATTTCGTGGTCGAAATGACCCGACCCACAATATGGCTGAATCAGGAAGATGACCGATGGATTGTGTATGTTGATGGATCAACCTTCAGAGACAAAGGAGCGGGTATTACTTTTACAATGGCCCAAGGAGATGTCATCCATTCTTTGTTAAACTTTTAATTCTCTATTAATAATTGTATGGTGGAATATGAGGCAATATTAGCTGGGATGAATCTTTCTTGAGACATGGGAGTTAGAAAAATATGAATGTTCTCTGATTCTAAGTTGGTTGTGGAACAATTTGCAGGGAGATTTGATACCCATAAACCTATGATGAAGCTATACCACGCCAATGTCCTTGAAATATCCAAGAAGTTTAGTGAATTCATTTTGGATCATGTCCCGCGGGAGCAAAACACGGCCACTAATGAATTGGCAAGATTGGCTGCAAGCATGCCCTTAGTAGGACCAGGCACGGTATCAGTTCAAATACATGACCATCATTCGGTCGATATCCCAGCGACCGAAACGAATTGTTGAAGAAATTGGGGCTTTATCTCATGAACTCCAGAACTTGTATATCAATAATGATCTGAGAGAACCCACATAAATGGACCCCTTGATCAGGTATCTATCGAATGGATACATCCCAGAGAACACTTCCGAAGCTAGGAAAGTTGAACTCCGGGCCAAGAGGTATATGTTGAAAGATGGCCAATTATTCAAGAAGAGTTTCGAGGGCCCACACTTAAAATGTTTGGCTCCCAAAGAAGCTAAGACTCTCATGATATATGTTTATGAAGGAGTGTGTGTATTACATTCTCGTGCTCGTTCTTTGTACCATTGTATTATAAGGGCTGGGTATTTTTTGCCAACGTTGCTTGAGGACGCCAAGAAATATACAAAGCACTGCTCTACCTGTCAATATCACGCTTCGGTCACACAGCGACCAGGGGTCCCTCTATCAGTAGCCCCGCTTCCTTGTCTATTTGAAAAATGGGGGATTGATATTCTGGGACCTTTTCCTAGGTCACTAGACCAACGTAAATTATGTATTGTGGCGGTTAAATACTATTACAAATGGATCGAAGCGGAGGTTGTACCTACGATTTCTTAGAATGTCGTAATAAGTTTCTTGTGGAGAAATATTGTAAGTCGCTTTGGCGTGCCTTGCGCACTAATATCTGACAATGGAACCCAGTTCTACAGAAAGATGGTTCGGAAATTCTGCATTAGATTAGGCATTGATCAGCGCTTCTCCTCAGTCGCTCACCCCCAAACCAATGAATTTACTGAAGTATCTAACAAGACCATCCTGTAGGGATTAAAAATAAAGTTGGAAGATCTGGGAGGCAAGTGGTCTGATCATATTTATGAAGTTCTTTGGGCTTATAGGACAACACCCCTATCCACAACCTTGGAATTTCCTTTCTCATTGGTATATAGCTCAGAGGCAGTGTGGCCTGTTGAAGTGGTTTTCCGGTCTTCTCAGATAACCCTGTATGATGAGCATATGAATGACGAGAGAAAGTCTTTGGATATGNCTTATAAGGCATGAAGTGTTCGAAACTTTGGGGGTTTTAGGCCCCAACATGACTTTTGCCAATCTTACCCTCTAGGCCTTTGACCATAGGAGTATTATTCCGTACGGGAAAATCTTATTTCCCATCACATTGGCAGATCAACTCAAGGATCGGACTAAAGTCCTTGAGTTTCTTGTGGTAGAAGTTGACTTGGTATATAACGCCATCATCGGATGGACCGGACTCATTAAGTTTGAGGCGGTCCCTTCTATGTTCCATATGATGATGAAACTCCCTTTGGTCAATGGGATCATATCCATCAAGGGAGATCAGACTGTAGCCAAGCAGTGCTACATGAGCTCGTGCCGAATTTTGGCACCTTTGAAGAAAGCCCAGGTGGATCTGTTGGAAGAACCACGCCACCTGAGGCAAGCCATGGAATTCATCGGGTTCAAGCTGATAAACTTGGTAGAGGGAGATCCAACCAAGACTACACGAATCGGGGCAAATCTTGCCACTTCTTTAGAATAATAACTCATTCAACTGCTGCGAAACCATGTGGATATTTTTGCTTGGACCCCGTACGATTTTACGGGAATTGACCGATCAGTTAGTGAGCATCATATCAATACATCACCTAAGGCTAAGCCAATTCGGCAAAAAAAGAGGTGTTACTCGCCTGAGAAGCTCGAGTTGATCCGGACCGAAGTACAAAATCCTAGGCTCTGGATTTATCAGGGAGGTTCACTATACTGAGTGGGTTGTAAATCTCATGGTGGTTACCACGGCGGACGGAAGTGCAGAATGTGCATCGATTTTAACGATGTGAATAAGAAATGCGAGGTTGATCCTTTCCCGTTGGCTCATATTGATCGATTGGTGGATGCAGTCTCTAGAGCACAATGATGAGCACGATGGATGCCTACTCGGGATATCATCAAATCTTCTTGGCTAAGAATGATCAAAAGAAGTATGCTTTCATGACCGAAAATGGCCTTTATTGCTATGAGGTGATGTCTTTCGGCCTGAAGAATGCGGGCGCAACTTACTGATACCATTTCTTGGTGACAAAATCTTTAGGGATTTAATAGGTCATGTTATGGAAGTTTACGTTGATGACATGACTGGTAAGTCCATGAATGATGAAGATCATATTCAATACTTGTCTCGTTGTTTTGAAGTCTGTCGCAAATATAAGTTAAAATTGAATCCGAACAAGTGTTGCTTCGGGATGCGAAGCGGCAAATTCTTAGGATACTATGTCTCTGAGAAAGACATTGAAGTTAATCCCGAGAAAGTTCAAGCCATCATCGACATGTAGCCCCCAAGGAATAAAAGGGAGTTCTAAAGGTTGACCGGTCGGTTAGCTGCTTTAAGCATATTTATATCAAAGTCCACAGATCAGGCCCTTCCGTTCTTCAAGGTACTCAGAAAGTCAAGTTCGATGGAATGGACCGAATAGTGTGATCGGGCGTTCGTATAACTTAAAACTTACTTGAGCATTCCCCCAATAATGATTAGCCCTACTTGCGACGAACCTTTGAGATTATATTTGGCAGTTTCTGAGACTACTGTGAGCGTTGACATCCACATGCCAATTTATTATGTGAGCCACTCTTTAGTATCGGCTGAGACTCGATATACTAATTTGGAAAAGTTCATGTTGGCACTAAAGAAGACTATATCCAAGCTGAAGCATTATTTTGAGGGCCGAAAAGTGTCTGTGTACATTGATCAACCTCTTAAGGCAGTTCTGAATCAGGCTGATTTGAAGGGAAGATATCTGTATGGGCCATCAAAATCAGTGCCATGTATTTGGAATTTGTGCTCCGAAGGTCTACTAAGCCTCAGATCCTCACAGATTTTGTGGTCAAAATGACCCGACCCACTGTATGCATGAATCAGGAAGACGAACGATGGATTGTGTACGTCGATTGATCAACCTTCGGAGGTAAAAGAGCAGGTATTACTTTTACGACTGCACAATGAGATTTCATCAATTGTTCAGTAAAGTTTTTATTCCCTGGCACAAACAACATGGTGAAATATGAGATAGTATTAGCTGGGATGAATCTATCTTGAGAGATGGGAGTAGGAAAAATACAAATGTTCTCTGATTTCAAGTCGGTTGTTGAACAGTTTGCAAGGAGTTTTGATACTCATGAACCTATGATGAAGCTATACCACACAAGATCCTTGAAATATCCAAGAAGTTCAATGAATTCTCTTTGGATCTTGTCCCGCGGGAACAAAATATGGCTACTGATGTGTTGGCCAGAATGACTACCATCATGACCTTAGTAGGACCGGGCACGGTATCAGTTCACATACAGGACTATCCTTCGGTCTATATCCCACCGACTGAACAAACAGTTAAAGAAATTGGGGTTCTATCTCATGAACTCCAGAACTTATACATCGATGATGTTCCGTGAGGACACTTCCGAGGTCAAGTTCCGTGACGACACTTCCGAGGTCAAGTACCTGACGAATGGCCACCTCCCGGAGGACACTTCCGAGGCTAGGAAGATCGTATTTCAGGCCAAGAGGTATGTATTGAAATATGGTCAATTATTCAAAAAGAGTTTTGAAGGCCCGCACTTGAAATGTTTGGCCCTCATTAAAACTAAGGTTGTCATGATTTATGTTCATGAAGGGGTATATGGATTGCATTCTGAGGCTCCCTCTATGTACCATCGTATTATCAGGATCGGGCATTTTTGGCTAACGTTGCTTGAGAACGCCAAGAAATTTACAAAGCACTGCTCTACCAATCAGTATCATGCTTCGGTCCCACAGCGACCACGGGTCTCTTTATCATTAACCCCACTTCCTTGTCCGTTTGACAAATAGGGGATTGATATTCTAGGACCGTTTCCTATGTATGTATGCCAAGGCATCTGTATTGTGGCGGTAGAATATTATTTCAAATGGATCGAAGCGGAGGCTGTACCTACGATTTCTGAGAAGGTCGTAAGAAATTTCATGTGGAGAAATATTGTAATTCGCTTCGGCGTGCCTTGGGCACTAATATCTGACAATTGGACTCAATTCTGCGGAAAGATGGTTCGGGAATTCTGCCTCAGATTAGGCATTGATCAACAATTCTCTTTAGATTCTCACCCCCAAACCAATACACTTACTGAGGTAACCAACAAGGTTATCCTGAAGGAACGCAATGTACGCACACATGCACATATATCAAAGGACTATGGAGCAGGCCCACACAAGCGTGTTTTCCCTAGAGAGTTCTCCGAATGTGATCTTGTTATCAAAAGTGTCCAAGTGCAGTGGAATGTCGGAAAACTTGGCAGAAACTGGGAGGGGCCCTATCGTATTATAAAGAAATTGAAAGCTGGAGCTTACAAACTAGAAATGCTGGATGGCGATTGTAACACTATGGATTATTGGACATCTTATAAAACAATAATTAAGGTACATGAGAATGATCTAAGGCTGAAAAATGGTTTTTTTTAAGACAGCCAAGGGAAGGCATCATATTTCATAAAATTGAGTTGGCCTCTTACTATTGGATACTTGGAAATGTGATAGACTGATCTACACGTATGACTTAACATTCTAAAGGATATACATGCTAAGTAATGTGTTTTAGACACTTCATATCAGCCTCAAACCTCAGCAAGAACAACAAGAATGCGAAATTTCAGCAGCAACACCAAAACAGAAAAGTTTGGAAGTAAGTGAGAGGAAATTATGTTCTAAGTTCGTTAGAGTTGATTTTTGGTTCTAAGGATGTTTTTACAGCAGGTCTAGGTCAGTTCTGAAGGTTATGGAAGAGTTAAATTATGAAGAAAACGAAGGTGAGTGGGATGAATGAGAGAAGCATGAAGGTTAGGTTACATATGCATTCATGTTACTGTTTTATATTACGAATTTTGATGCTATTTATATGGATGTCGTATGATTATAATTTTTACATGTATGAAAACATCTGTGTGTCTAGTTTCAGATGAATTTTACTTTTTACGAAAACCAAAATCAGACCAGCAAGTTATTTTACGTTTTACATAATCAGAACAGTTTTATCCCTGCATCCAGGACATTATGTTGTTGCTCTGTTTTCTAATGTTTAGAAAGCTTATTTGAAAATGATTTCTTTTATAAAGTTTTACAACAGTTCATTAGCTTTCAAATTAATATTTTTATGTGATTTTTTAATATCATTTGAGCTCTCAAAAACGTATGGATTTAAAGTATCAACAGACTGTTGTACAGTTTTTCAAAAAATTCAGCATATGTATGTTTTATGTGATGTTATGTAAAAATTCGAGAGTTTGTGGACGCACAACTCTGAAAACATGTTACGAGCATGGAGCATGGTTTCAGTCACGTTATGATCTAGATCATCAATTTCAGTTATGTGATCACATCAAATATGATTATGTTAAGGAATAAGGTATGGCTGAAAGTCAGAAATGTTATATGGATTGGTCGCGCTTTCTGTCAGTTTCTGATACTGGGCGACTCATGACTTATGTTCATTGATTCTTGGTGATGCGTAAGCCAAGGATTAAGGCAGGGGCCAGAACTATTATGGCGGTAAATTGAACATGATAAGACCAACAGTCTGCAAATTATGCGCTTATATTTATGCTTATGTGTTATGTTCCATGTAAATGTGAAGTTACTTATTGCATAATTATATTGTCTGTTTATTCTCATCACTCTTAGGACTACTCAATGAACAAATTGTTAAACATGTAGTGAAGACGAACAGTAGAATAGACACTACCAAGATCGGATCAGTATAAGGGTAGATTTCCTAGTTTATTTTGTAAGAACTTTGGTTCGGTATTATGTGTATATAGACTAGTTAGTAGATGACTATGTAAATTAGCTTCCGTTGTGTATGAATGACTAAGTTTGTTAACTTCCACTGTGTATTAAATAAATATCAGTATTATAGTTATGTAGAGCCTTGTGTTCTAAATTTTAGAGCACGGCATCATGTCTTCGTATTAGGAAAATTAAGTGTAATAAATTAACATAATAAATTGGATTAGATGTAGTAGGGGCATGACAGCGATGAGGTCCCCGAACCTGAAATGTCATGAATTTGCGGCAATATTTCTTGTAAATCTTTGACTATCAATGACATTACCCAACCGAAAATATGTTTTTTATTCACGAATCAATTACAAGTGCATAATGCAAACTATTTCTATGTGGTTGGAGGACCGGACTTGAAGACAGATTTTTTGGACAAGCATGGACTGGTGACTGCAATGGCTTGTCTTTAAGGCTTTTGGACAGCAGCGATTACTCTGACGAGATCAGATACCCCTGCGCTCCGGACAGTCCTTCGGGCAAGTCATAAAGCAACCAGAAATCGCTATGAACTTAAAACCTTCTTCATCCGTCCCCCATCATTTAGAGATAGCCCTTATGTTTTGTACCTCCTTATGAGAAAGCAATGAAGGGACGGAATGGATTAGTCAAAGAACACACGCATCCTATCTTGGGACTTACGTTGGACCAAGGCTCGACCGAAGCCTGACTTTGGACATATATAGAGCCGGGGCTCGGCCGAAGCATAATGAGAAACTCGTAAAGAACCGGGGCTGTGTCGCCTTATTTGACCATGAATATAGGGAATGATTAAAGAGTGATTCACATCTTTGATTGTTACCTTATATCTCAAGCCTAGCTTTTAAATTCCGATTCTCAAATTATATACTGGAATCCAATCAAGGGAGTCCCAGTTTTGTACTTAAGAGAATATTTGGAACTTTAAGTAACCTTAGGAGAAACACGCAGAGGGCGAGTCAAAGCTTTTTTATGGGCCCAAGGTTAGTCTAATTTATTAATCGCATTGACTTATTATGAAGTTAATGATGAAAGAATAAAGGAAGCTTGATATTAAGTCAAAAATAAGGTTATAAAGTGACAAGGTACAAAACGGACTAGTCTAAACGCTATGTCATAATCTACTTGTCCTTTTAATTTGTCCTTCTCAACGGTCCGGGTCTTGAGCTCCTCCAACCTCTTCTCTCGATCCTCAATTATCTCATTTACTGACTTTTCCATCAACTCAAACAATGGGAAACTAGGATCATCGGTCAGGGGATCATCCTTCAAAACAGACATTTCCTTGAACTCCCCATCCTTTGTAATATGATCGACATTCTCTTAGCGTCCATCTTCGGGATCCAAGCCAAATTGTAAATCAACTTGGCCCTTCATATTCTCCAAGTACTATGCTATGGATGACCCACATACGTTGTCCGCCAAAGCAAAATGTAGAGGAGATGGACTAACAAGAAGTGCTTCGCAGATCGACCCCTCTACAGCGGACTGCGTCATGGATAAGTCTTCCCTCAGGGAGCCTCTACTTCCTAGGACCGAAGGAGGAGTTGGTCATTTTCCTCAGAAACTATTTTGTTATGAGATTCCAACTCCTTGTTCTGGGCTTCTTTGAGTTTGCCATTCAATTCAGCAACTTGGGAAGTCAGTAGCGAAATACTGGTTCCCGCTCCTAACAACTCTTTGTCTAGTCGCTCCCACTCCTCCCGGACCTACAAACGCTCCATGTGTTTTATTTCTACTTGCCTTTGAGCTAAGGCAAGGTTATCCAAGGTCTCTTGGGACCCCGAAGTGTTACTTCGGCCCAATTGGACCGCTGAGGCCATAGTTAGGCCCTTTCTAGCTATCTGCAAAAATATTAATTATTAGAATACAAATAATTAGCGAGCTGTAGGATTGTTTGCTCTTCCTTACCACCACCAGGGAATCTAAAAAGCTC